>JAOWBW010000227.1:1804215-2123214 GCA_026119855.1 Campanula takesimana
GGGCAACAGATTAATGCTAGCGCCAAGATCCAACATTGCCTTCACCTTTTTAGAAGTCCCCCATAAATATAGAAATGTTAAAACTTCCGAGGTCCTTCAATTTAGGTGGGAGTTCTTTTGTACCACAGCACTAGCACTTTCCCCATAATTAACTTCTCATCATTCCCATACTTGGGTTTCCTGGAATTTAATTCTTTGAAAAACTTAGCATATGCTGGAATATTTTTGATGACATTCAACAATGGGAGATTAATATTCACTTTTGAAAACATGTCATACAAATCAGACATTTGCTTATCCAGCTTATTTCTCATAAAACGTCCAGGAAACGGTACGGGAGGTACATATGGCTTGGGTGTCACGCCCTAGAAATTCTAAAAACCCATAAATATAAAATTTACATAATAAACATCTCCACAAAATGCTAAAATACCAAACCCGGGCACGTGAATTCGACTATAAAAACCAAAACCATCACACGACACCTCAACGAGATTATAACTCAGAGACTAAATACAACGCGGAAGCAAGAACACTTATAACAAATGAGAAAGCTCCCTATCGCCAACTGTCCCATACCAGTTGGAAATAACGACTACTCATCATGCAGCACATAAGACTGAAATAAACACGTACAAAGGATACTGAGCCAAGGTTTCACCAAACGAATATAACAAAGAAGCCTCTGCGCAGAACCAACCAATCAACCAATCAATCAATCTTCGTAGTAGCACAACGGCTGAAGATAAGAACCGGTCAGAACCAACCAATCAATCCATCAACCATAGCAGCATAACAGCTGAAGAGCACCTCGGACAGAACCGACTAATCAATCAACCAACCAATCTTCGTAGTAGCATAAACAGCTGAAGATCACAACCCCTGTACCGGAACCATAACAATGTAACATGTCACAAGGGACAGGGGAGATGACACAAAGTCAAAACCCAAAACGTCTAGCTAGAATACTCGCCAAAGGGAGCTAGCTCATCCTAACCAAGGCCAATCTGGAAGGGGAAAGAAGGACCAATGGGCGATGCTATACTGGACTTGGCTCGTGCCATTATAACATTATCCATTGCCTGACTCGAACACAAGTAACCAGCTGGAGTTTCAAATAAATGCTAAGTAATAAATACTAGCTCGATAAACAACCAAAGATTCCAAAGTAGGGAACCATACCAAATAATCAACATAAAGATGCAAACGATTACTCATGAAGAGTTCAACAACAATGAACACAAGAAGTTCCTCATAGAGAGTCCAACACCGATAAACAGGGTTGCTCATAGAGAACCCAACAACATTGATCATTAAAACATGATGATTCCATGATAAGGGACCATACCAAACACATCCTAAAGATGATACCTACGAGTTACTCATAAGGAGCACACTCAAACGATCGCTCACAATTGGTACAATAATTATTACCAAAACGACCCTAAACGTCTACTCATAAAGAGTACTATGACCATGAACTCAACCATCTCTTACACTTGGAATTCCAAATAGGAAAACCGAATAAATACACCTTAAAGCTAATCAACACCGTAGGTACCCAATCACCAATTCACGTCTTACATCCGTTCATCAACGAACCAATTCTTAACACTCGAACGAACCCTAAAGGTTACACCTATTCATACATGATCACATACGGACCAAACCCAACACTTTGGTATTCCATAACAACCCTCTAGATACTATAGGATATCACCTAAAACCTAGACCAAGTCTTATCCAAAAATCAATTCGATTGGCACAATCATGAACACCTCATAAGATGACCAAACATTCCCAAACAATACTTAGACTAATTCCATAACACAATTTCTCACAACGGAACCACTTTACAACCCTAGAGTGTTCCACTATGCTCATACAAGTTAAATAGAATAGTACTACGGAACCTAGACCGAGACTACACCTTGATCTTAAACCTCAACAAAAAGACAACCATTCTGATCTGGAACCATGCGGCCAATAGAACCATTTCATATTACTCGAAAAGAGCTTTCCAACGATAGTTTACACGTCCAAAACGGAGTCCGAACGAAGAAGTTATGGACTCTGGAAGATTAGACGTAAAACGGACAATTTTATAAAGTGTTCGGCCGCACACATACAAACTCCCTGTTTTGGGGTCCGATTTTCACTCATTTCGTTCTAAATCTTAGGAGTACCTATATATACTTCCATCCTAACATTTAAAGACAAGAAAACTCAACTCCCGTGCCTCTAAAACCCAAATAACCCCAAGATTATTAAATAACATACAACTACTTATCAAAAACAACAAATTCTAACTTGTATAATGAAGTCTAAAAATGACTTCTAAGCTTATAAAAGCTTTCCATAACAACAACAAACCATTTATACCAAGATTTGAACCCAACAACAATTTATCCTAAAATTACCCAAAATACAAATAAATTCCAAACTTCCCATAAACCAACAATTAACAACCCAAGCATCATAGATCATAATTATGAGCGTTAATATACAAGAAAGGGGGTAAGTAACTTACTTGAAATTTATAAAAGATGACGGAATGCGAATTTTCTTAGCTCTTTACGATCCTATCGACGATCTAAACATTTTTCATAAAATGAGCATTAAGAAATAATGGGAGGAAGATGGTCAAAATGAAGAGAGAAGGAGGGAGAATTCTTACCTCTTCAACAATGGTGGAGAGAGAGTTGATTGAGTGTGTGTGTGTGTGGTGAGGAGAGTGTAAGAGTGAGGGAGGATGATCATCAATTAAAAGAAAAGTTACACTTAGGCCTCCTATTCCACTATCTAGCAATTAAATTCATTTCTCCCCACTAACAACTAAGACCCAATAATTCTATACTAGCACAAATGATCGATTAAAATGTTAGGCATAAAATATTATGTAACACAAAATGCACACATAATTATTTAAATAAATAAATAATTTAAATAAATAAATATACAATAAACAAACAATCAATTCTTTATTACTAAGAAAATAGAGACGGGTTTTCGGGTCGTTATAACCTACCCTCCTTAAAAAGAATTCGCCCGCGAATTCACTTATCAAAAATCATAACACGCAGTCATAACCGAGGCAACAAAATATTGATTCTCAAATAGCAATCATAACCCCAATCAAGTGCTTATGAAAAATCCCAGACGTCGTCTCCAAGACTCCAATAAACCAACACATATTGAATGCATACATATCTCAAGTATAATCGTATTAAACATTCTAAAGTCAACTTCTTCTTTCATCCGGGATTTCAAATTCCCACGACTATCACTTGATCACCAATTATGAAACATAACTAATTTGATCCTGATTAGCGTTATGCTCTCAATCAACCCTTAAATCACCAACATTCATCAGTTTTATTTTTCATTATCCCAATAGTATTTGGAATCAACTCCACTACAAAAGTCATCTTCCTTATGTAATACAACTAATACAATCATAATCTTTGTATTTTTCAACCCACTTGCACTAACTCATTTTTATCCTTTCGAAGAACATATAACCATCCGACATTGATAGCCTATTATCATCATTTCTAAACTTGGTCCCATAACAACAACTATAATTTGTAAAGGCGATATCAATAAAATCACAATCAATCCCTAGTTATAGATAGCTTTATTTATTAACCGAATCTTGGAAATACTTACCCGAATTATCCAATAGCCACGGATATTTTAGTTCTGTCTCTTCTCGAATTTCCTATTTATACATTCTAAACCATCATATAGTAACCTTAAATAATGCTTACAGCATAATAATCTCTCGTACAGAACCTTCTTCCATCACTATCTTCACTACTAGCTAAAATCCATACCCAAGGCCAAAAATCGAAGATTCCAAATTTCTCTTAAACATAATTCTCGAGATACTACAAACTTGTCTTACTCCCAACCTTAATTACACTGCAAAGATACTTCCTTTAGAAGATCGCATACTTAGTATTACTTCCTAGAAGTTCAAAACATTAGACCATCTCGAGCTTAATCAACTTCTTAAACTATGAAAAGTTAAAGGGATTTTCCATCCTCCAAGTGTTCACCCAAGTGACTATATCTCCAAGGATTACCATTAGTAGCACTGTAACGATCTGAAATTTTCACAATCTTCACCTTCATATATATTAACATTTTACATCTTACAACTCTAAAAGATATTACGAAAGATCACTAATAATCCAAAATATTCGATAGACTGTTCCGTCCCAATTCTTAGATCTTGAACCTCGATCAATGGTTAACCCAATTCGGTCTTTCACGTATACACTTATTAACCCGATGTTACTTAGGCTCAACAGTACTACTAACATAATAATCCAATTAGCTAGCAACATTTCAACTGACCCAGTACAAAATTATAGTATCCTTTAATATGCCCAAGTATCTATACCCAACTTTCTTTACAACTCCTTAATCCAGACGAGAACGCCACCAAGAAAAGAATCAGAACCATGTGACAACTGTTTAACTAAAACCCAAAATGCCTTTAATATTGCCCGAGAATTTCTCACCTTCTCAAAATATGCTTAGTCCTTTAAACTTAACGCGCTTACCATCATTGATGATTACAACTCCCACAATATACTCATAACTCATTTTGCTTTAACTCAACTCCAGTCATGTACTGAAATGATCCCAAAAGTATCATAACTCAACTTCTTAATATAACCCATAATAATTTAAGTATTTCCTTATACTAAACAATTCCGATGCACTCACATAGATGTACTAAAAGTAAAGAAAAATCCCCTATCGAGAAATTCTCAAATTGAATCTTTAACTCTTTTAACCCAACCGATACTATATGTTCACCGATTCACCTATCAGTATCGTAGCTTATATCAACTCATCATATAACCCAAGTTCCCTATCGATCGAACGACATATCGCACCTAGTATAAATTATACCCAAGATTTCAAAATTAATATTGCCAACAGAGTAAGCTAAATTCCCAGCACAACCTTATAATAAAGATTTTCTGATTTTCAATATAAAACCTGAACATTATATTTATACCTAGTATGCTCCTAAACAAAGTCAAACATACTAATATAGAAATATTCACCACCTATCGATGGCACACAAGAAATTCGTAACACATAGAAAGCTAAACCATACCACTTAACTCATCAATATCTCGCATAGGTGACATAACTTAATCACCCTATATATACCAGCAGAAATCACATAGTTCCCTATTCGAGTATACACCTCAACCTGAATCCATGAATGATAACAAACATGCGAACATAGCACGAAACGTTGTCCACTTTACGAAATAGATATGCCCCAGCCTTCAAAAACTCGCGCTCTCGATTCCCAAACCAACTAACCCCAATGGAATCAATACTATTAACACTAATCCTATATTCGATATACTACAAGAGGAGAAACACTCGACGTTAATATCACGACTCACAACTCAACCACTTCTACCTTAACCTCATACTTTCAAGAAAACTTAGTTTCTAAACCACTCAAAATCATAACACCCAAGTATTGAAACCTATTCAATATCAGAGTTCTTATTCTCCTTCAAGATCTAAAACCATTGCTCTGATACCAACTGTCATGCCCCAGAAATTCTAAAAACCCATAAATATAAAATTTACATAATAAACATCTCCACAAATGCTAAATACCTAACCGGGCACGTGAATTCGACTATAAAACCAAAACCATCACACGACACCTCAACGAGATTATAACTCGGAGACTAAATACAACGCGGAAGCAAGAACACTTATAATAATATAATACTCAAAAGATAATAATAGTTACATAAAACTAAACGACCATAAATCCCGCTACAATGATACATAAGAACTCCGAAGATCAACTACACCAAAGAAGGTCAACCTGCTCAGAAGATTTCCCGCTACAACGGACCTCATAACGCTACCACTTGCTTCCCTGGGGGGGGGGGGGGGTTAAGGAAAAACAAGGATAAAAAAAACGGGGAGAGATAAAATCTCAGTAAGTTACTAATGCAGCTACATGGCATAATATCATGCAAATCAACGATATAACTGAACAAGTAAATCACATAACAACAAATGAGAAAGCTCCCTATCGCCAACTGTCTCATACCAGTTGGAAATAACGACTAACTCATCATGCAGCACATAAGACTGAAATAAACACGTACAAAGGATACTGAGCCAAGGTTTCACCAAACGAATATAACAAAGAAGCCTCTGCACAGAACCAACCAATCAACCAATCAATCAATCTTCGTAGTAGCACAACGGCTGAAGATAAGAACCCGGTCAGAACCAACCAATCAATCCATCAACCATAGCAGCATAACAGCTGAAGACCACCTCAGACAGAACCGACTAATCAATCAACCAACCAATCTTCGTAGTAGCATAAACAGCTGAAGATCACAACCCCGGTACCGGAACCATAACAATGTAACATGTCACAAAGGACAGGGGAGATGACACAAAGTCAAAACCCAAAACGTCTAGCTAGAATACTCACCAAAAGGAGCTAGCTCATCCCAACCAAGGCCAATCTGGAAGGGGAAAGAAGGACCAATGGGCGATGCTATACTGGACTTGGCTCGTGCCATTATAACATTATCTATTACCTGACTCGAACACAAGTAACCAGCTGGACTTTCAAATAAATGCTAAGTAATAAATACTAGCTTGATAAACAACCAAAGATTCCAAAGTAGGGAACCATACCAAATAATCACCATAAAGTTGCAAACAATTACTCATGAAGAGTTCAACAACAATGAACACAAGAAGTTCCTCATAGAGAGTCCAACACCGATAAACAGGGTTGCTCATAGAGAGCCCAATAACATTGATCATTAAAACATGATGATTCCATGATAAGGGACCATACCAAACACATCCTAAAGATGATACCCACGAGTTACTCATAAGGAGCACAACTCAAACGGTCGCTCACAATTGGTACAATAATTATTACCAAAACGACCCTAAACGTCTACTCATAAAGAGTACTATGACCATTAACTCAACATCTCTTACACTTGGAATTCCAAATAGGAAAACCGAATAAATACACCTTAAAGCTAATCAACACCGTAGGTACCCAATCACCAATTCAAGTCTACATCCGTTCATCAACGAACCAATTCTTAACACTCGAACGAACCCAAAAGGTTACACCTATTTATACATGATCACATACGGACCAAACCCAACACTTTGGTGTTCCATAACAACCCTCTAGATACTATAGGATATCACCTAAAACCTAGACCAAGTCTTATCCAAAAATCAATTCGATTGGCACAATCATGAACACCTCATAAGATGACCAAACATTCCCAAACAATACTTAGACTAATTCCATAACACAATTGCTCACAACGGAACCACTTTACAACCCTAGAGTGTTCTACTATGCTCATACAAGTTAAATAGAATAGTACTATGGAACCTAGACCGAGACTACACTTTGATCTTAAACCTCAATAAAAAGACAACCATTTTGATCTGGAACCATTCGAAAAGAGCTTTCAAACGATAGTTTACACGTCCAAAACGGAGTCCGAACGAAGAAGTTATGGACTCCGGAAGATTGAACGTAAACGGACAATTTTATAAAGTGTTCGGCCGCACACATACAAACTCCCTGTTTTGGGATCCGATTTTCACTCCTTTCGTTCTAAATCTTAGGAGTACCTATATATACTTCCATCCTAACATTTAAAGACAAGAAAACTCAACTCCCGTGCCTCTAAAACCCAAATAACCCCAAGATTATTAAATAACATACAACTATTTATCAAAAACAACAAATTCTAACTTGTATAATGAAGTCTAAAAATGACTTCTAAGCTTATAAAATCTTTCCATAACAACAACAAACCATTTATACCAAGATTTGAACCCAACAACAATTTATCCTAAAATTAACCAAAATACAAATAAATTCCAAACTTCCCATAAACCAACAATTAACAACCCAAGCATCATAGATCATAATTATGAGCGTTAATATACAAGAAAGGGGGTAAGTAACTTACTTGAAATTTATAAAAGATGACGGAATGCGAATTTTCTTAGCTCTTTACGATCCTATCGACGATCTAAACATTTTTCATAAAATGAGCATTAAGAAATAATGGGAGGAAGATGGTCAAAATGAAGAGAGAAGGAGGGAGAATTCTTACCTCTTCAACAATGGTGGAGAGAGAGTTGATTGAGTGTGTGTGTGTGTGGTGAGGAGAGTGTAAGAGTGAGGGAGGATGATCATCAATTAAAAGAAAAGTTACACTTAGGCCTCCTATTCCAATATCTAGCAATTAAATTCATTTCTCCCCACTAACAACTAAGACCCAATAATTCTATACTAGCACAAATGATCGATTAAAATGTTAGGCATAAAATATTATGTAACACAAAATGCACAAATAATTATTTAAATAAATAAATAATTTAAATAAATAAATAGACAATAAACAAATAATCAATTCTTTATTACTAAGAAAATAGAGACGGGTTTTCGGGTCATTACATTGGGGGTAGGAGAATCAGTAACAGGAATTTTCCCCATGCCATTAGTACTCTTACCAACAACATCCTCAACAGTATTTCAGAAGGTTTAGGAGAAGGTTCAGGATGTACCTCACTACTTACCTGTTTGCCATTTCTTAGGGTTATAATGGCCTTGGCTTGTTCCCCTTGACTTGGGAAGGTTCCCGGTTTATTCCCTTGCTGCCCCACAGCTAATTGACCAATTTGAGTCACCAACTTTTTGTTAACCGCATCTTGCTGCTTCTCTCGCTGCTCCATCATCATCCTCATCTGCTGTTGCTCTTGCATCATTGACCTCATCATATCCTCCAAAGATTGCTTGGGTTGCTGTTCTGGATTCCCTTGTGGGGGAGGAGGATAGAGAGGTTTTTGTTGAAAATGATTCCCTTGGTTACCCCTCCACGAAAAATTCGGGTGATTTCTCCAATCTGGATTATACGTGTTAGAATACATACCACCTTGATTTTGTCGTGGGGGATAACCTTGCATAGCATTTACCTGTTCAGAATCACACTACACAACAACTTGACAAACATTAGTAGCATGAGTGTTAGATCCACAATTAGCACAGAAATCAGATACCACATTAGCACTTGATGAACCCATATTCATGTTAAATTTTGCCAAATTTTGGTTCATCAAGGCTACCTGTCTAGCAAACTCATCCACACCACTTAACTCATGTACTCCCCTAGGTTTCCCTCTAGAACCTTTTTCTTGAGAATTGGCCCCTAACATCTCAAATAATTCTTGAGTTTGATCAACATTCTTGGCTCCTAGAAAGCCACCTTCTGCGTTATCGACCATAGCTTGGTCAGCTGCAGTCAACCCCCCATAAAATGTTTGATGTAAAAGGGCCTCAGGAAAAGCATGATGGGGGCATTGCACTTGTAACATTTTAAATCTATCCCACGCCTCATGAAATGGCTTACCTTGATCTTGAGTAAATCCTATAATTTTTCTGTCTAAAGGTGGCCAAAGTGGCATGTGGGAAAAATTTCTTAAGAAAAATATCATGCAACCCATCCCATGTAGTAATACTCCTAGCAGGAAGTAACAGTAGCCAAGTTTTAGCTGCCCCTTGAAGAGCAAAAGGGAAGTATTTAAGCCTTAATTGTTCGTCAGTGACCCCCTCCTTAATAGGAAATCCCGACACAATCATCATGTACTCTCTCAAAAAGTTCAAAGAATCCTCACCGGGAAGACCCTGGAACTTAGGCAGCTGGCTAAAATAATGGCTCTTTGCCTCATAGGTCTTAGCTGCATCAGTCAAAACAATTCATGACACCGATGTGTCGACCTTGGGCCTAGCATACTCTTTCATTATTGGGTTTGCCATTACTATTTCAATTTCTTCTCCCTCGGTGGAAGAACTTTCCAATTCACTTAAAACTACCTCTGTCTCGGTGACAGAAGCTTCAGATTCAGACTCACTAATAGAGGGAATGCCCCTATCAAGTCTATCAATATTATCATTCAAAGGGACCAACTGGGGATCCAATGAACGTCTACCAAACATACACCGATTAAATGAACTTGTAAATCACAATAAGTCCCCGGCAACGGTGCCAAAAACTTGATGGATAAAATCCTCGTGTAATAAAACCTTGCAAGTGTACAAGTGCCGAAGCAGCAGTATACAAAAGTAAGGGTCGAACCATAAAGACTCGTGGATAAACAAGTTGATTTAAGTAATGTATAGAGTAACCAAAAGGGGGTTTTTTGATTTGATTGATTTAAACTAATTACCTACTAAACAATAAAAATAAACTAAGGACTTAAAATCGCAAATTCAAGCAAAGATTGCACTCAAGAAAAAACAAGTAGTTCACAGATTGGCGATCACAATTACACTCTCTTTATGCTATTTTGAGCCTAGCAGTTCTTTGAGATATAGGGAGGCTGCGGCTGATTCGCACAATATTCTGGCTGACCCCTTCGGTAGTCATCTGGATAACTTATATGCTCGGAGGCGCGTCGCTGCTCAGAAAGTTTCAGTCCGCCTTAATGTTCCTAGACCTCCCAAGAAGAGTAGGATTGAGAGCCGTTCGGGTGGCCCTTCGAAAGCTAAGACAAAATTAGATTTTTCCTAGTGCCCCCAGATTGCAATTAATAGACCACTTGTTTAGGATTTAATGTTTTATTGTCTTTTATTGCTCAATAAGATCCATTGTAATGGTTAAAGTAATTCAAGAGATGAATAAAATTTGCATTTTGTTATGACATGATTGGGTAAAAATTATTGTTTTAGACCGCACCCAAAGGTTGCCTACGTTCCTCTTGTAGAAAGGCTCAGGTCTCCGTAGTTCAAACAAACGAATACCATTTTTTTTTTGTGTGCACCCTGTTTTTTGCCTAGACCGCCCTTTCGGGTTTTCAATCTAGCGGGCTTCTTTTTTGCACGTGCTCTAATTTTTTGCCTAGGCCTCCCTTGCGGGTTTTCAACCTAGCGAGCGTTTTTTTTAATGGTCTTTATTTGTTAAGCGTAGAACTTCTTGAGCTTGTCGAGGTTGACCTCCTTTGGCCAAGTCTACGAGTCGGATTGCACCGCCGCTTAGTATCTTCTTGACCACGTAAGGACCGATCCATCGAGGCCCCCACTTCCCAAGGGGATTCATGGCATTGGGAGGATGTTGTCTCAGGACTAGATCTCCTACTTAGATATTTCGAGGCTTCACTTTGTTGTTGAAAGCCCTTGCCATTATTTGTTGATAAGCCCTTGTGCGTTCAAACGCTCTTAACCTCTTTTAATCGAGTAGGGAAAGTTTCTCATATCGACTTTGCATCCAGTCAACCTCGTTGACTTGGTTCTCGAGTAAGACCCGTAGAGAAGGAACCTCGAGTTCGACCGGGAGTACGGCTTCAGAAGTACGGAGTTTCTCCCGTTGCTGACCGTATTGATGTGCGGTAGCCCCACAATGCTAGTGGTAATTTCTCAGGCCAATCCCTTCCTGTTGAAGCCATTTTTCGTATGATGACTTCGATTGTCTTATTTGCTGCTTCGACCGCTCCGTTGGCTTGGGGAGGGTACGGGGATGACTTGTGCTTGGTAATTTTGTAGTCAACCAAAAGTGCATCCATCTCTTTCTCGAAGTGAGAGCCATTGTCGGAGATGATCTCATGAGGGACCATATCGGCACATGATGTTGTTCTTTACGAATTCAGCCACTTTCTTGGCATTGAGAACTCGGTAAGCTTGTGCTTCGACCCATTTTGTGAAATAGTCCACGGCCAGAAGGATGAATGACTGTCCGTTTCTCCCTGTAGGATGGACTTTGCCGATGATATCTATGCCCCAACAAAAGAACGGCCAAGGTGTGGTCATGTTGTACAGTTGTGAAGGTGGAGCATGTTGTAGATTAGCATGGAACTGGCACTTGGCGCATTTCTTGACTTTCTCAATGCAGTCTCTTTCCATTGTAGTCCAATAGTAGTCAATACGGAGTGATGGATAAAATCCTCGTGTAATAAAACCTTGCAAGTGTACAAGCGCCGAAGCAGCAGTATACAAAAGTAAGGGTCGAACCACAGAGACTCGTGGATAAACAAGTTGATTTAAGTAATGTATAGAGTAACCAAAAGGGGTTTTTTTTGATTTGATTGATTTAAACTAATTACCTACAAAACAATAAAAATAAACTAAGGACTTAAAATCGCAAATTCAAGCAAAGATTGCACTCAAGAAAAAACAAGCAGTTCACGGATTGGCGATCACAATTACACTCTCTTTATGCTATTTTGATGATGAAATAACTAATCCTTATTTCAGGGTTCATTCACTGATTTAAGAATTGGAACGGTTAGGTGGCCGGATTGCAATTCTATTATTCTATGTAAATTAATTCTTCCGCAAGGTCCAATTAAAACACAAAGAATTTATTAAGATCTTAAAAATATGAAAACCTAATTTGTCTCTTTTTCCGCAAGGTCCAAGATCCAAACTATTCAACACAACAATGGCTATGTCTAACTCTCCACGCAAGTGCAAGAGATTAAACCCTAATAGTTAAAGAGCCAAAAATATCTATCTATATAATTGAAACTCAAAAACGGAATTAAAATTATTGTGTTAAACTAAAACATTGATTATCATCTCATAGCACAAAGATCATGTAATTGATCACATCCAATCCGCAACCAAAGAAATTAGCTACTCATACCCATAGCATAAATCACAAGATCATAAATAAAATTCATAAACCTGGATTAATACGCTTGAAGATGAAAGATCCCAAAATCTTGATTACACTTGAAAACTTGAATAAAACCTAAAAGAAAGCATAAGAAAACTGTTATGAAAATCTAATCTATTTAATACATGAGAGAGGAGTCCAAAATAGGGAAGGAAGTAACCAAATAGTAGAAAATAATAAAATCCTGAAACTCCTGGCGAGGGTAGCAGGCGGGCGCCTGGGGTCATGCAAGCGGGCGCTCCAGTGGCCAGTACGCTGGGCTGTTTTGATACTTTAATTCACGCGGGCGCTTGTAGATAGGCACGCGGGCGCTTGGGCGAGCGGACGCCTGTCTTATACCGAGCGGGCGCCTGGCTTGCTTTTCCAGTCTTCTTCTTCTTTTCCTGCTTGGCTTTGACTGTTGACTGCTGACTTGGACAGTTGACTTTTGACTTGGAATTTAACTCAAGCAATCATGGTTTTCAACACTAAAGCACTAGGACTTTGCAATTACAAAAATAACACTAGAAAGTGTCTCAAAATACACAAATTCTCACAAAATTCCTCAAATACAAATAGACCAAAAATTACATTAAACTATTCTAAATTACATCAAAAGTCCATAAAAATAATATCAAAATGTAGAGATAATATATGATAAAATCGATCCATCACGGAGTATCTTCTTGGCTAACATAATCCCATTTTCGGGTCCACACTCGCCTTCATGGACTTCGTGCTGATTTCTTGAGCTTCAGACTCATTTGCACATAAAAGATTGATCCCCTGATGATGTCTCTTGTAGACTCGGTTTCTAATCAACACATATCTGGCGGCTAGCTTTTGTAGTGCTATTCGGGTTTTCCCATTGCTGTTCTCGAGAAAGGTGCTGTTGTTGAGAAAGTTCATGATGTCAGTGTACCACGGGGGGTTATCTTGGACTTCATTGATCTCAATGTTCATGCAGTATGCCGGACTGGTCCTCCTTGAAATTTTGAAGGGTTTCACCATTTTTCCTTTGGGCATTTCAACCAGTGAGGCTATAGTAGCCAAAGCATCGGCAAAGCGATTCTTGTCTCTTGGCAAATAATTGAACGTGATGTCTTGAAACACTTCAACCAATTCCTTGAGGTGTCGACCATACTGTTGGAGGGTCGGGTCTTGGATTCGCCATTTACCTGATGTTTGATTGATAAGGAGCAGGGAGTCACCGAATACTTCTAGTTCTGTGACATTTCTTTCTAGAGCTGCTTCTAGCCCCGCTATCCATGCTTCATATTCGGCAATATTGTTGGTAGCTTCGAATTCAAGATGGATGGCAATTGGAGTGTAGATGTCCTTTGGATCGACAAGTAACATTCCTATCCTATAACCATGTTTATTGGCGGAGCCATCGAAAAAGAGTTGCCATTTATTTTCCTTGGTTGTAGTGCAAACCAAGTGCTCGTCGGGAAACTGTAAGTCCTCCCCCTTCACTTCGTCACACGGAAATTCAGCAAGCTGATCACTGAACACTTTCCCCCTGATGGATTTGATTGTGACGTAAGTGATGTCATAGCCGGCGAGCATGAAGTACCATTTGGCTATCCTTGTTGATATGAAAGGCTTCTCAAAGATGTAGCGGAACGGGTCCACTTTTGTTACTAGCTTGATCGGAAAGGCTTCCATGTAATGTTTGAGCTTTTGAGTGACCCAAACCAGTGCTGCACATGACTTCTCTAAGACAGAGTAGTTCTTTTCACCTCCTTGAAATCGGCGACTGACAAAATAAATGGCATTCTCCTTCGTGGAGTCTCGTTGCTCTTGTGCTAGCATAGCCCCAAGGGCTTCGTCGTTCACTATGAGATAGAGCAAGAGAGGCTTCTCCTTGTGAGGTGGAACCAAGACTGGAGGGCATGTCAAGTAATGCTTCACTTGGTCGAAAGCTTCTTGGCAAGCGTCAGTTCATTCTAGAGCCACATTCTTCTTGAGTAGCTTGAAGATTGGCTCACACATGGAAGTAAGCTGGTGCACAAACCGACTGATGTACTGAAGTCTGCCCATGAAACCTTTGATTTCTTTCTATATCTTCGGAGGAGGCATGTCAATGATTGCCTTGATTTTTGAGGGATCTGCTTTAATACCCCTTTCTGTGACCATTTAGCCAAGAACTTTGCCTCGGATGACCCCGAACATGTACTTTGTGGGATTGAGCCTCATCTTGTATTGACGGAGCCTTTCAAAGAATTTGCGGAGATCGATCAAATGTTGACCGTTGGTCCCCTTCGAGTGGATGATCATGTCGTCCACATAGACCTCGATCTCTTTGTGAATCATGTCATGGAACAACTCTGTAACAACCCTTTGATAAGTAGCCCCAGCGTTTCTTAACCCAAACGGCATAACTGTGTAGCAAAAGGTGCCCCATGGTGTTGTGAAAGCGGTCTTGTGTTGATCCTCCTCGGCCATGAGAATCTGATTATACCCAGCAAACCCGTCCATAAACAAGCGAACCTCGTAGGCAGCAGTGGAGTCAACTAGCATATTGATGTTGGGTAGTGAAAGTCATCCTTTGGAGAAGCTTTGTTCAAATCCCGGAAGTCCACACAAACATGAACCTTGCCATTAGCCTTTCGGACTGTGACCACATTGGCTAGCCATGTTGGATACTCAATCACCTTGATGAAGCTTACACTGAGAAGCTTTTCTATCTCCTCTTTGACTTGTAAAGACCATTCTGGCTTGATCTTTCTAAGTTTCTGTTTTATCGGCTTAGCATCCCCTCTGATCGGAATTTTATGCTCAGCGACCTTTCTGTCTAAACCGGCATGTCTTTGTATGACCATGCAAGTACATCCATGAACTCTCTGAGCAGCGCATTCAATCTGTCTTTCTCTTCCCCTTGAAGAAGCTTCCGAACTTGGTTTCTTTCGGCTCTTCGTCGGTGCCCAAATTAACAACATGCAATTCTTCGTCAACCCTTGGACCATTTTCACCACGACTACGGACCTGTTGAGCAAGTTCATTTAAGTATGTTATGTTTTCGTGGTCTATTTCATTATTATTTGAATCGGTATTAACTAGTTCATTAAACTCATTATTAGTTAATTCATCATTCATGATGTTTGCAATGTCGGGGCACTCACAAAGATCAAATTTTTCATTAACAATGAAAGGGAACACACGCTCGGCTATGGCCTCCATATCCTCTTGGGTGAGGGTATCGGAAACACTCTCAGACTCGAAAGTGAATGTGAACACGTCTTCCTTTGTGACCTTTCGCGGAATGCAACCCATCTTCTTGACCAAGAAGTCTTCGGATACCACGGGTCCCTTTGTAGAATACCAGTTGTTGATCGGCTTGGAGCTCGGCTGGATCTCACTGATAGTCTCTTTTCTCATGTCGGTGTCGTAGATGGCATTTACTTGGCACTCGTCCATGATGGCAAGTTTTTCGAATATGGAGGCTAAATCCGTCAATTCTTCCCTATGGTAATCTCTGTCTCCGAATATATGGTCAAATTCTTCCCCCACCGTTCTCGGGGTGACATGGGAGTTGGTTCCCTTTCAGATTTCTAAATCTCGAAGTTGGCAAAGATTTCAAGACCGGGCTTTCTGATGCCCTTGCTGTTAACCCATGGCTCGGGAAAGATTACGTACGGAACCTCTTCCCCTTGGCGAACAAAGTAGCCATTCAACGTCTTGCGGTAAGGCCTCAGATTAGGAATCTCATAATGACGGCCTTCTCTCCGAGCTCGGGCCTTTTCATTCTTGACGGCTTGCTCGTACTTTAAGTCGTCTTTGGAAGGCTCATATCCCAAACTGAATTTGTTCTTAATAAAAGGAACCTTAATAGGTTGCATTCTTCCTTGTTGATATTTCCATAGGCCTAAACCAGGGAAGTAATTCATATTCCACATCATGCATAGGACTTTGCGATTGCCAAGGGTCCATGACCCATCTCCCCCTTCTTTGTCAATGGCGTTGATTGAGACGCCGGAGAGGGTAGAGTCTGCTAAACCATGCTGAATTTGGTGAATGGGTTCTCCCTTTCTGTGGATAGTGACGTTTTCTGCCATAACGGTTACTATTTCATCCCATTTCTGAACTTCACACATTGATGGAGAGTCGAAGGGACGGCATTAGAACTGTGTATCCACGGTCGGCCCAAGAGCAAATTGAATAAGGAAGGGACGTCGAGCAATTGGAATGGGATGGACATGACTATACTCCCAAATTCAATGTCTATTTCCACCATACCCATGACTGTACGGGCAGTGCTGTCGTAACCTCGGATCACTTGAGTAGAAGGCTTTAAATCCAAATTCTTAAGCCCCAGTATGCCCATGATTCGGCTGGGCATCAAATTGAGTGCGGAACCACCGTCAACCAAGACTCTTGAAATAGGTCTCCCCCTTGCTCTTACCTTGATGTAAATGGCCTCATTGTGGTTGGGACCAAATGGTGGAAGATCCATGTCGGCAAAGGTGATAACATTGCCAAAATGATTGTGACCTATCATTGCCGTAAGGTCTTCGGGAGTTGTATCGGGAGAGATCGATGTGTCATCGATATTACTGATGATAAGATCTCGGTGCTTCTTTGAGGATGCAATGAGGTCCCAAATGGAGATGTTGGCTTGAGTTTTCTTGAGTTGAACCAATAAAGGGTCTTCGGGAGTGTAGCGAGCTTGCGGTCTTTGAGAAGAAGAGCTTGGTGCAGAAGTAGCGGGGTTTCTTGCTATGACTCGTTCGGATCGAGTTAGCATGTTGACGTTCCCATCTTGCCTCTTTTTCCTATTCTCTAGTACTTCCCTCATTACCTCATCGTAGGTCACAACATAACAAGAATTATCAATCTTATTTATAATTTTGGATCCCTCATTCACAATTGGGATTGAATGAGTGGTCTCTTCAAACTCTCCTACCTCTATTACATTGACACCACCCTCATTAAGAACTATGAATTCTTTTTTGTCTATGAGATCTTAGATGACGTTGCGGAGGATGAAGCATTCCTCAGTGGTGTGGCCGCTATGTTGGTGGTAGTCACAATGCTTGTGGTGAGCATGGTTGGGACGCAATGCCTTGGGTTTGTACCCTTGGAGAGGAGTAATTTGCCCTTTGGCTTTGAGAGCTTCAAAGGCCTCGGTGATAGTCATGCCATGGAGAGGAGTATAGACACGATCATCTTGAAACTTCTTGCCTTGTGGTGGAGGAACCCTTTTGTAATTCCCCTTATCGGTAGTGGCGGCATTAACTGAAGCCTCTTTTGTGGAGTTAGAGGCGACCTTGTAACGGAGGGTAGGAGCACTTTTCTTGATTTCTCTAAGCAACTCATCCATTCGGATTCCTGCCTCGTATATTTGAGAGAAATCAGCATAGCAAGCCCCACTTAGGTGGGTGCGGAGATCAATATTTAGACACTTAAGAAAGATGTCCATTTTCTCCTTGGTGTTAGGCCTCTCGAAAATCTCACCAAGCTTGTCATTCCACCTTCTCGTGAAGTCAATGAAGGACTAGTTGTCCCTTTGAGTGGTGTTTTCAAGCTCTTTCTTGGTTGGCCGGTGGGTGGTATTGCCTTGGTATTGACTTTTAAAGGCAAGCATAGCGGCGTCCCAATCAAGACGGACTGTGAGCGGGAGGGTTGCATACCAATCCTTTGCCGCCCCCTCGAGAGTAAGAGGGAAGCATTGTGCCATAACCTTGGGAGAGACCTTTTTCGGAACCATTGCCCATATGTAGGTCTCGATGTGTGCCATGGGGCAAGAGTTGCCCTTGAACTTGCTGATGTCGGGCATCTTGAACTTGTCGGGGAGAGCGGCCATAGTGCTCATGAGAATAGAGGATTGATAAAGGCTTGTGTCGGGACCTTTCCCTACGTTGAGGCCATTGAAGCGTTGATCTATGTAAGCCATAATTGAATTAACCATCTTATGCTCATTGTTCTCGGTTCTTGGTTCCCCCACTTTCTTGGTACGAGCACTAACATAAGGGCTTTGAAACAAACCCTTATTCCACTCAGACTCTTCGTTGTTCTCTTTGTCTTTACCACTCGAAAGCTTGGTGAGCTTCTCTTTCATTTGCTTCATATCGGCCTCGTGGGCCTCCATTTGGTTGTCGAGGTGGGATTGCCAAAGATCATCCTTATTTTGGGCCTCCTTATTAAGGGTGGAGACTTGGTCTTGGAGCACTTGAACCATAGCTGAAAGTTATTCGAGAGACATGGTGTTGCTGCTGCCGGTCATGGTTGCTGTTGGAGCTGTTGGAGTAATCACTTCACGGACTAACCGATTCACTGAATTCCGGTAGACTCTGTAAGTACCAATTGAACCTATATTGCAGAAGAGACCCTTTTCAGTCTTGAGTAACACTTTCGGTCCATGAAGAGGCTTAGAGCACACATTGGGCACACGACTCAAAACCACATAAGAAAAGACTCTTTTTTTTTATAAGTCGGAGGGACGGGGTCCCTTTTTGAGTTTCTAAGAAAATAATGGAATCATCACACTAGTATATAGACCATCTCGCGGTCCCATATACTCATCAGATTCCATCACACTTGTGAATTCTACACATGTCGGGATTAAACTAAATTAATTTAGTAAAGCATACATGCGGGGACGGATTTTTATTTTCGCCCATAATAACCACTTGGGGATGGAGTTTTATTTCGTCCATGATAACCACTTGGCATGTATATTTTGAAGACATTAGTTTAGGGAAATCTCGACACATGAAAACCGACTTCAGTCATGGAGTGTTAGACCCTAACTAGAATTGTGTTGGCTTGTGCTCGGCTAATGAGAGGCTTAAGGTCACCCCCGGCATGTAGTCATGAACTACGCCACGGGTTGAGGTTTACCGCTTTGAAAGAGTCAAGGTCGGGTGGAGCTTGAAACTTCCTATGACGGGCCTCGACGGGTTTGGGGTTATAAACTTGTGCGACTCGATAGTGAGCAATTTATAGGAGATTGTGCACATAGTGTGAGGTCCAACATGTGACAAAACTTTTTTTTTACTTTTTTTTTTATGAAAGAAAATCAAATAAGCACATAATTACAACTTTCGAATCACCCGTGTGACCGATAAATCCAAACACAAAAGAAAACAGTTAAGGGGTCCAAAACAGTCCATGATGCAGGAAAATGTGCCCACACCCCAATCACTCTGCTCTGCTCTAAAACGGTCCCTGTTCTAGAAAACTACCCGGAAGCGCGCGCCTGGCGCAGAGTCTATGGGAGGCGCCCGCTTCTGGGAAAATCTGTCAGATTGTCAGACTTTGGACTCAGGGGATTGCCCTGATCCTGAATATGCATTGTAACCCCTGTAGAAATGATTAGTGTAGAAAAAAGAAGAAGAACATGAAGAACATTAAGAAGCGGCCGACTCTGGTCATTGATGTGGCCGCGCGCGCCTTAGGCCAAGAAGGCCAGAGGCGCACGCTTCCCCCATCAGGAACCAGAATGCCCAGAAAATGTAGATTTTGATCAACAACGCAAGTTTAACCCTCAAACTTCCCCAGCGGAGTCGCCACTGTAGATACCCGGGAGGGCCCACCGCTTTGGCTAGAGCGACGGATGGTCCTAGGATGTCTATTTGTGTTTTAAT
Source organism: Campanula takesimana (assembly GCA_026119855.1). Classification (NCBI taxonomy): domain Eukaryota; kingdom Viridiplantae; phylum Streptophyta; class Magnoliopsida; order Asterales; family Campanulaceae; genus Campanula; species Campanula takesimana. Next base: position 1,824,521 of record JAOWBW010000227.1, read on the forward strand.
TGTTTAGAGTCGCCACCTATGTTTTAGAGGAACATAAGAAAAACCTAATGTTTATAGCCTACGTTTGATTACGAAAACAGAGATTCTTTGTTATGAGGTTTGGAGGTTAGGTTACGAGATGGGAACTACTTAAACACCCATCTCGCCCAACAAAAGTTGGTCTTGCTTGATCAAAATCTACATGAATGATAAAAATTTCTTCTTATTCTTTGATGATAAAAGGGGTTTTGAAAGGTGTTTTGGAATGTGGGATATAACTCCTTGACTAGCTTCAATGAAGTGAAGTAGCCTTTGGAGTCATGTCCCAAAATGTTTGGGTGATTGCACTTTGATTAAAAATAAAAGAAAGAGAGGAGAGATGGAGAGAAAATATTAGAGGAAAGAGTAGTCTTTACCTATACTTCCAAGAACTACAAAGAGTGACTCTTGAGAAATGCCTTGCAAGTATATTTTGTGTATAGTTTTGTTAGTGATCAAAATTCTTCTTTTCTTCAAAGGTGAATTAGAGGTGTTTATATAGGTGAAGAAGGTGAGTTTTTGGTGCCAAACCAAGTCACAAACATCAGTTTCCCGGGCAAATCCTGTTATAAGGAGCAAGGGAGGGATTCTTGGACAGAAATCTGTAACTGACGCCCAGGTGCGCGCGCCTCCTGCCTTGGTGGCGAGATGCGCGCGCCTCTGGCCCCAAAGGATGGAAGCGCGCGCCTTGGAGATGGCAAAAATGACAGAATGGACTAGAAAGTCAGCACTGTTATTCAGTTTGGTCCCTAGACTTAACGAAGTCAGTCAGGAACTTAACGGAAGTAACAGAAACTAACGAGAAACACTTAAAATAGGGAGAAACACAAAACCAAATGTGCAATTGGGGTGAGCGGTCTAAGGCGGGGTGTCTACACACGGGTTGCATTCTCCCTTGTTGGTGTTCTTGACAAATGGGACCTCCACGGGTTGCATTTCCCCCTTGTTCGTCGATGGCGTTGATTGAGACGCTGGAGAGGGTGGAGTCTTCTAATCCATGTTGAACTTGGTGAACGGGTTCCCCATTTCTGTGGATAGTGATGTTTTCCTGCCATGACTATCAGTATTTCATCCCCATTTCTGAACTTGACACACTGATGGAGAGTCGAAGGGATGGCATTAGAACTGTGTATCCATGGTCGGCCCAAGAGTAAGTTGAACGAAGATGGGACATCGAGTACTTGAAACGGGAATGGACATAACCATGTTCTCAAACTCAATGTCTATTTCCACCATACCCATGACTGTGCGGGCAGTGCTGTCGTAACCTCGAATTACTTGAGTAGAAGGCTTTAAATCTGAATTCTTAATCCCCAGTATGCCCATGATACGGTCAGGCATTAGGTTGAGTGTGGAACCACCGTCTACCAAGACTCTTGAAATAGGTCTTCCCCTTACTCTTACTTTGAGATAGATGGCCTCATTGTGATCGGACCCAAATGGTGGGAGGTCCATATCGGCAAAGGTGATAACATTGCCAAAATGTATGTGGCTTATCATTGCGGTAAGGTCCTCGGGAGTTGTATCAGGAGAGACTGATATGTCGTTAAGATTGCTGATAACAAGATCTCGGTGCTTCTTTGAAGATGCAATGAGGTCCCAAATGGAGATATTTGCTTGAGTCTTCTTGAGTTGTGTTAATAAAGGATCTTCGGGAGTGTCGCGAGCTTGCGATCTTTGAGAAGAGGTGCTTGGTGCAGAAGTAGTTGGGTTGCTTGCTATGACTCGTCCGGATCGAGTTAGCATGTTGACGTTCCCATCTTGCCTCTTTTTCCTATTCTCTAATACTTCCCTCATCACCTCATCATAAGTCACAACGTAACAAGAATTATCAATCTTATTCATAACATTGGAGCCCTCATTCACAATTGGGATTGAATGAGTGGTCTCCACAAGCTCTCCTATCTCTATTACATTGACATCACCCTCATTGGGAACTAGGAATTCCTTTTTGTCGATGAGGTCTTGGATGACGTTGCGGAGAACAAAGCATTCCTCGATGAGATGGCCACTATGTTGGTGGTAGCCACAATACTTGTGATTGGCATGGTTGGCGTTGATTGCCTTGGGTTGGTACCCTTGTATAGGTGTGATTTTCCCCTTTGCTTTGAGAACTTCGAAGGCCTCGGATTGAGTCATGCCTTGGAGAGGAGTGTAGACACGATCATTTTGAGGTCTCTTGCCTTGAGGTGGAGGAACCTTTTTTAATTCCCCTTGTCGGTAGTGACGGCGTTGACCGAGGCCTCTTTTGTGGAGTTAGAGGCGGCCTTGTATCGGAAGCTAGGAGCATTTTTCTTGATCTCCTTGAGCAAATCATCCATTCGGACCCCCGCCTCATACATTTGAGAGAAGTCCGCATAGCAAGCCTCACTTAGGTGGGTGCGAAGATCAATCTTTAGACACTTGAGAAAGATGTCCATTTTCTCTTTCGTGTTAGGCCTCTCGACTATCTCGACAAGCTTGTCATTCCACCTTCTTGTGAAGTCAATAAAGGACTCATTGTCCCTTTGGGTGGTGTTCTCGAGCTCGTTCTTGGTCGGGCGATGAGTGGTGTTGCCTTGGTATTGACTCTTGAAGGCAAGCATGGCGGCATCCCAATTAAGACGGACTGTGAACGGGAGAGTTGCATACCAATCTTTTGCCGCCCCCTCGATAGTAAGAGGGAAGCATTGTTCCATTACCTTTGGAGAGACCTTCTTTGGAACCATAGCCCATATGTAAGTCTCGATGTGTGCCATTGGACAAGAGTTTCCCTTGAATTTACTGATGTCGGGCATCTTGAACTTGTCGGGGAGAGAGGCCATTATGTTCATGAGAATGGATGACTGATAAAGGCTTGTGTCGGAGCCTTTCCCCAAGTTGAGACCGTTGAAACGTTGATCTATGTCAGCCATAATTGAATCAACCATCTTGTGATCTTTGTTGTCAGTGCTTGTCTCCCCCACTTTCTTGGTACGGGCACTAACATAACGGCTTTCAAACAAGCCTTTGGTCCACTCGGACTCTTCATTGTCTTCCTTGCCTTTACCGCTTGAAAGCTTGGTGAGCTTGGCCTTCATTTGGTCCATCTCGGCTTCATGAGCCTCCCTTTGATTGTCAAGATGGTATTTCCAAAGATCATCTTTGCTTTAGGACTCTTTGTTGAGAGTAGAGATTTGTTCTTGGAGCATTTGGACCATAGCTGAGAGTTGCTTAAGGGACATGGTGTTGTTGCTGTTGGAGTCACTGGCCACTGATGCTGTCGGAGCTGTTGGAGTGATCAATTCACGAACTAGCCGGTTTGCTGAATCTCGGTAGACTCGGTAAGTACCAATTGGACCTATATTGTAGAAGAGGCCCTTCTGATCCATGAAGAGGCTTAGAACACACATTGCTTTTTTTTTTATAAGTCGGAGGGACGGAGTCCCTTTTGGGGTTTCTAAGAAAATAGTGGAATCGTCACACTAGTATATAGACCTTCTCGCGGTCCCATATACTCATCGGATTCCACCACGCTTGTGATTCCTACATGTGTCGGGATTAAACTAAATTAATGTAGTAAAGCGTACATGCGGGGATGGATTTTTTATTTTCGTCCATAATAACCACTTGGGGACGGAGTTTTATTTCGTCCATGATAACCATTTGGCATGTATGTTTTGAAGACATTAATTTAGGGAAATCTCGGCACATGAAAACCGACTTTAGTCACGGAGTGTTAGACCTTAACTAGAATTGTGTTGGCTTGTGCTCGGCTAATGAGAGGCTTAAGGTCACCCCCGATATGTAGTCATGAACTACGCCACAGGCTGAGGTTTACCGCTTCGAGAGAGTCAAGGTCGGGTGGAGCTTGATAACCCTCTAGGACGGGCCTCGACGGGTTTGGGGTTATGAACTTGTGCGACTCGATAGTGAGCAATTGATAAGAATATGTGCACGTAGTGTGAGGTCCAACATGTGACAAAAAAAAATTTACTTTTTTTTATGAAAGAAAAGTAAATAAACACATAATTTACAACTCTCGAATCACCCGTGTGACCGATAAAAAAACAAAATCAAAACGGTTTAAATGGTCCAAATCAGTCTTGATGCAAGCAACTGTGCCCACACCCTAATCATTCTGCTCTATTTTGGAACCTGTTCATGTTCTGGAAAACCACCCAGAAGCGCGCGCCTCTGGTTTGTGTCATGGCATGCGCGCGCGGGGCGCAAAGTCTATGGGAGGCGCCCGCTTCTGGGCAAACCTGTCAGATTGTCAGACTTTGGACTCAGGGGATTGCCCTGGTCCTGAATGTCTATTGGAACCCCTGCAAAGATGATTAGTGTAGAAAAAAGAAGAAGAATAGGAAGAACATATGGGAGGCGGGCGATTCTGGTCCATGATGTGGGACGCGCGCGCCTTAGACCAAGAAGGCCAAAGGCGCACGCTTCCCCCATCAGAGACCAGAATGCCCAGAAAAATGTAGACCTTGAATAGAAATGCAAGTTTAACCCTCAAACGTCCCCAGCAGAGTCGCCACTGTAGATACCCCGGGAGGAGCACGGCTTGGCTAGAGCCGTGAATTCTCCTAGGATGTCTATTTGTGTTTTAATTATAGAGTCGCCACCTATGTTTTAGAGGAACATAAGAAAAACCTAATGTATAGCCTAAGTTTGATTACGAAAACAGAGATTCTTGTTATGAGGTTCGGGGGTTAGGTTACGAGATGGGAAGTACTTAAACACCCATCTCGCCCAACTAATGTTGGTCTTGCTTGTTCAAAGTCTACATAAGTAAAATGTTCTTCCTATTCTTAATGATGATAAAGGGGGTTAAAAAAAAGGGGGGATTTGGAATGTAGGGAGATAACTCCTTGGCCAACTTCAATGGAATGAAGTGGCCTTTGGTGTCATGTCCCAAAATGGTTTTGGGTGATTGCACGTTTGATTAAAGTAGAAGAAGAGAAGAAGAGTTGAAGTAGAGAGAATAGAGAAAAGAGTTGTGTTACCTAGACTTCAAGAATGCTTCAAGTTCTTCCTTGGGAATATACTCAAAAAATGCCTTAAAATCAAAGTGCTCTTTTTGGTAGAGTTTTCTTATCTTCAAAAAAAGGTCCCCTGAAATGGTGGGAAAGGGGGGTTTATATAGGTGTAAAACTGGTGTTTTTGGTGCCAAAACAAGGTCACGAAGAAATCCTTCCCGGGCAAAATCATGTAAAATGAGCAAGGGAGGGATTCTTGGACAGAATCTGTAACTGACGCCCAGAGGCGCCCCCCCTGCCTTGGTGGCGGGACGCGCGCGCTTTTGACCCCTACAAGCGGAGGCGCGCGACTTCGAGATGGTTTTTTTGACAGAATGGACTAGAAAGTCAGTCCTGTTATTCAGTTTAGCCCCTGGACTTAACGAAGTCAGTCAGGAACTTAACTAAAGTAACAGAAACTAATGAGAAACACTTAAAATAGGGAAAAACACAAGATCAACCGTGCAATCGGTGTGAGCGGTCTAAGGCAGGGTGTCTACACAAGGCAATTTCAAGAGTGAATGTACATTGCAAATAATGTCTCAAGTCTAGAAAGAATAGAAGGAAAATGACTCTTTTATTTAGATAACTTTATACATACATGTCCCAAGTGTGGACCTTTGTAAAAATAAAAATACACAGTCTGGGAAAACTTTGGTGAAAATCTAGATCCTACGAGGCTGGAAGACTCTTTTTTTTTAAAGGGATGGTCTCCAATGAAGCACGATGATCCATTTTCTTCCTCAATTGTTGGAGGGGTTGTCGGCGGCATATTCCATGTCTTCCACGGGGAACTCAGGTTCCATGTTATCGGGAAGGATGTCGTGAGGTCTCCATTTGGCTTGGCGTTGTAATTGTCGGATTCGTCTACTCATGAGTTGGGAGTTTGCTTTGGCCATCTCTTTTGGTGATTTCCTTTCAAGGTGCGCAGCATTCGTGCGTGGCACTCGACGAAGGTACGGATCTCCATTTGATGTAGCCGCTTTTGGGCTTCCGAAGCACGGGCCTCTCCTTGTAGACAGTGTTCCAACCTTTTGATCGTGTTGTTCATATGACGGGTCTCGGACTCCAATTCAGATGTGGGGTCTTGGTCAATGTCCAATGGACAGAACCGCAAACTTTAGACATATTAAACCTAAGGTGAAACCTTATAACCGGGATTTGAGAAGAATGCTTCGTTAGCGGATTATTCTTTTAGGCATAACTTGATCTTTTATTTTGAAGCTTGGCTTCTTTTTGGAAAAAACACACTTTTATTTTGAGTGAAGACACCACACATTTTTTGCAACTTTTGACAATGAACAATGATATAATTTCAACTGACTTCAGAATGATCTTCCACATTTTTCGAAGTCCTCTTTCTAAATATTACAGACATCTTACTGATTTTTTTTAAGGTTACCACTTTTGACTCCATGAAAATTTGATTTCCGCTTCTAACCAGCTGTAGTTCCAAGCTTCCCAACCCAAATTTTTTCCTTGGATATTTCTCAATGATGCTCACACGGTAATCATATCCCATGGTAGTTGTGAAAGGCACACATCTTGGTGGTGTTGCGGCGTTCTTCAGGTTCCCTTGGCTGTTTCGGGCCACATGAGACCTTGGACCAATCCCTCAAAACTTTGCATATGGGCATTCTGAAATCCTCAAACTTTGTGATCTAGGCTCGAGGTATGGGTCTTCCTTTTGGTGGGCCACTCAATGCAAAGGGGTGCTCATGAGTGTCCTTTCAAACTTGGCTTCCATTTGCTTTCTCTTTCCCAATAGATAATTAGGATTTTATGGAGGCGCGGGGGCGTAGGTGTACTCATAACCTCGGTTGCTTACATGAACATACATCAGAGGCGTGCAAGGAGCTTATGGTCCAAATGGTCTTGGATTGTAGAAATGATACGGGTCACCCCAGAATCCTATTGGGGAATCCTGTAGAGGCAAGTTGGCGATGCCTGGCCGGGTATCCATATATGGTGTAAACAGTGACTGAGTTCCAGGGACTTGGTTGATGGTATTAAACCGAGAAGGGATACGATTGAGAAGGTGTTGTTAGTATGATGCTCGAGGGATGACCAATGCGAACGGCGGTTTGTGGGCATTTCGAGTAGATTGTGCTTGGGGTTTTATAGGAGGCATCCCATGGGAGATGTTGGATTTGGGATGAGGCGGAGTGAAGAGGACTTGAGTGAGAGTCAAGTTTTGAATGACGGTGTGTTAGGGAAAAGAAAGGGGGATCTTGGTATTTTTGTAAGATTCAGGAGGTGATGTTTGGTTGGTTGCAATTCGGAGGTTGGGTGGCTTCTATCTTGTTAGTACCCGATCTGAAAATGAGTTTATTAGGGTTTTACCAAATATACAAGGACTTTATAGGAATTAGAAAACATTGCAAATGTCGCGCCCCGTACCCGTGGTCCTACTTGGCCCCACGCTCGGGACACGAGTGGAAGACGTTATAAAACTTTTCCCAAAATTTTTCGAAATATACTTTTAGAAAGTGGAATAAAAGCACACTTGAAGCTCAAAGACTTCACTTAACTTGAAACAAACTTTTACAAACACTTTCACGACGAAAGTACTTAGCCCGAAGGCTTACAACTTTTAAACAAATATACATACATCAACATTTACCAAAATAGATGTGACCATAAGAAAGTACGGGTACTCTACCCAAAGGGTTTACATTTACATAATGTAACCTTCAACAAAACAAGTCCCAACTCTTACCAAACGAACGTCCTCCCGTGCCAAGTGTCCTATCCCCTGGGCCCGCCTTTACCTAAAACAGTAAACAAATAAGGGTGAGAATAAATCTCAGTAAGCTACTAAAATGCAACTACGTTACATGCTGATATGATGATCATAAAGAAACAATATCAACAAGTAAGCATATAGCATATAACATCAACTCATATATCACTTATATCACATTGCCCACACTCCGGTGGATACCAAGCCAAGGTTTACCCAATAACCATAACTGATGAGAATACCAACTGAGAAACCCATCAGAGAAAACCATCTGAGCAGCATAAATAGCTGAAGCCGTCGGGATCCCGAAAACCAAACCATAACCAATAGAACCAAGTAACCAGAGAGGGAAATATGACACAAAGTCATAACCCAAATACTCACCAAAGGGAGCAATTCATCCCATCCAAGGCCAATTTGGACTGGGGAAACTAGAAGGCCCAGTGGACACCTTATAGTGAACTTGGCTTGTGTGCCACTATAATTCTCCCACCGCCTGACTCACAAACTCCAATGGAAAACCTTATAGTGGACTTACCTGTACCACTATAATTCTTCCATTGGCTGACTCCACAACAAGACCAGCTGGACTTTTAACAAGAAGCACAGTAATGAATACTTGCTAAACAAAACCCGGGGCATTTAATCCAAGAAGGAATTAAGCCAAAATATCACAAGATGCACACGAAAGATTTCTCATAAAGAGTCCATAATGAGGACATTTAGTCACAACCCAATCTTTTTCATCAACGACATAAAAGTCATACACATTCATGTTTAAGTCATAAGCCACCCCAAGGATCACAAAACACTTGTCCTTATACCCCATAACACAAACTATCAAACCTGGAAAACAGGGGGGGTGCGCACGCCTCACCCCATAGGGTGCGCGCGCTTCCAAGGACCAGAACTTCACTATTTTTGGTTCACTTAAGGGTGCGCGCGCCTCACCCAAAAGGATGCGCACGCCTCCCTTCTCCAGTCAATTTTTGCCTATGTTGGTAACAATGGGTGCGTGCGCTTCCTTATATAGGGTGCGCGTGCCTCCTCCTATTTTGGGCCAAATCCCAGATTCTTCCTTAGTTCAATTTTTTACTCCTTCCGTCCCACAATCATAACATATACTGCACAACTTAATACACAACTTAGTACACAACATTGATACTTCATTAAGATTTCAATATAAGTTTCTAAGCCCTTTCCAAACTCAGCCAAACAAATTTCCATCTACTCCTTTGTCCCAAAATTACAAGTATAGCAAATATTACCCAAATCACAAAATTAACAAGTAGGAGTATCATATATAGCATATATGACTATTTTAACATTTAAAGGGGAATTAGTAACTTACCTAGTTCCGGAAAAAGTATCGCTGAAATAAGTTTTGTTCGGCTAGAAATGACCTACTCGACGCCCTGATCATTTTTATATAATTAGTTTTTAAAATGGGTAAGTAAATAAAAAGAATTAAATCGAAATGGGTCGAACTTACCTTTTTCGTCCTAACCCTAGGTTGAACGTAGAAGAAAGTTGCAGAACAATTTGTAAACACAGAGAAGGAAAAGAAAGAGGATTGCTTATAAATATCTTTACCATTTTTACATTTTGGTCACCCAACTTTTAAAGTTAACACTTTAGCCCCTAAACTTACATTTTCAACTAGGACCCTAAAGTTTCAACTTAAATCATTTAACTCCTTTAATCATTATTTTTACTAACTAAGTAAATAACACAAATAATCAAGTATGATATGCAAATCATAAAATATGATGCAACACATAAAATGCACATATAAGTCAAATAAAAATCCCCAAAATTATAAAATAAATAGAAACGGGTTTTGGGGTCGCTACAATCACTCCCCCTTAAAAAAATTCGTCCCGAATTTTAGGGTTACTTACCGAGGCCCTCAAACAACCAAGGGTACTTCCTCTCGATCTCTTCCCGAAGTTCCCAAGTCGATTCCTCCACATTGTGATTCCTCCACACAACTCGAACAAGAGGGATACTTTTGTTTCTCAACTCTTGCACCTTCGAATCAATGACTTGGACCGGATGTTCCTCATAAGACATACTCGGCTCAATATCCTCGGGAACCTCATATAAAACATGAGAAGAATCATACACATACTTCCGAAGCATAGAAATATGAAACACATTATGGATCTTATCATGAGAAGGAGGTAATGCAAGACGATAAGCCCGATCCCCCACTCTTCCAAGAATCTCAAATGGACCAATAAACCTCGGAGCAAGCTTGCCTTTCTTCCATATCTTCGAATACCAACCTTAGGGGAAACCTTCAAAAACACAAAGTCACCTTTTTCGAACTCAAGGTCTCGCCTCCGATGATCAGCGTAGCTTTTCTGTCTACTCTGGGCAGTACTCAAACGATCTCGAATAAGTTTAACCTTCTCAACTGAATCATTAACCATCTGAACACCCCAAATCTTGGCTTCTCCCACTTCATCCCAACAGATAGGAGACCGACATTTCCTCCCATACAAGGCTTCATAAGGAGCCATCCCAATACTGGACTGAAAACTGTTATTATAAGCAAACTCTACGAGAGGCAAATGAATATCCCACGAATCTGAAAAATCCACTGAGCAAGCCCTCAACATATCCTCAAGAATCTGGATAGTTCTCTCGGACTGGCCATCTGTTTGAGGATGAAAAGCTGTACTAAATCTCAACTCTGAACCCAAAGCCTTCTGAAACGCTTGCCAAAACCGAGATGTGAATCTAGGGTCACGATCAGATACAATGCTCACTGGAACTCCATGTAACCTCACGATCTCATTAATGTACAAAGTTGCAAGCTTTTCCATAGAATAACCGATCTCAATAGGTAGAAAATGAGAAGACTTTGTCAATCTATCAACAATCACCCAAACCGCATCAAACCTTCTTCGAGTACGAGGTAACCCTGTCACAAAATCCATGGTAACATGTTCCCACTTCCATTCCGGAATCTCTAACGGTTGAAGCAATCCTGCAGGCCTTTGATGTTCAGCTTTAACTTGTTGACATGTTAAGCACTTGGATACATAATCCGCTATCTTTCTCTTCATATTATTCCACCAAAAGTGTTGCTTCAAATTCTGATACATTTTAGTACTCCCGGGATGAATAGTATACCTTGATTTATGGCCTTCATCAAGAACTTGGTGTTTAATCCCATCAACATTAGGTACACACAAACGACCCCTGAAAGTTAATACCCCTTCAGAACTGAGTGAGAAATCCTCAAATTTACCATCTTTGATTTTATCCATAATCTTTACCAATTCCGGGTCATCCTTATGAGCTTCCTTTATTTGTTGAACTAAAGTTGGAAATACTCGAATGTTCGCAAAAATAGCTCCATGCTTTGATTCATAAGGACTCCAATCTCGAGCATCCTCCAACATCTTCCATTCCCGCACCATCAATGAAGCTACATAAGACTTCCGGCTAATAGCATCAGCTACCACATTTGCCTTGCCCGGATGATAAGAAATTGTACAATCATAATCCTTCAACAGCTCCATCCATCTTCGTTGTCTATTATTCAACTCTTTCTGGGAGAAAAGATACTTCAAACTCTAATGATCTGTGAAAATCTCAAACTTTACTCCATAAAGATAATGTTTCCACTTGTGCAATGCAAAGACAATAGCTGCAAGCTCCATGTCATGGGTAGGACAATTCTGCTCACTCGGAGTCAACTTCCTCGAAGCATACGCAATAACCCTTCCATTTTGCATTAATACACACCCGAGGCCTTCTTTAGAAGCATCACTATAGATTACCAAATCATCATTACCATTAGGTAGGGCGAGAATAGGAGCTGTAGTCAATCTCTTCTTCAACTCTTCAAAAATAGCTTGACACTTTTCATCCCACACATAAGGAATATTCTTTCGAGTCAACTGAGTCAAGGGAGTTGTAATCTTAGAAAACCCCTCAATGAACCTTCTGTAGTACCCAGCTAACCCCAAGAAGCTTCGAATTTCTGTAACTGATTCTGGCCTCCTCCAATTCACAATAGCCTCAACTTTGGATGGATCAACTGATATACCTTTATTGGAGATCACATGCCCAAGAAAAGATACTTCATTGAGCCAAAAAGCACATTTACTGAATTTAGCAAACAACTGCTTCTCACGAAGAATAGATAAAACCATTCGTAAATGTTGCTCATGCTCCTCTCGGGACTTTGAATAAACCAGAATATCATCAATAAATACAACCATAAAGGTATCAAGATAAGGTTTAAAGACTCTGTTCATCATATCCATAAAAATAGCCGGAGCATTAGTCAACCCGAAAGGCATAACAAGAAACTCATAATGGCCATATCTACTACGAAAAGCAGTTTTAGAAATGTCTTCAGAACGGATTTTCAACTGATGGTACCCACTCCTCAAGTCAAGTTTTGAAAAGACAACTGACCCTTGAAGTTGATCAAATAAATCATCAATATGAGGAAGCGGATATTTATTCTTTATAGTTACCTGATTCAGCTTTCTGTAGTCAATACACAGCCTCAAGGACCCATCTTTCTTTTTAACAAACAATACTGGAGCTCCCCACGGGGATACACTAGGACGAATGAATCCTCGATCAAGTAACTCTTGTAACTGAACCTTCAACTCTTTCAATTCAGCTGGGGCCATTCTGTAAGGTGCCTCAGATATAGGAGCCGTACCTGGAAGTAAGTCAATACAGAACTCTATTTCCCGGTCAGGAGGCATAGCATACTCAGAAGAAAATACATCTGAAAATTCTTTAACAATAGGCACATCCTCAATATCAGGAACCCTTTTAGTAGTATCCAAAACACTAGCCAAATACCCCGCACAACCACGGTTCAACAACTTTCTAGCCTTCATATAAGAAATAATTCGAATCTCTCTACCCCAGGGAACAGTTTCAAAAGAAAACTTAGGAACATTAGGGATAGAAAATGTGACCACTTTATTAGCACAATCAACAGACGCATGATATTTACCCAACCAATCCATACCCAAGATAACATCAAAATCTTGTAATGGTAAGATAACTAAATCAGCAGGTAAAACATGCTCACTTATATGCACATCACAAGAATGCAACACCTCATTGGTCACCAAACACTCCCCTATAGGAGTAGACACCTCTAACACATAAGGCAGAGATTCAGAAGACTTATGCAATCGAGAAGCAAAATGCAAAGACACATAAGAATGCGATGAGCCAGGGTCTATAAGTGTACGTGCCCTCAAACTAGACACATAAATAATACCTCCTATCACATTAGAGGACTCCGAAGCCTGTTGCTGAGAAATGGCAAAAACACGACCCTGAACCTTAGGCTTGCCTGAGGAATCCCTCTTCTGGCCCTGAAAGGACCCAACCACACTTCCCGATGCTTGCATACTATACTTAGGGCAATCCCTCTGAAAATGTCCTAACTGACCACAGTTCAAACACTTGCCCTGATTCTTCCAACATCTCTCTTCTGAATGTCCTTCTTTCTGACAATAATTACAAACTCCTCTACTCTGACTCCCTGAAGTATTACTTTGATTTCTGTTACCTGACTGTCTTTGAGAAGACCCTTTAAATTGTGAAGATCCACCTTGATTTCCTCTACTCTCACCACGTTGTGGTTGCCCAACTTGCTTCCCAGCGCCTAACAATTCCATTTTCCTTTTATGTTCCTCAATGTCATGCTCCACCTGGTAAGCTCGATCCACTGCATCCTGAAAATCTTGCAACTTATGGGATACTAGCTGAGTTCTAATCACGGTTTTCAACCCTTTCACAAACCTCGAAGCTTTCCTCTCCTCGGTTGCCACTAGGTGAGTACAATACATGGACAACTCTGAAAATTTAGCTGAATATTGAGCAATTGACATAGAACCTTGCTCCAAGTTACCTTCCTGTCTTGATCTACTCGAGGAATGAAGTGTTCTTTAAACTTCCCCAGAAAATTCTCCCAAGTGTAAGGTACATGAGTCTCATCCCATTTAGTTTTCAAAGCTTTCCACCAATGCTCAGCCGCTCCATTCAGTTTATAGGTAGCAAACCTGACTTGATCTTCCTCCGAACATCTCAAAGCATCAAAGATCTTTTCCATCGATTCAATCCACCTTTCAGTTTTAGATACATCGGGCTCTCCATCGTACTCCATAGGCTTCATTTTCAGAAACTGTTCTAGGCCATATCTTGGTGGTACCTGTTCCCTTTCTTGCCTCTGGTCACTTAAAGTTTTCATCGCTTCTTCAAACATTCCCTGAAACATAATTCGAGCCTCTTCTCTGGCATCCCCTTGCCCCGAAGAGCCAGCCTGATCTCCGCCAGTTTCACCCATTTTTAATGAATACCTGCATCAAACACTCAACGTTACTCACTCTATACTCTACTACCCTCCTAGGTCATTTAGTCATTCTAGACCATCTACAACCTAGCTCTGATACCAACTGTCGCGCCCCGTACCCGTGGTCCTACTTGGCCCCACGCTCGGGACACGAGTGGAAGACGTTATAAAACTTTTCCCAAAATTTTTCGAAATATACTTTTAGAAAGTGGAATAAAAACACACTTGAAGCTCAAAGACTTCACTTAACTTGAAACAAACTTTTACAAACACTTTCACGACGAAAGTACTTAGCCCGAAGGCTTACAACTTTTAAACAAATATACATACATCAACATTTACCAAAATAGATGTGACCATAAGAAAGTACGGGTACTCTACCCAAAGGGTTTACATTTACATAATGTAACCTTCAACAAAACAAGTCCCAACTCTTACCAAACGAACGTCCTCCCGTGCCAAGTGTCCTATCCCCTGGACCCGCCTTTATCTAAAACAGTAAACAAATAAGGGTGAGAATAAATCTCAGTAAGCTACTAAAATGCAACTACGTTACATGCTGATATGATGATCATAAATAAACAATATCAACAAGTAAGCATATAGCATATAACATCAACTCATATATCACTTATATCACATTGCCCACACTCCGGTGGATACCAAGCCAAGGTTTACCCAATAACCATAACTGATGAGAATACCAACTGAGAAACCCATCAAAGAAAACCATCTGAGCAGCATAAATAGCTGAAGCCGTCGGGATCCCGAAAACCAAACCATAACCAATAGAACCAAGTAACCAGAGAGGGAAATATGACACAAAGTCATAACCCAAATACTCACCAAAGGGAGCAATTCATCCCATCCAAGGCCAATCTGGACTGGGGAAACTAGAAGGCCCAGTGGACACCTTATAGTGAACTTGGCTTGTGTGCCACTATAATTCTCCCACCGCCTGACTCACAAGCTCCAATGGAAAACCTTATAGTGGACTTACCTGTACCACTATAATTCTTCCATTGGCTGACTCCACAACAAGACCAGCTGGACTTTTAACAAGAAGCACAGTAATGAATACTTGCTAAACAAAACCCGGGGCATTTAATCCAAGAAGGAATTAAGCCAAAATATCACAAGATGCACACGAAAGATTTCTCATAAAGAGTCCATAATGAGGACATTTAGTCACAACCCAATCTTTTTCATCAACGACATAAAAGTCATACACATTCATGTTTAAGTCATAAGCCACCCCAAGGATCACAAAACACTTGTCCTCTTATACCCCATAACACAAACTATCAAACCTGGAAAACAGGGGGGGTGCGCACGCCTCACCCCATAGGGTGCGCGCGCTTCCAAGGACCAGAACTTCACTATTTTTGGTTCACTTAAGGGTGCGCGCGCCTCACCCAAAAGGATGCGCACGCCTCCCTTCTCCAGTCAATTTTTGCCTATGTTGGTAACAATGGGTGCGTGCGCTTCCTTATATAGGGTGCGCGTGCCTCCTCCTATTTTGGGCCAAATCCCAGATTCTTCCTTAGTTCAATTTTTTACTCCTTCCATCCCACAATCATAACATATACTGCACAACTTAATACACAACTTAGTACACAACATTGATACTTCATTAAGATTTCAATATAAGTTTCTAAGCCCTTTCCAAACTCAGCCAAACAAATTTCCATCTACTCCCTTTGTCCCAAAATTACAAGTATAGCAAATATTACCCAAATCACAAAATTAACAAGTAGGAGTATCATATATAGCATATATGACTATTTTAACATTTAAAGGGGAATTAGTAACTTACCTAGTTCCGGAAAAAGTATCGCTGAAATAAGTTTTGTTCGGCTAGAAATGACCTACTCGACGCCCTGATCATTTTTATATAATTAGTTTTTAAAATGGGTAAGTAAATAAAAAGAATTAAATCGAAATGGGTCGAACTTACCTTTTTCTCCTAACCCTAGGTTGAACGTAGAAGAAAGTTGCAAAACAATTTGTAAACACAGAGAAGGAAAAGAAAGAGGATTGCTTATAAATATCTTTACCATTTTTACATTTTGGTCACCCAACTTTTAAAGTTAACACTTTAGCCCCTAAACTTACATTTTCAACTAGGACCCTAAAGTTTCAACTTAAATCATTTAACTCCTTTAATCATTATTTTTACTAACTAAGTAAATAACACAAATAATCAAGTATGATATGCAAATCATAAAATATGATGCAACACATAAAATGCACATATAAGTCAAATAAAAATCCCCAAAATTATAAAATAAATAGAAACGGGTTTTGGGGTCGCTACAGCAAAGACTTGTTCCGGATTCACAAAATATAGCCCAATATACCAAAAATGGTCAAAATAGGGTTTCCTTATCTCAGATAAAACCCTAGCTTGAAAATCACGTCAGCCAGGATACTTGGCCACGCGGCCACATTAGTACTTGGCCACGTGGCCACTTCCAACCTTGGCCACGCGGCCACTACCAACCTTGTCCACGCAGCCACATCTGCCTCAGATGATCTCAGCCGTCAGATCTCTCCGCCAGTTTCCTATATAAAGGGCCCCTAGCCTCATAAATTGGGAGGGGTCAATCATTCCAATTCTGGATCCGAATTTTGATCAAGCTCAGGCTCCCTAAGTGATGAAAATACTCTCTAATCAAGTCATTCAAGCATCCAAGAACACTCCCAAAGTTCCCAAGAAAATCCAAGTTTATTTCTTGCCAACATAGGTAAGTTTTCTAACTTTTTCTTCATGTTCTTGCCATGTTCTTAGTGTAGATCCATAATATTCATGTTCTTAGCATGTTTATTCATATGTTCTTCATATTCTTCATATTTTCATAATATGTTCTTTGCATGTTCTTCATGTTCTTAGGTTAAAACCTTATTTATGCTAGATTTAGGGTTGCGATCTTCATGTTAACATGTTATTTCATAGCCGATGATGATCTAGGGTTCATCAACTCGAACATGTTCTAGGAACTATTTCTAAACCCTAATATTTAGGTAATTCCCCCATAATTATGCATAATCCCGATTCTCCTGCCTATTCTAAACTCTTCTCGAACTACGCTGACCTTAGCTTCTCACATTGATAGGAACGTAGGCAATCTTCGGATTCGGTCTTAAACACATTACGCACAACATACACCGCATCATGATAGAAAGACCTATCATTCGGGCGATAGGAGTGATAACGCTTAATATTCTTCTCTTGTCGTAATTTGACCCCCGAACCCATTTGCATGCTTTTTCTCAATGTTTTGTCTATAATTAAAACGGCGTGGAGACTCTCATATTTTAATGTTACTATGAATATCTCAATTTTAAACACACGTATTCACAGTGGCAACTCCGCTGGGGACTGCTTTGAATCTGTTTCAAACTAAGTGGGTCTAACTTTCGTTACTATCATAATGTTCATTCTTATCTATCTTTCTCTCTCTCTTGCATTGCATGCGTGCATACAAACATCAAAAACTTCTCTTTTTCTCCCTAAAAATAATTAGTTCTTGCCACACACTACCATTAGTCCGTGTCAGCACTGCACAAACCCTTATTACCCTCGGAGCATTCAATGTGCAGAAATTGGTGGTGCTACTATCGCCCTTTTTCGAGACACTTGTTTCCTCCACTCACCGTGTACGCTTTGCGAGCGGTGGGAGCCTTTATCCTACCAGTGTCAACCCACACATAGATATTAGGACACTCCTTGGACCATACAATTTGGATGTAAATAATTTAAAACTTTTCACAAAATAAAAATGTGCATTGCATCTAAGAGACCTCTAGGACCCTCCAAGGACCATTGCTCATCCCTTGAACCATCTATCAAACCTCGTCATCTTGACCTGTGTAGGTTACCTACCCATTACGTTTGACCCTATAGGTCTATCCACCATTGTGATCCATTTGGGTCTACCCTTCATCTTAAACCGCGTTGGTCAAAACCTTATCAACCTTTGACCTCTTAGGTCGACTTTGACCCCCTAGGTCAACCTCATCACCTTTGACCTCTTAGGTCAACCTTTGACCCCCCTTAGGTTAACCTTATCAACCCTTGACCCCCCCCCCCTAGGTCAACCTTATCACCTTTGACCTCTTAAGTCAACCTTTGGCCCCTTAGGTCAACCTTATCAACCCTTGACCCCCCTAGGTCAACCTTATCACCTTTGACCTCTTAGGTCAACCTTTGACCCCTAGGTCAACCTTATCACCTTTGACCCCCTAGGTCAATCCAATCACCTTTGACCTCTTAGGTCAACCTTTGACCCCCTAGGTCAACCTAATCACCTTTGACCCCCTAGGTCAACTCAATCACCTTTGACCTCTTAGGTCAACCTTTGACCCCCTAGGTCAACCTTATCTGCCTTTGACCTCTTAGGTCAACCTTTGACCCCATAGGTTAACCCAATTACCTTTGACCTTCGACCTATTTAGGTCAAACCATCATCTTGACCCACCTAGGTCATTACTTATCATACTTAACCCACCGTTGTCCTGACCTACCTAGGTCAACCCGACCTGTCTAGGTCCGCACACCATCCTTGACCCATCTAGGTTAACCTGTCATCTTAAGTTAAAACTACCCCTTCACCTTTGACCCATCTAGGTCAATCCTTGACCCACTTAGGTCGACTTACCTATCATGGATCCATCTATGTCAATCTCTAACCTCCCTTAGTAAAAACCAACTCCTGTAGGTCTTCCTCACATATTCTTGACCAAGGACCGAGTCATCTCCCTCTTTTTGATCCCCAAAGGTCACTCTTTATCTCGAAAATACCCGGACTTTACCAAATTGACCCTTGTGGTCATCCCTCACCTCTTTTTTAAGTCTAACTTGACTTGAACTACGGTGACCTGAGCCTCTTATTGTGTGGGACCTCTCCCTCATGGTAAGGGAATGTAGACAACTTCGGCCCCGTCAAACTTTCAATTTTTTGTCAAAAAATGCATTTCAAAAATGTGGAGACCGACTCTTTTCCAAAAGTGATTTTATAACGATGCCTTGTCATTAATTATGAGCCTAACTAAATGCAAAATGTTTAATGCGCCTCAAATCACTACCATAGGTTGCCTGCATGTCATCAAAATACTTCGAGATGGACCTTGCCGGCGTGGCCGAACGACTCAACGCCCAAGAAAAAAGGCACATAGAAGACTTGAAGATGATCATTGACATGAGAAACAGACGTCATGCCGAAGAATTGCACTTGGCGTTAGAAGCCCAAGAAAAAAGCCATAGGACGGAGATAGCCAAAGCACTTGAGGAACAAGAGATCCGTCATTCAAAGGAGAGACAAAGCATCTCTGAGAAGCTCAAAGAACTAGCCACGATAATCCAAGGTGGAGTTTGGGATCAACGACAAGAGATCTCCGACTATGCTAGCAAAAATCTCTCACCAATTCACTTCAGATCACCTCAACACACCAAGGACGATGTAGACATTAATGAAGAGGACTCCCACAGTGTCATCAAGGGAAGCAATGCAAAGAGTACACGTCCCGACAACTCAAACCAACGCCGCCACGCGCCTAAGGAATGTGGTTGGATATCAGAATGAACAAACTGGGTCTACCTCCTTTAAATAAATTATAATAAAAAAAGGGTCATTCAGTCTTTATAGGTTCTAGAGTGTCCTAGTCAAAAGTCCACCTTGGATGATTTTTTGTTTTTTTAATAAAAGTCCACCCCGGACTAGTCAGTTTAAATCTTTTAGTTCCGATAAAAGAGTCTTTATTTCTTTTCTCTCTAGACTTGAGACATAGTCTTGCATAAATCAATTCCATGAAGATTGTCTTATTCACCATTTTCACTTGATTGCTATATCTTTATATGATGAATTAATCTTAATCTTATTCATTAATGAAGACTCATTAAAAGGTAAATGGACCCACAAACCATTCACATGACTAAGTAAATAATTAATCTCAAGATAACAAATGCTTTCATCAATTGGGGTGAACGAATCACTTTCTCTTCTCTCTACATTCTACCATACACTCTCTATACACGCTCCCCCTGTGTACATCCATGTATACTCTATCCATATAATACAAACTATGCACTCACCCCGTGTACATCCTTCACGTACACTCTCTTTATACACCTTCTCCCATATACTACCCTCATACGCCTCTCATCTCACCATTAGACCCCTTTTCCATACGGTCATGATGAAGACGTGGACTGCGGTTGCTTATCATCAAATAGGAATCCATGCTGCCACAATTCAAGAGGTTGTTTGTTCCCTTCATGAGTACTACATACCGATACACCGGGTTGTCCGTATTCCATCACAAATGTAAAACAAATGCACAAAGTTGTTCATGCCATTCATAAATGCCACGTGACAATCCGATGGAGCTCTGTTGGTGAAAATCAAGGGGCTACGATGCCTGCCGCCAGCAAAAGTCTGCTTGAACAATAAGGAGGCTACCACGCAATCTGCAAAAGCGAAAGCAAACTAGGGGCTCGTCTTGCCCAATGTTTCATGTACAAATATAAAAGAAAAGCTCGCTAGGTTGAAACCCAAAAGACGACCGAGGCAAAAATTAGAGCATTGCACAAAAAAAGAAGCCCGCTAGGTTGAAAACCCGAAAGGGCGGCCTAGGGAAAAAAAGGGTGTGCACAAAAAATAAAAGAAAAATAAAAGAAAAATAGAAGGGGCTATAACCATGGAAATAAAAGTCTCATTTTCTTTTCACTTCAAATGTTCTATTTTTCTTTCTTTCCCCACAAAGAAGATTAACACGGCAACAGCAGCCAATGACAACTATAATGGAGCAATCCACCGCAACAAGCTACAATGAAGCAATCCAAAGCAAGAAGCAACAACGGAGCTACCCACCTCGACAAGGAACAACTCACCTCTGTTAAATGAAACTCACACCTCTAAACTCAAACCTAACTTCATCATCAGTCGAGCCTCCCTCGAACTACGCGGACCTGAGCTTCTCACCTTGAGGAGAACGTAGGCAACCTTCGGGTCCGGTCTAATATATACACAACCCACCTTGAGCCAATCACTTCTCTTCTCTCTTCCCCCATATATCTCAAACTACTGGTTTCTTCACTCTCAATTGATCAAAACATTTATTACCCTAAGACTACTTGTTTACCCATTAACCAGAACTCATTAATCAATCAACGAGGTCCATTCTCGAGCAATCAAATGAGAATCTTGAAAAAAACGATTTTTAAATGTCTCACAAGTCTTCTTTTCTACAATCTAGGAAGAGCCAAACACTTATTTTCTGTCAAGCAGGGGCTTCCTTCCGTTGGTACATACACCTCTCATAAATTGTCCAAGGAGCCGATATACGAGAACTCTCTCTCTCTTACTCTCCCCAAAATGCCCCCGCATGTTTTCAAACAATTCTTTTTCCTTTTTTTTAGTCGGCTGAATGATTTCAAAAAAAAAACAATTGACGCAAAAGAGATGCCCGCTAGATTGAAAACCCGCAAGGGCGGTCTAGGCAGAAAAAATGGTGCATCTTAAAGGAGGTAGGATACCTCGCTCTACGCCCTCATCAAACTGGGGCTTCCCTAACAAAAAAGGACCGACTATGTGGTTTCTCAAAGTATACTGGGGCTTCAACAAGCACATACTTAGAAGAAAGGCATCCCTCATCATCAAGCTAGACGTAGAATTTCTCAAAGGAGGGAGGATACCCGCTTACCAAACTAGAGCGTCCCCAACAGAATGGGTCAACTACGTGGTTTGTCAGAGAGCACCGGAGCATCAAGGGCATCCCTCGTCGTCAAGTTTGGCACGTCACGAGCTCTTTGAATTGGTTAGAATTGTAATTAATTATGAGGCATCTTTACAAAAGCATAACACTTTCAAAAGTTTTCTCTTCCCCGACACTTTGTTTATAAACCCGCACTCTCGATCTCCACAAAATTGAAAAAAACATTCCTCGATCCGTCTAGGACCCATCTATGGGATTCTTGAACCGACTCGGTCCTTTACCCTACCTCCTACACTTTAGGAGACCTCTAGGCCTAAAACCTCAACTCTCTAGGTCCCAAACTTACCTAATTCAAAACCTTAGGTCCCGAGCCTACCCGGTCAGTCTTACCTAGGTTACACAATAACCCCTTAGGTCCCAAGCCTACCCGGTCAGTCTTACCTAGGTCACACCATGACTCCTTAGACCTCAAACCGGCTCTATCCAAAACCTCAATCCTTAAACCGGTCTACCAAAGCCAAATCCTTAGAATGACCCATTAGGTCCCGAACCTACTGGTCCCGAGCCTATCCGATCTTCTAGAAACCTACCAACACATACTCGCTCTTACCTTATCTAAGCCATGGCTCTCTTATCCTCTTAGGTCCAACCTCTTAGGTCTACCCAGTCTAACCTGTTGAATGATCCCTTAGATCCCAAGCCCAGTTACCAAATGCCTATCTTTTAGGTCTCTAGCATATCCGATCCACACCTTAGGTCTCAACTCCTAAACCCTTTAGATCACAAGACTATCTACCCTCTAGGTCTATAACCTTAGATCTCGAACCTTAGAACTCTTTAGTTCCCAAGCCTGCTTGGTCCGACCAAAACGATGCCATCTACGCATCCCGTCATATCCAAACCATGGCCTTGCCACTCTTAAACCTACCAAGTACCAACCTGGTGTCACCCATTAGCCTCATAAGACTTCCTAGTCCAACCTTCAACCCCTTAGGTCTCTAACCTACTTAATCCAAGCTGAGTCTAAACTTCGAACCTACGCGATCCTCTCCTTAAATCTCAAACCTCGCTCCCCCAACGAGTCCAAACCTCGAACCTGTTCAAAACACATAGGATCTCCCGCGTACCGTGCCATGCCATAGAGATCTCAAAACCCATTCGGTCAAAACCCGTGTCCTTAACACCTTTGGTCCCATCCCTAACCTACCTTCGCAATTGCCAAATGAGCTTGGTCACGCGCATGACCTCTAAGACAAACTTAGGTCCTAAGCATACCCAATCCTATTAGATACCTATTGTATTCCAAAAAGTCTTTAAGACTCAATTCCTTACCTAAAGCGCCAACATAGTCACACATCCAGACCTATTTCCCACACCTTTGGCTTGTAAGTTCTAGCCCTTGAAACCATAGGGTTCCTAAACGCACCTAGCCTAAAATTTCAACACTTTAGGATCAGCCAATCCCGATCCATTTCTCTTTGGCCCGACCTCAAACCCGCCTGGTCTTGACCCATAACCTTATATCCCAAGGCTACCCTGTCTAGCCTTCAAAAACCTCTACCATTCCATTAGGCCCCAGTCTCCTTAGCACCTGTCTGAGTCTTACCCTAGCTAAGCCCTAGCACTCTAGTATAGTTTACTTAAGCCTAGGTCTAACCTATCGAGCCTACCCAGCCTTGAGGTATCAAGCTCACCTGCCCCAAACCATAACACTTTATACCTCAAACTTGCTTAGTCTAAACCAAGACCAACCTTCAAATGCTTTCGATCTCCAAACCCTAGCCTCGAGCCTAGGAAGTCGTATCTTCTCTAAACCCTAGCCTCAAGCCTAGGAAGTCGCATTCACTCCAAACCCTATCCTCAAGCCTAAGAAGTTACATCCTCTCCAAACCCTAGACTCGAGCCTAGGAAGTCGTATCTTCTCTCTAAACCCTAGCCTCGAGCCTAGGAAGTCGCATTCGCTCTAAACCCTAGCCTCAAGCCTATGAAGTTACATCTTTGTCAAACCCTAGCCTCAGGCCTATGAATTTACATCCTCTCCAAACCCTAGACTCTAGCATAAGAAGTCGTATCTTCTCTAAACCCTAGTATCAAGCCTAGGAAGTCGCATTCGCTCCAAACCCTAGCCTCAAGCCTAGGAAGTTACATCCTCTCCAAACCCTAGCCTCGAGCCTTCGTATCTCTAAACCCTAGCCTCAAGCCTAGGAAGTTACATCTTCGTCAAACCCTAGCCTCAAGCCTAGGAAGTCGCATTCGCTCCAAACCCTAGCCTCAAGCCTAGGAAGTCGCATCCTCAAGCCTAGGAAGTCGCATTCGCTCCAAACCCTAGCCTCAAGCCTAGGAAGTCGTATTCTTTCCAAACCCTAGCCTCAAGCCTAGGAAGTCGCATTATCTCCAAACCCTAGCCTCAAGCCTAGGAAACCACATCATCCTCTGTAAACCCTAGCATCGAGCCTAGGATTCAACATTCCCTTCAAACCCTAGTCCTAGACCTAGGAAATTCCTACACCTTACCCTCAAAATATAGGAAGCTTACAATCTCTAGTCTTAAACCCTAGGTTACAACGTTCATTTCCAAGGTATAGTCACCAATCCCAGAAAATGGTGAACCCTAGCATCAATCTTAGCAATCCCCAGTCTCAATCCTAGGAAGACACAACCTTTCCAAATCCCAGCCTTATGTCTAAAAGCCAACGCCCTTGCTACCTCTGAGCCTACCACAACTCTAAACCCTAGCCTCGAAGCCTAGGATATTTCTAAACCCTAGTCTTGAAATCTAGGAAATTCACAATCATTAACCTCAACCTCAAAGCTATAGCCCTGAGCCTAGGATACAATACTCTCCTCATGATTAATGAACTCCAATCCATAGCCCGTAATCCTAAGAAACCCATGTTATCTTCGAGACATAATCTCAAGCCTTAAACAACCAAAACGTCATTGGTATCCCTATCTCAAGACTAGGAGATTACCGTCTTTACTATTCCCTTTCCTTAAAAAGCCTTAGGTCCTACCCCTAGGCAACCAAGCAAAATGTCCCTTACCTAATGCCTTGGTCTCAATGGCTCGTAGCCTCATATTATGCACCTAATTTAGGATAACTGGAACCCAGATGCTACGCTTTCCATGATTTTCCTTGCTGACAAGATATTAGCGACTCCCCGAGAGTTCATCACCTTTGTGACTCCCCGAGAGTCCATCTCTTTTGCGACTCCCCGAGAGTTTATCACCTTTGTGACTCCCCAAGAGTCCTTTACCTTTGTGACTACCCGAGAGTCCATCTCTTTTACGACTCCCCGAGGGTTCATCACCTTTGTGACTCCCCAAGAGTCCTTTACCTTTGCGACTCCCCGAGAGTCCATCTCTTTTGTGACTCCCCGAGAGTCCACCATCCTTGTGACTCTCCGAGAGTCTATTGTCTTTGAAACATATAAAGTGAATATCCTTTAAGTCAAGAAAGCCTCCCAAAAATTTCTATTTCTTTTTAGAGAAGCATCGGGATTAGCTAGACCTTGCCGTCTTCATATCTTGTACATTCCAAACTTCGTCGCGATTACCGAAGCCCGACCGTTTCTATATCGCGTGCACCCCAACATTTGCTTAGTACCATCGTGATTGCAGAGGCTCGTCCATCTCTATATCATGTAAGTTCTATTATTGTGATGCACAGAAGCCCTACCATTTCTCGTTACGTAAGTTCTATTATCGTGATGCACAGAAGCCCTACCGTTTCTCATTGCGTAAGTTCCAGCATTTGTTGTTTTGTTATCGCAGTTACTTAGATTTTACCGTCTTCATATCGCGTACGTTCCAACATCTGTTATTTTATCTTGATATTACTTAGACCTTGCCGTCTTTATATCTCGCACCATTTAATATTCGCATCTCCAAACTATGACCGGCTTGATTCCCCGAGGATACGTAGGAAGCCTGAAAAGGTTCAGCCACCCGACCAACGTGGTCATTTTTCATCCGCAACTGATGTTTCCTTTATAACTCGAAGTTATCCCCAGCGGAAGGCGTGATTCCCACCAAGGAATGAATCGTTTGCAACTTCCCCAGTAGATTTGAACTACGTTCGGCTTGATTCCCTCGCGGATACGTAGGTCGCTTGCAAAGGTTCAGCCATCTCATTATCTTTCCTTCGTTTTGAAACTCATGTTTTAGAACGGACCCTTCTTTTTATCGTCGACCCCCCATTGCCTTGCAAGAAGCGTCGCCGAGGGGCTACTGTTAGTACCCGATCTGAAAATGAGTTTATTAGGGTTTTCCCAAATATATAAGGACTTTGTAGGAATTAGAAACCTTGCAAAGACTTGTCCTGGATTCCCAAAATATAGCTCAATGTACCAAAAATGACCAAAATAAGGTTTCCTTATCTCAGATAAAACCCTAGCTTGAAAATCACGTCAGCCGGGATACTTGGCCACGCGGCCATATTAGTACTTGGCCACGTGGCCACTTCCAACCTTGGCCACGCAGCCACTTCCAACCTTGGCCACGCGGCCACATCTGCCTTAGAAGATCTCAGCCGTCAGATCTCTCCGCCATTTTCTTGTATAAAGGGCCCCTAGCCTCATAAATTGGGAGGGGTCAATCATTCCAATTCCGGATCCGAATTTTGATCAAGCTTAGGCTCCCTAAGTGACGAAAATACTCTCTAATCAAGGCATTCAAGCATCCAAGAACACTCTCAAAGTTCCCAAGAAGATCCAAGTTTATTTCTTGCCAACATAGCTAAATTTTCTAACTTTTTATTCATGTTCTTGCCATGTTCTTAGTGTAGATCCATAATATTCATGTTCTTAGCATGTTTATTCATATGTTCTTCATATTCTTCATATGTTCATAATATGTTCTTTGCATGTTCTTCATGTTCTTAGGTTAAAACCTTATTTATGCTAGATTTAGGGTTGCGATGTTCATGTTAACATGTTATTTCATAGCCGATGATGATCTAGGGTTCATCAACCCAAACATGATCTAGGAACTATTTCTAAACACTAATCTTTAGGTAATTCCCCCATCATTATGCATGATCCTAATCCTCCTGCCTATTCTAAACTCTTCTCGAACTACGCTGACCTGACCTTCTCACATTGAGAGGAACGTAGGCAATCTTCGGATTCGGTCTCAAACACATTGCACACAATATACACCCCATCATGATAGAAAGACCGATCATTCGGGCGATAGGAGTGATAATGCTTAATATTCTTCTCTTGTCGTAATTTGACCCCCGAACTCATTTGCATGCTTTTTCTCAATGTTTTGGCTATAATTAAAACGGCGTGGCGACTCTCATATTTTAATGTTACTATGAATATGTCAATTTTAAATACACGTATTCACATATCTCTTCTTTGTGGTGGGTAACGTTGGTGAAGGGCCCACCAATTTGAAACAGAGCTGTAACACCTCTTTATCTTGCCGACTCATCAGACGAAGTTTGCATTTCTTTGTGGCTTTCTGTGATGATTTCTTCCCTAGCCCCGGAGGCATCTAGAGCTTGGAGCAACTCTTCTTTCGTTGGGCTATCCAGATTATCCGCGGTGTCATTTCCCAAGCTACTATCCACTGGAGTGGTCTTTCCGAGGTACCGGGTAGGAGAAGTTGTAGTGATCGGGGAACATTATGACTCCATACGCACTAGGCGGCGACATGATTCTCTCTTCCACTTCATCCGAGCTACAAGGGAAGGAAAAGAAGGGTAATTCAGGCTCTGGTAAACATTGGGTGAATGCTTGGGCTATGGGCTTAATGCTCATGCTACTGATGGAACAGTACCGTTATGCTTAGACCTATGGAGTGGAAGGTAGACGGGATTTGATGGGATCTCGAATCCATTCGAGATTCTAGCGGGGACCTATTTACAAGGTTGTAACGGATGCTTAGGCAACTAATCCTAATGGCTCAATGGGTGGTTAGGCGGCTACTCCTAATGGTTTAATGGCATCTTCGGAATCCATCCAAAGATTGACGGGTACCTTGGAGATCTTCCTAAGGACTTAACAATATCTTAAGAAACTAATCCTAAGGCTTAACGAGATCTTTGAGGATAACAGGGATCCATCCAGGGATTCGACTGGCTTCTTGGAGGATAATAGGGATCCATCCAAGGACTTGGCTGACTTCTTGGAGGATAACGGGGATCCATCCAAGGAATTGACTGGCTTCTTGGAGGATAACACAGATCCATCCAAGGACTTGACTGGCTTCTTGGAGGATAACGGGGATCCATCCAAGGACTTGACTGGCTTCTTGGAGGATAACAGGGATCCGTCCAAAGACTTATCGAAACGATGTTTGTTGACGAAAGAATGCAATATGTCAAAGGAGAGAAGCAAAAACGGAGCAAATTCATGCAAGGTGCAATTAATTATCCGCTCAAGTTTACTTAAAACGCATTTTATTCCTAAATAGTTGGAAAAGATTTCTCTTCTTTTCCGCAACTACTCTAAACCCTGGATCAGTGGAGGCCATCACTACGTCTATAAGCCCTTCGTTTTTCACCTGTATTGCACACTCCCAAAGACAGACTGTCCCGGACGAGGGTCCTATAGGGCATGTGGCTTCCACCGACCAAAAGAACCAATCCTAGAGTCTAGTACGTCACCAAGTTCCAACGTATGGGCTATTGTTATCATAGTCAAGCCCTGGTTAAGGTCAAGATTGACTATGTGCCTCAATGAAATTTTGGCATGACCTCATTTTAATGAGGGACCTCGGACCTTAACCTTGGGCTTAAGGATGATTAGGATGGGCCAAGCATTAGGACTTAACGACACGGTGTCACCCTATCCTTAATACACGACTTCGGTTAATTATGGTTGGAATTAACGCATAATTCAAGGACCGGGTCAAAGATGACCTTGGTCACACTTGCTTTCACAAAGAGCCGTGAACTTGGGTATTAACTTGGCCATGATTAACGTTTGGACACGTAATAGGGTCGTGATGACGTGAGCTAGACCAAAAACCAACCATGGTCACGGTATTTGTGTGTCACGGACAAGTGTGTGGTTGACTCGGCTCGGATGGGGAGGTGGAATGGACCCGAGCGCGCGAGAAGGGAACAAGAGCACCAATCAAGCTGCATCATGGCATCCATTCCGGGTTTTAAGGGTTATTGAGACGTGCACAAGGTCAAGTGCGCGTAGTGTGAAATCTTGTATGTTCCCTTTTGAGTCAAAATAGGAATCTTCAATGCGTTTTAACATCATGAACAAGAGTATATACAAGATATGGACAAGCAATTTAAACAAGTAATTTGCACAAGTAATCAAACAAGGATATGAACAAGTAAGAATCTTGAAAAATCAAATTTTGTACATGAAGAAGGTTGTGCACAGTCAAAGGTTTTGAAAACCAAGAAATTTTTGCAAGAGGAGCAAGGCCCTTTGAAAATTAATTGGTATAAAAGTATTGTGCACAACAAAAGGATTTTGAAGACCAAAATTTTATAAAAGAGAGTTATGCACAATGAGGCCTTGAAAACCCAAGATTTTATGTCCAAAATTTGTGCGTAACCGGGCTTTGGGAAACAAGTTTCGGTTCAAGAAAACAAAGGCGTATGTGCACAAATAAATGCTGTAAATTGGAACCTGGACAAGCAAAAGCAAAAGGGGACCATCAGAATGTTTCTTCCTTGCAAGAAATTGTTAATTTGAAACATTCTGTGGGCCCGGGAAAACCAACCGTACGGCTAGTGGAGGGGTCCCATTATTTTTTTGCAATTTTCCAGTTTCTGATTCTTCAAGCCCCAGTTATTGTGTTTCTAGAACAGTTTCATTTCCAGAAATCAAAACAGAAACACAAAATATGCACAAAGTCAACAAACAGGGACGGGAGTTTGACCCACACAAAAGTACCCCCAAAGCTTCTAAAAAGAAGTTTGGAAACACTTTATTCTCCAGCGGAGTCGCCACTGTAAGATACCCGCGGGAAAAAACTTGTGGAAAAGTTCCCTCGAGAATCAAACACGGTACTTTATGTTCAAGAAACGGAGTCGCCACGTTAAATTAATTTTAAACCCAATTTTAACGAAAAAGGTTAGAGAAAATGAGTTCGGAGGTCAGGTTACGTCTTGGGAAGAACTTTTGACGGTTCACCCAATCCGCCTCGAAAAACCGAGTCTCCCTAAGTTTGTTGACCAAAAACGTGCAAGTGTGTGTGTATTTTAAAAGGGGAGAAACTAACTTTTAACAGAAAATAGTTAAAAAGTTAACAGAAAGGGGTTTATTTGCAAAGGTTTTGACAGAATGGGGTTAAAACTGAAAAAGGAAATTCCCCGGAAAATCCATCCGTACGGTTGGTGATGGTTGTCCTGGGAATTTACAGATTTATCAGAAATAGTCAAGTTCCAGGCAGAAACAGAGCATCCTGCTGAAACTGGACAGAATATGATCTTTTCAGATTACTTTGTGGTACAAGAACAAGTATACCAATCATCCCTATGTCATTGATCATCAATTAGACACCAAAAACACATGATTTTGGGTATGATCAAGACAATAATTGGGGAAAGAAAACAAAGTTGATGAACATGGTCTTTGAGCCAACACAACCATTTAGATGATTAAAGATAGCTTTAACCCCCCAAATGGATGATTTATTCAAGACAAAGCCTTGGGGCATCCAAAATCAACCTTTGGATGGATAAGATTGAGTCTTTATCATCCAAATGGACATTATTAAGACTTAGGTCAAAGTTTGGATGGTAAAGACTAGGGCTTTACCACCCAAACTTGATTATCATAGCATAAACACAAATATAAACATGCAAGGGCTCTCTCCAAATGTGCAATGGATCACCAAGCCAAAAGTAAAGACATTAAATTAAATGACATTAATGTAAATGACAAGAAAGTAAATGACATTAATCATAATAAGTCATGATCATCCTTTGGTTTGTAACCCTTAACCACACATAAAGCATGATGGGCACCATGGAATCATTTCATGACTTGGTTCTAATTTATAAGATTTGCATGAAATGTAAAGACATTAGAGTAAGATGATCAACAAGACAAGTAAATAAAGATGTAACAAGGTAAATAAAAGAGGTGAAGAGGAGATGGGGAGAAGGAGGCCTTACCAATGTTTGATTCTAGCCTATCTTCCTTTCTTTCACTCAATTTTGACAAGGTTTGTGTTTCTGCTCTCAATCCAGCAGAGTTTCTGTATATAAAACTATTTCTCTCCCCCCCCCCCTAAAATGATTAGCAAGGGCTCAATTTATAAGGATTGAAGGCACCCAAACCAGCCGTACGGCTGGGCCCTTCTAGTACCCATACAATCCGTACGGCTCAGCCTGGTGAGCTTCTGGATTTTTCTAAGTTTAATTCCAGGATAGTCCTAGAGTTTTGGTTTATTCTAGTGAGGTCCTAACCTATCAGTTTTAACCCTGAATAGTCCTAAGAATTCCTCTAAGCTGGTTTCAGTTCAGATTGGGGTACTTACACATTGTACATAATAATTACCCACCCATTTTTTTGGTGATTTCCTTTACTTGATATGAATGCTAAAAACCATTTTCAAAACCAAATGAGAGTCCACCCAAACCGACTCTCATTTGTGAATTTAAGCAAACATACCTAGAATAGGAAGACTCCATTGCATATAAAATCACAATTCTTTGTTAAGGCATAAAACAAGGCATAAAATGAACTCAAGAGGCATCCATGCTAGAGACCATCACGGGCGAGGAGAGTGCCTAACCCCTTCTCTTCTCGTAACTTAGCCCCCGAACCCACTTTCTCTAAACAAAAGGTTTTATCTTCGTTTTTCCTAAAATAAAGCGAGGTGGCGACTCTTGTAATAATTAAAAATTCAAGAGAAACCATTTGTGTGAAATCGAGCGCATCTCCAAAAGCGCATTAGAACGAGGCATCAACCCGAATCGCCCTCGCAGGCGATCATTTCGGGGCAGCTTCGGGTGTGGGCTCTCATAATAGGTGACGGACACCTCTTCATCCTCGACGAAGACCACTTCTTTATCATGGAAGCTAGTTTCCACATATTTCTTCTTCATTCCAGTCTGAAGGTGGTCTTTGAGCTCTTGGTTTTGGTTCTCTAGAGTGCGGCTTTGATCCTCGAGCTTGGTAATATTAACCATGAGACTAGCAAGGAAGTGGTGGAGATGTTGCGGGACATCGGAGAGATTGATACCGGCGGCTATCTCGGGATCAGTGAGAGGAGTGGAGACTTGCGGCGTAAAGGTGTTAGGAGTAGCAGGCTCAGATGATGGATACATTGTTGGAGTAGAGTCTGAAGACAAAGGTTGCAGAAGGCTCGAACGTTGCAGTCGACCACCGGAACAGACCCAAACTTGATTCTCTGTAGAGGTAGGGTAGGTGAAGTTTAGGACAGGCAAGGCTCATGCAATGTATTTTGTTATTTACAAAATGGTACATTATTTACATCCTACTTGGTTGGAAGGGGTACCCCTTTTTAGGTTGCTATCTACAAAACCTGGATCAGTGGAGGCCATCACTACGTCTATAGACCCCTCATTTTTCACCTGTATTACACACCCCCAAACGGACAATTTGGGTGAGGGTCCTATAGGGCAAGTGGCTTCCACCGACCTAACGGATCCTAATGACTAACCCTTGTTTAAAGGCACTTAACGTCACGTTGATGTTACTTCTGTTAAGTTATTAACGAGTTGAGATATTTGTACAAAGTATCACTCGGCTTTCAATATGCACACCCTTGTAGGGAATTAGTTTTTTGTGCTTTTCTCTCGAAAGATCTCGACTCATTAATGACTTAACGGATGACGGCATGAACGACATGTTATTTGTCTATAAAGAAAAGCTAGTCAAACCAACCGGTCAAGACTTGGAGTGTCCTAGACTCTAAGAGAGTGCATGGTTTAGACACGGACAAGGTTAAACCTCAACCGCTCGCAAGCGTACATGGTGAGTTAGATAATTCGGGTGCACAAAGAAAGAGGCGACGGGATAGCTAAAATCTGTGCACTCAGCGGGTTATCCGGAGTAGGGTGTGCATTGTGACACGGACTAGTGGTAGTATGCGGATAAAGACTAGTTATTTTTAAGGAGAAAATAAATAGATTTTTTGTATTTACATGTATGCAATGCAAGAAGGTAAGATAGTACAGGGGGTTAACAGTAATATGTTCAACGCACTAAAATACAAGGAATGCAGAATATATGCAAGAGACATAGTACAAGGGAGGTAAGAGAAAGATATGTACAATCATGATATTGATGAAAGTTTGACCCTTTATGTTTGAAAAAATTTCAAAGCTAGTCCCCTGTTGGATATTATGCCCTAGGCCCTTGAGAAAGGCCTATGTGTTACATCATAGCTTCATTGTTATAGAGATAACAAACCCGATTATTATATCTTTTGCATGTTTATTCTAATAATAATTGTCCCTAGAACTTATGAAGAGCTAGCATGAGTTTAATGGATAATCATATGATGATTATGGTGCATAAGATGCGGATTAAACTTGTGGGTACTTATTGGAGAACAAGGTACTGGATAGACCCGTTATGAGATTTATGTCATGGTCAAATGTCATAATTAAATCTCATAATAGTTATATAATTTGATATCCTTAAACCTGAGATTATCATGGTCTTTCACATGATGAACATTATGTTTGACGTACACAAACTCTACCCTTAACCGAGTGGTTATAAAGGTTACAATTGGAATAATCGGATTCTTGTAGGGAAGAATGATAAGTCAAAATGGGATTTGTCCCTCTCTTAAGAGAGATATCTGCTTGGCCACTCGATGAGTGAGATTGATGATAGTGTATGGCCATACCCAAATGAATTGATGTGATCAATGTCATTTGCTCATATCAATCTACTCGGGATCGAGAAAGCATTGGACAACATAAGTTGACGTGGACCATGACTTATGTCCAATATGATATCGCGTGACAAAAGGATTGTGATATGTTCTATTTTAGGAAACTTTGGATTTCAAAGTTATACTAATTGGGTAGTCATAATGGCTTACTAAAGTCCGCTTATGACTTACGAGTTTTGAATGGTTTGGACTCGTTGCCAACTTAGTATAATCCTATTGGGTCACACACGCAGAACGGATAATTAAAAGGAGCGAAAAATGAAGAAAAACTAGATCCTACTGGAGGATCTGTACGGATGGTTTGGGAGCCACCAAACCAATCCGTACGGATGGTTTGTCCCGGCAAAAAACAGTTTTAGGTAAACTCTTGTTGGATAAGAAAACCTAAGTCCTAAAGGGTTTTGGAAACCTCTTGTATATAATGTGTGCAGCCGGGAATAGTTCCCTTAATGGTGATTTTGGAAATCACAAACACTTTCTTGGAGAGAGATTAAACACATAATATACTAGGGTTATTAGGTTTGATTATTCCCAATTATCAAACCACAATAATCATTAGAGGCAATTGAATAATCGTTTTTCAAAAAGTTATTCAATCCAAAGGACCTAGCAGTCAAGTTCAAGAAGGTGTTCTTGAATCCGTTCGAAGTGTGGATCACCGGTAGAGGGTGATTTTCTTAGCATCTAAATCCAAGGCTTCATATTTCGATCTACAAGGGTTAGTTTCTTTCATCTTCATATTATGAATTATTGAACATAACGGATTTAGGCTTTTGGGATTTTTCATGTGATGTCTTCTGCTGCGCATGATTGCACGAAACCCAACATTCCCAACAGAGTCGCCACTGTGAATACCCCGTTCTGATGCAGTGACGCATGGGAAGTTTCTTTATTATTTATCTCTTTTTTTTTATCTTTTCTATGGGACAGGATATTCAAATTAGCATTTAACTTGTTAGAGTCTCCACGCCATTTTATTGAGCTAAAACATTGAGAAAAAAAAAACTAATTTGCAAAACAGAGAGGGTTCGGGGGTCAAGTTACGATAAAAGAAGAATATTACAGTGATCACTCCTATCGCCCGAGCAGTCGGACTTTTTATCATGATTAAAATGTGTTAGTAGTGTGTTAGTGTTTTATACCGGATCCGAGGATTGCCTACGTTCCTCTCGTATGAGAAGCTCAGGTCAGCGTAGTTCGCACATAGAGTGGAGAATAAAGAGAAGAAGCGAGATCATGCATATAGTAGGGGGAGGTGAAGGAATCATGCAAGATGATCACATCCTAGAGTGATGATTACACCATCAATATGATCTATGTGTGATCATCGTCACTCATCCTAGGAGAGTTAATGATCATGGGAGTATTTACCTAAAATTTAGGGTTTAGAGGTAGTTCCTAGATCTACAAAGATCATCATCGGCTATAACATGTTCACATGAAGATTAAAACCCTAATCATAGCAATATAATATGAGTTTTACATGATTACATATGAACAAACATGTTTAAGAGAAGATCGATACCCTAAAACTGGCATTTATGAATGTATAAATCCTAGATCTAGCATGCATATTATGAACCCCATCATGAATATATGAATAACATAATAAGCATAGGCCTAAAATAGATCTAATCCTATGAACATGGCATGAACATCTCAAGAAATATAGTAAACCTCACCAATCTTGGCAAGAAAAAAGCCGAATCTTCTTTGTAGATTTGCCGGACCTTCGGGATTGCTAGGAGAGCTTTAGCTTTGAGTTCTTTCGTCAGTTTTGACTCTGGAACTCGGGGGAGAGAGTTGTTGTTTTTAATTATGAGCTGAGGCCACCTATTTATGACGCTTTGCATGGTTCCCAAGGTTCTGGCCAGATCTGGACTCTGGAAAACCCTAGATGATGTTTATCTTTGAGCCTAATCTGATCAGACGCGTTTATCTCATTATCCGGGCTTTTCGGAAAATTTCGGATAAGCCCTGCGCAGTTTCTGAATACTTTTGAGGTCCCTGTGAGTTCTGGAATGCCTAACAACTCATTTTTCAGACCGGGTACTAACAGAGGGCCACCCCAATCATCATATGTGATTTTCAATACAATGGTACTCCCAGGATTTGACCTACCAATTTCATTTACATAGTTCTAAAGTAGAGAGTAATGCTCAGCCATAGTCTATTGAACTGCAACCAATGCCCTCCTTTTTCTCATCAAACATATCTTTAAAGTGTTATCCACACCCACAACAGTTTTCACCTCTGTTTGTATGTCAATTAATTTATAAATGGATTGGCTCTAATTTTATCACCCAATTGCTTTGCCAACCATTCAGAATTAATTGTTCTTAGTTTCAGCTTCATGGTGCAGTTATGGTTGGGTTGATACGATTTTATCTTGAATGTTCCATCCTTCCCTTCAAACTTGCCCACAACTGCCAACGACGTCCAGTACATTTTCCTTGTATCCTTTTCCTATCATTTTTTAAAACCAAATTACATAACCCCCTTCAGCAGAATATGCCCTTATCTGATCTTTCAATTGTACGAAAGATTCAAATACCATGTCAACACAGAAATCAAACTCCTTGATAGGCACATTAGGATTGAATTTGATCACCATATTTGCTTTTGATTTGGGTCTTTTCAACCACTCCTCTTCATCACTTGAGTCTTTAGGATCCACTTCAGCATCCGAATTCTTGTCATCATCACTCACCCATGCTTTGAAGTCACTACCAATATCATAGTCAATGTAACTTGGAACATTTGGATACTGATTAAAATTATTGTCTGTCACATTCTCCACATTCACATTCACATTCACATTCACATTCACATTCACATTGTCAGTCACATTGTTCACATTAACATTCTCAGTCCTACTCTCCAATGTTACATTTTCAGTTTCATTCTCCACATTTTTTCCTTTACTGCCACCAGCAAAATCTGGTTTTGCAAACTTTTTTAGTGTTTCTTTAGCCTTAGCCAAATGATCTAAATACTCTTCATCGTTTGTTATTGGGTCCAGACCTTGCAAACTATCACTGTCACTCTCATCCTCAAACCACCATAACACTCATTCCCATCCAGACTATCACTTCCAACATTTTTGTTTTGACTCTTTGATATAAGCTCTTCAAGCTCAGTTTCATTATAACCCCACGAATCATCATTATCATCAAGATTACCCCCACCCACAATACCCTCATCCATAGTACCCCCATCCACATTACCCCCTCAATATTTTGGCCAGCATCTGGATATGTCAACACTAAGACCTCAGGTTCTTGTTGAACCACCACAGTTTCAGAAATCAAGTGACTTTCATATAAATGTACCTCACCATGTACTTTACCAATATAGCAAACCTAATATATATCTTCATCACAAGTTATTGACCACAATCTCACATCTAACACTAGTCCTGCCTGAGCATTATATAATGTATCCATACCCACATAGCCAAATTTCTTGACTACATTACACAATTCATGGAGGATAACATAGTCTTCATCTACTTCATCAATCCTAGTTACTTCACCTCCTACATACTTTCTAGATGGCAACTCTATGATGTTACCTCCATGGTGAATCACTAAGTCAAAATACTCACTTTGACTTAGGATAAATTTTGCCGCTCTAGACCCGATTATTGGTCCATCGTCATCAGCCATACTGCAATAATAATGAAGACGTAAAAATGTTTAACAACAGACACTTTCAGCAACAATGACGAAGGAGAAAATTAGGGTTTTTGAAGTAATATCAAACATTATATCTTCACACAAGCATAAATGTAACAAAAACATATTAGGGTTACAGATTTACTTACTTGATAGGATAAGAATCACTCGATTTGTGCTTTAATGCGTCCAAACGAAACCCTAGACATTTAACAAAATCACAGTATCAGCATACGATGTTGATAAATCTGAAAAATTTAAACAAACAACAATGATTGCAAGATCTTCTTACTTGATTTTTCCAAAAATCAGTTTTTGCTTCGAGATTTCCTCAAGCGCATTTTGATACGGGTTTTGTGTATTTTGGGGATTTTCTTAACTGTGAATATTTGAGGTTGGGTTGACTTAACCAACTTTTAGGAGGGAAATTGCCCGCCTGAAGGATAAGTCACGTACCAAGTCTGTGACCTAAAGTGGATGGAGTGACTCATCAATTAATGGTGCCAAGTCATGTTTTTAATGACGTCACAGTGCCAACTCAGCCAATATAACGGAGAATTTAATAGAAAGGGGACGGAAGGATGACATAGTAAACTAAATATGTAGGTTGAATATGAAATCGAACACAAAAAATAGCCAGGGACCAAAACGTAAAAAGTCCAAAGGTCAGTGACGAAATATGTACTAAAAAATGAAGAAATAGAATGAGTGAGATGAATAATAGTGTTAGTTGAATAAATTGAGTGGTGAAATAAAATGAAGAGAGAGAATGAGAGATTGGGTGGCGTGAATATAAAATTATACCCCCTCCGTCTCATAACAAACTTCTCATTTTGCTATTTTAGGCATTCCGTTGGAAACTCCCAATTACCCATAAAAGAAAAGATTTCTTCCACTTTCTCTCCCCTCCAATCACAACAACTATCCACTTACTATTTCATACCTCACTTTCTCTCTCTTTCCCACTCACACCACCTACTTTTCCTTAATTCCGTTCCTAACATTCTATGAGAAGTTTGTTAGGGGACGAAGGGAGTAAAAAATATGTTATTTTGGGGAGTTTCAAGTGAGCTGGACCAGACCAAAGTGAAAATAATTGTAAAGTGAGTTGCCCGGGGAGTATATACTATCCATAACGAAGCATTGCTTAAAAATAAGGGCAATGCTAGGCTTACAAAAGAAGTTTTCAAAATGAAGGATACAATATGTGGTGGCGATATTTCATTGGCTACATCGATAGTGGACCCGGCACACTCTAATTAAAAACATTAATATAATTATGACACCTTATTTTGTAAGCCACATTTTATAAGCCACATTTTGTAGCCATCTTTTATAACTTTATTATTTCCCTAGAAATAATTGGGGAGAAGTTACGGTTGTAAGCTCCGAATTGGGCCTAAATATACCTAACGCGGGTTTTTCCAAGTCATAACTCATAACTGACGGAATGAATTGCCAAAGTCAAAAGCCCAAAGAAGACGGGGGCCGAGGCCGACCGAGGGAAGGGGCTGCTTGACGCTTCCTTCTTCCTTTGCGCTGCTCGTTACCGTCATATCATCACTGCTAACAATCAATCTGCATAAATAGACACGGAATATTCATTCATAAGAAACATTTGTCAAAGGTTAAAAATGGACAAGTGTGAGGAGCGGCAGGACAGAGAAGAAGAAGACGAGGAATTGCGCCGGAGGAAGTATGAAGAATCTCTTGAAGTCAAATCTCTTCGCCGTATCATCAGCGCTTTCCTCAAGTAATTTTATTATAACCTTTCGATTTTGAATTCCATGATATAGAAATGTATGTTTCCAGTCTTCAACTTCATGGTTGATGGTTGCTGTGTTCTTTCTTACAAATGGTATCTTTTTGATTGCTCGAGAATTGATGAATTTTGGTAATTCTTGGGTAGTTTCTTTTTAGTTATTATTATCTTTATTTGGACTTTTTTTTTTCCAAGTTTGTTCGGTAACAATAATGTGTGTTTCTGATTTTCATGTTTAGGGTTAATGGGTGTTGTTTTCGTTCCTAATTATGATATCTTCATGCTTGCTCATGGATCCATCTAATGTTGCAAATTATTTGGCACATCAATTTTTTTTTTTTTTTTTTTTTTATGGGTCTAGTTTGATTTTCCAGATAACTGAATCTCCTCCAGCTTTTTTTTTTTTTTTTTTTTATTTATAAGAGCTATATCTAGTTCTTTATGAGCCTCTCCGAGTCCCTGGCAGTTTGGTTAACTGGAAGACAGTTATTTACCTATTTTATGCATCATAAAGGAAGTTTTGTTGATGGGAAGAAAGAATGTACGAGAGATTTGGGGGTTTAATTTAAACAATCAGAAAATAGAAAGCTTATAGGATGAGAAAATATCATAGAGATGAAGATGATTTCCATCATAAGTATAGAGAGATGCCTTCCACAGCTTCTTTTTCCTATGCCGGTGATATAAGGTGGTTGGGGTGTGCGTTCTCTTGGGATTATTGCTTAAAGATGCATCTGAAGTGTAAGTCCACCTCCTTTGTGAAGCTTCGTACACCTGTACTGACTTGTTGATGACTTGATTATTGGTTTAGTGAATCCCCTGTAGTCAAGTTTTCAGAGATCCTCGAAGTTTAGTGTAAGCTGGTTAGGGTAAGCGTCTTTTTGGGAGTGAATGCAATCTCTAGAAACCCTAGATGTATTCTCATCCAAGTGGTCTGCTAGCCCATACGTTGTAATGTTTCTTGCTAGCGTCTACCTGTCAATGTTTGTTGTTGGAGTAATTTGGGCATACTATATTTGTAGAAGCAGGTGGCATTCTGGAGGGACTTTGAAGTTTATTTGTAATCCAAAGAAGTTACAGTAAAGCTCATTATGCAAGAACATATGTCTACCTTTTACTCATATCAAAATGTTGGACTTAATGATTGTAGCATAGAGTAAACAACTCTG
Source organism: Campanula takesimana (assembly GCA_026119855.1). Taxonomy (NCBI): domain Eukaryota; kingdom Viridiplantae; phylum Streptophyta; class Magnoliopsida; order Asterales; family Campanulaceae; genus Campanula; species Campanula takesimana. Next base: position 1,864,787 of record JAOWBW010000227.1, read on the forward strand.
CCATGCTACTCTCCTTGTTCTTTCCTTCTTCTCCTGTTCGGTAGTGGACTGCCTTGGGAAATAAATTGTTAATATGGATGATGTATGGGTAGACATGGTTTATGGCATGACACCCACTGACGAAGAAGACATCTTATGGTAGATTGGTTGGTCTGCATACATAGTCCATACAGCTGTTGAGAATAAATTGGACAAATGTGATTGTAAGGGTTTTCTAGTCATGATCTTTGCTCGTTGATGGAATGTTTTCTAGTCATTTGAAAATGGTTATTCTGAAAATGTGACGGGACGTAATAAAAAGTAGAAGACAAGCGCTCTTCACACTAAAGGAAATCTATATTAAAATACTCAAAATATCAGTAAAAACAATAATCCTGTAACAATGATAGGCAACCATATTTATAGGCCCTTGAAAATACATGAAAGGACTGATCTTAACAGCCACACCTGTTGAAGAAGACATCTCCTGAAATCTGTGGGAAAAGTTATGTCTGTTGAAAACTAGTTGCTGGTATAACTGCTTACTATAACTGCCTAATTAGTAACTGTCCAAATAATAACCAAATACTGCCTAAATAACTGCTCTCTTTGCCAGATCCTTGGTTGTACATTAATTTGTACAAATTCAACTAATATGTTCCACATCAGTCCGTCTTCCCCACCTGAAAAGAACTCGACCCCGAGTGATCTGGATAGAATGAAGGTTCAGACGGAAAATAATGAGAAAGATCAGATACGTTGAAAGTCCGTGAGATACCCATGGACTCGGGCAGGTCTACTACATATGCATTGTCATTGATCTTATGCATAAATTTATAAGGACCATACTTCTTCGGCTGTAACTTGTGATATTGACCAGCTGGGAAACGCTCTCGACGTAGAAAAACCATCACCTCGTCCCCAACCTTGAACATATTAACTCGACGATGTTTATCAGCAGCTTGCTTGAATTTTTTATTCGTTTCCATCAACTTTTGACGAACCTCAGCCTGAATGTCTAGTGAATCCTTAGCCAAATTGGCAGCAGCTACGCTATTTCTAGCAGTTTGTGGCAGTTTTCACCAAGTCTACAGCATGTCGTGGCGTCCTTTGATAAACTATGCTGAAAGGCGACCTTCCAGTGGAGCCATCCATGAACAGCATTGTTGAAAGCGAACTCAGCTTGTGGTAATGCATGATCCCACTGTTTTGGACGATCCCCACAAATACAACGAATAAGATTCCCTAGGGTTCGGTTAACGACTTCCGTCTGTCCATCGGTTTGTGGGTCGGTTAACGACTTCCGTCTGTCCATCGGTTTGTGGGTGTGCTGTGCTGCTGAAATTTAGAGATGTATCAAACAAACATACGCCATAAAGTTATCCAAAAATGGCTGAGAAATTTGGTCTCCCGGTCTGACGTAATGGATTTAGGCACACCATGCAAACGAACAATTTCCCGAAAGAATAGTCGTGCGACATGTGAGGCGTCAAATGTTTTCTTGCAAGGGATAAAATGCACCATTTTTGAAAACCTGTTGACGACAACGAAAACAAAATCAACTCCGCGCTGAGTCCGAGGTAGGCCAAGAACGAAATCCATTGACAAATCCTCCCAAATAGCTTCTCGAACATGTAACGGCATGTAAAGGCCTGTATTTTGTGCTTGTCCTTTTCCAGCCTGACACACATGACACCAACTAACATATCGTCCCACTTCTCTTTTCAACTGGGGCCATAGTATCTCTCCTCCAAGCTAGCAATAGTCTTCTCTCTACCAAGATGACCACTCAAACCACCACCGTGCAGATCCCGGACTAGTTTGTCCCTCAAGGACGTGCGAGGAATACACAAACGATTGCCCTTATGTCTGATGAACATAAGGTTGTGTGTGATACAAAATTACAGGAAATCGTAGCAACTCAGATTTTCAACCACGAAAATCAAAATATCTGCAGAGATGTATTTGACGACACTGATTTCCGTGTACAGGAAGAGGAGGCGGAATTGCACCAGTCTGGGTATGGTAATCAAGCTGTTGATAATTTTTTGGGGCATGATATTGACATGCTTTCTGAAGAGGATGAAGATTGGGATACAGAGAATGACTCAGACACTGAACTCCTCCTTGATGAGCTACGAACGACCCCAGATTGTCCAATTTCTCCTCATCTTTCGGTAGCAGAGGAGGACCAGCAAGATGATCCCACTTTTCCAGATTTATCAGACTTGGCTAATGAAGATACCACATTTGATACACGAGGAAGCCACTTGCTCGAAAGACATGGCAATTTCATTCACTAAGCAGCAACTTCACTTGAGAGGACAGGAATCTCTTTATGTTCGGTGCGCTGAGTTTGTTAAGTACCTGGAACTCAAATATATGGCTTTGGAAAAGGGAGTAGACTTTTTCTTACAAGATGTTGTTCCTTTACCCTTTTCTATACGTCTTGATGTCTCTTATATCCTGGGTCATCACACGTGATGAGTTTACTTTCAAGGGTTTATATGGGAACACAGGAGTTGAGGAATGACAGTTTCACAGATCTGAAGCATGTTTTAACTTGTTCTAATGCATCTTTATGCCAGAATGAATGTGGTGGAGAGGAAACAGTTATGAGTATAAACTCGCTTGGGGGAGGTTTCGATGACCGAGATCCTAATTTTATTGTGCAGAAGATGGGAGTGTCTCTTATTAATAAAAGAGGCGACGAAATGCGAGTTGTAGTGAGTCAGAACGGTAGTGTTAGCCAGAGGAGAGGGGCAGGGGTGAGAGAGCTAATTAACCTTACATCTTCGGTTAATTATGGTGAGATGGTGGGGAGGCGGAGATCTAATTTACGTAGTATTTAATGAAGATCCTTTCTTGGAATGTCTGTGGTTTAGGAGATCGAGGTAAAAGGAGGAAGGTGAGGGAGGTTTTAGTGAGAGCTGGCCCAGATATTGTTATGATTCAGGAGTCGAAGAGAGAGATGGTTGATAGCACACTTATTAGAAGTATTTGGGGGTCTAGATTTAAGGATTGGGACTTCCTTCCTTCTAGTGGAGCTTCTGGGGGAGTTATTGTTATTTGGGATACAAGAATTGCTACTAGGAAGGACGTGGTTTGTGGTTCATTTTCGCTGTCCATTTGTCTAGAGGTGCGAGGGATAGGAGATTGGTGGTTTTCTTCTATATATGGTCCTCCTCGCCCGCGACTTCGAGATGCCTTCTGGGAAGAGTTGCATGATCTTGCGGGTTTATGTGGTTCTAGGTGGTGTTTAGGGGGTGATTTTAATGCGATCAGACGGTCTTGGGAAAAAAAGGGGGGTTCGAGATTGACTTCTAGTATGCGAGGTTTCAATGCATTTATTAGTGAGTCTAATCTTAGAGAGATTGAATCGGGCAGTTTACATGGTCTGTATCTGGACAGCGTCAGGTGGCTTCTAGGCTTGATCGCTTTCTTTTTACAGTTGAGTGGGAGGATGCCTTTCCTGCATTGGTGCATAAGGTTTTGGAGAGACCTGTGTCGGATCATTTTCCTCTTGTTCTTGAGTCGAGCCCAGTTCAATGGGGGCCTACTCCGTTTCGGTTTGAAAATATGTGGTTGCTTCATCACAGTTTTCATGATTTGGTGGCCGAGTGGTGGAACGAATGTTCATTTCATGGGTGGGCTGGTTTCGTTTTTATGAAAAAGTTGCGTTTTTTGAAAGAAAAATTGAAGGTATGGAATAAGGAGGCATTTGGAGATATCAATCATTCTTAAAAAATGGTGTTACAGGGCATTGCAGAGATTAATAGGTTGGAGGAGGATAGTGTTCTTACTAGTGAGCAAGAAGCTAAGAGATGTTCTTTAAAATGTGAGCTAGATGATTTACTTTTGCGGGAGGGCATTAGTTGGCATCAGAAATCAAAGGCAAAATGGATCAGAGAGGGTGATTGCAACTCTAAACTCTTTCATCGGGTTGCAGCCGGGAGGAGGAGAAATCATATTTCTGAGGTGCAATTGGAGTCTGGAGAGATTGTGACCTCTCCCTCAGAGATCTCTAATTCTATCACTAGCTTTTATGAGAAGCTTTTTCATGAGGAGTCCAGCAATAGGCCTAGAGTGGAGGGTCTTGATTGGTGTCCTATTGCTAGAGATCGATCTATTTGGTTGGAGAGAGAGTTCTCAGAAGAGGAGGTTAGGAAGGCGATTGAAGGGATGGCCGGAGATAAAGCTCCCGGACCTGATGGCTTCTCAATGGCTTTTTTTCACTCTTGATTGGATATTGTGAAGATAGATCTTATGAAAGTGTTTGTGGAGTTTTTTAACAACTATATTATTGGGAAGAGTATTAATTCCACTTTTATAACTCTTGTGCCAAAGAAAGACCGGTCTGTTAAGGTTAGTGATTATAGACCTATCAGTCTTGTGATCAGTGTGTACAAGATTATTACTAAGGTTCTCTCTCTCAGGTTGAGATCTGTTTTGGGTAATACCATTGCTGAGGCTCAAAGTGGTTTTGTAGGGGGCGTCAAGGGATAGACGCCGCTTTGGTGGCGAATGAGGTGGTAGAGGATTTAGAGAGACGGGGGTTTTAAGGGTGTAGTGGTGAAGCTCGATTTTGAGAAAGCTTACGACAGAGTGAATTGGCAGTTTCTTGATCATGTGATGGAGCGAAAGGGGTTCGGTGTAAGATGGAGAAAATGGATTCAGGGGTGTTTTAGATCTCCAACCTTTTCTGTAATAGTGAACGGTAAGGCTCGGTAGTGGTTCGAGGCTACAAGAGGTTTGAGACAGGGGGATCCTTTGTCCCCTTTTTTGTTCACTCTTGTGGCTGATATTTTGAGTAGGCTGTTGCATAGAGGTGAGGAAGTTGGATTAGTCAAGGGTTGTAGAATTGGGAGTGACAACGCCATGGTCTCGCATCTTCAATTTGCGGATGACACAATTTTGTTTTTGGAGGAAGGTGTGCGTAACTTTAAGAACGTTATGACACTATTACAGATTTTTGAGTGTATTTCAGGCCTGAAGATTAATTTGGCTAAATGTGGTATTCTAGGGATAAATATGGGGGAGGAGGTGGAAAGTAGATATGCTCCGTTAATTGGTTGTCAAGTGTTGTCGTGGCCTTTATCTTATCTTGGGGTTCCTCTTGGAGGTAATCCCCGGTCCATCTCTTTTTGGGATCCGGTGGTGGAAAGAGTTAGTAAGCGTCTTGCTAGTTGGAAGAGGGCCTATTTCTCTTTAGGTGGCCGTATTACCCTCATTCGAGCGTGCTTATCAAGTATTCCTCTTTACTTTTTGTCCTTATTTCGGATTCCAGTGAGTGTGGCTGAAAATATTGAGCGGGTTATGAGAAACTTTTTGTGGGAAGGCTCGGGAGAGGGTAAGAGAGATCATCTAGTGGCGTGGGAGAAAGCGTGTTGTCCTAAAGTGGAGGGGGGTTTAGAATTGGGGAACTTGGTTAAGCGGAATATCTCCCTCGTGAGTAAATGGTTGTGGCGGTTTCCTCAAGAACCTAATTCTATCTGGCATAAAGTGATAAGGAGCAAGTTTGGTATGTACTGTAATGGTTGGGATTCTCATTTCCGAAGTTCTTGCTCTCATAAAAACCCGTGGAAGTACATTCATCAGTGCCATCATTTGTTCCGTCCTTTGACTCGTTTAAAGGTTGGGAATGGGGCTCGGATTCGATTCTGGGAAGATGTGTGGATGGGTGACTCCTCTTTGTGTTTGTTGTTCCCTCGCCTATATCGTTTATCTTCGGTTCATTTGGCTCCTATTATTGATTTTGTTGTTCTTGGGGATGAAGCTCAACTTTCTTGGAACTTTCACTTTTTTTGCAATCTTAATGATCGTGAATGCGTGGAGGTGGGTGTTCTTCTTGATTCTTTATCTCGAGTTCGTTTGTCTCATAATCAGGATTCTAGAATTTGGTCTATTGAAGGGTCAGGAAAATATTCTTGTAAATCTTTTATGACCTTCTTGATTTCTAGTCCTATTCCTTCTCCTTTCCCCCTTGTTTCATTTGTTTGGAAGTCTAAAACTCCTTTTAAATCAGAGCCTTTATTTGGACTTTAGTACTTAACAAGCTTAATACCAATGATAAGCTTCAAATTCGACGGCCTCTCAAGTGTATTTCGCCTAATTGGTGCGTGAACTGCAAGCTTTCGGGTGAATCTCATGACCATCTTTTTCTCCATTGTACCATGGCTCAATATCTTTGGAATAGTCTTTTTGAGGTGGGTGGAGAATATTGGGTGTGCCCTAGTACTTTGAACTCCTTTTTGCAAATTCAGCTTAGAGGCTTCGGAAAAGGCAAAGATGAAGTTCTCTTATGCGATTGCGGAATCTCAGCCGTCTTGTGGTGTTTATGGATGGAGAGGAATAACAGAATATTTCGAAATCATCATATTCCGAAACACTTACTATGGGAACGGGTGATTTCTATTGCTTCTCTTTGGGCGTCAGCTAACGGGGCTTTTCAGGGATTGTCTATTTCTGATTTGAAACGAGATTGGGCGGCTGCGATTATGTAGATTTTGTTGCTTTATTTTGTGTTTTCTTTTTCTGTGTCCTCTTTGATGGATACCTTATCCGTCTTTTGTATATTCTTCTCTTTAATCTAATAAAATTCTTTTCCTATCAAAAAAAAAAAACAAACGATTGCCCTTAAAGAGGTACCCTTCGTTTTTGTAAAAATCCTCAAAAGGTAGTTTGACCCTTATGTTGCTGAAGTCTTCATCATCCTGATACAAGTCCCGAAGAACCTCAAAACCCGTGACCTCATGGCTCATTGTTACCAGCAAAGTAGCACGCCTACTTAATGCATCAGCGGGTTTATTCTGACTACCAGACTAATATGCGACCCATCTTGCGTGCATCTTGCTGATACCTTTTTGACTATTGATATACTTTAAAGCCTGATGATCAGTATACAAAACAAACTGATCCTGGATAAGGTAGTGTTCCCAATGCTTTAAGGCCCGAACAACTGCATAAAATTCTTGATCATAAGTTGACCACTTTCGTCGCGTCTCGCTTAATTTCTCACTGAAATATGCTACTGGTTTTCCCTCTTGAGAGAGAACAACACCAATCCCCACTCCACAAGCATCACATTCTACCACAAATAATTTTTCAAAACTAGGGAGAGCAAGTACCGGAGCAGTACATAACTTCTCTTTAATCAACTCGAAGCTTCTTGTTTGCTCAATTCCCCACCGAAAGTTTCCTTTCTTTAGGCAATCTGTTAACGGTGCAACTATAGTGCTGAAATTCCGAATGAATCGTCGATAGAAGGTAGCAAGTCCATGAAAGCTACGCATCTCTGATACAGTTTTTGGGACTGGCCACTCACGAATCGCTTTAACCTTTTCTTCATCAACTTGAATCCCTTCACTGCTGATTACAAAGCCTAAAAATATGTGGCTAGTCTAAACAAAGTTGCACTTCTTCATATTAATATAAAGCTTGTTATCCTGCAATACTCTCAGAACTTGACGCAAATGCTCCATGTGTTCTTCTGCATTAGCACTATATATTAGGATATCGTCAAAATAAACCACGACAAATTTTCCCGTAAATGGCTTTAGTACTTCATTCATCAAACGAATAAAAGTGCTTGGAGCGTTTGACAATCCGAATGGCATAACAAGCCACTCATACAGACCCTCCTTTGTCTTGAATGCTGTCTTCCACTCGTCTCCCGGTCTGATGCGGATTTGATGATAACCACTCCTCAAATCAATCTTACTAAAAATTCTTGCTCCAGATAAGTAATCCAACATATCTTCCAACCGCGGGATTGGGAATCTGTAACGTACTGTAATTTTATTTACAGTGCGACTGTCTATACACATACGCCAAGATCCATTTTTCTTTGGAGTTAATAAAGCAGGGACAGCACAAGGGCTCATACTTTCTCGTATCATTCCCTTTAATAGCAAATCTTCCACCATTTGTTGTAAAACTGCATTCTCCTTCGGGCTCATCCAATAATGAGGTAAATTTGGTAAAGTGGCTCCGGGAACCAAATCTATAGCATGCTGAATATTCCTCATTGGTGGTAACTCCGCAGGAAGCTCTTCACTCACAATCTCCTTGAATTCTTCCAGCAAGCTTTGTACTTTATTAGGAAGTGGTTCTCTCGACTCATCTCTTCCTGTATGTAGTACAGCCTTCACAACTAAGGCATGAATCTCCTTAGTATGTCGGGCATTGTTTATAAAATCTGTGTCAGAACGAGTGATTGTCAAGAAATTCTCCATTTTATGTTGCTCAACATTCTGATTCTGCCTGAACCCCAATGGTAACAACGTTATCTTCTTCCCATCCTTCATAAATTGGTAAACAATCTCTCGCCCGTCATGAGTAGTACCAAGATCAAACTGCCATGGCCTGCCAAATAACAATTGACAAGCATCCATATCTACCACATCACACATAACCTCATCTTTATAGTATTTTCCAATAGTTAAAGGCACACGACATCTTTCTTTTACCCTAATCCCATCACCATTCTTAATCCAGACTATACTGTAAGGCTCAGGATGTTGCTCTACAGGTAATTTTAATGCGTTGACCAAGCTTTGAGATATAATATTTTCGCAACTGCCACTATCAATAATTAATTCAAAAACAAGACTAGAAATCGTGCACCTGGTTTGGAATAGTGCATTCCGCTGCGAATCATCTCTTTTTGGTGCCAACAAGACCTTCCGAACCACGAAGGTGTGCTGTACTCCTTCATCTTCCCCATCAGGTTCGCAAACTCCATCATCATCATCTTCATATCTGCTGCCATTATCATCAAAATCAGCCATATTAACTGGTCGTCGCTGCGGGCAATTGTTCGAGCGATGTCCAATCTCCTGGCACCTATAACATTTATCCCCTGTTCGTTTTGCATAAGGATTATTAACTTGCTTCTTCCCAGATTCTTTCTCTGCTGCCATATATTTTCCATGCTGAAAAGTGTTTCCAAAAGTTGTGCTTGGTTTAGGGTTTGACGATGAGGATTCTGCAATATTTTTGCGAGCCTCATCCCTCCCATAGCTTCTGCTCGTTGCGCCATATTTTGTGCCTCGCTAAGGGTTAGGATAACTTGACACCCAATCTTGTCTTGAATTGCTTGCCTTAACCCATGAATATATCTTGCAATCTGTTGTCCTTCTGTTTCCATCAGGTTATTACGTGCAGAAAGGCGCAAAAAATCTGCAGTATAATCTGCTACAGATTTTTGTCCTTGTTTCAATGTTTGATACTGATGGAATAAGAACTGATCATAATCTGAGTTTCAATGTTTGATACTGATGGAATAAGAACTGATCATAATCTGGAGGAAGAAATCTGGCCATCAACATTCTTTTCATCTTTGGCCACAACCTGACAGGTTGTTTCCCCACTCGTCTTCGTTGGGCCTGAACCTGTTCCCACCATGATGACGCACCCCCCTTTAAACGGTAAGCAACCAGCTTCACTTGCTTAGCGTCGGGAATTTCTGCGAAATCAAAAAATCACTCTACTTCCGCTACCCAATCTAGGAAATCTTCAATATTTAAATTTCCATTGAAGGGAGGGAGATCCACCTTCAATCGAAATTCATCTTGTCTGAATTGTCGATTATCCCTATCCCTATGATGATTTGGATTTCTGCCAAATACCTCAGCAACTTCCTCATCTGATGATTCATCCTCATTAGCCTGAACATGGACACGATTTCTATGTGGTGCGTGAGGAATTCTCCTGCCTCCTTCCCCATTTGGATTACCATGTTGCTGGGCTTCTCGCAACTCTGCCTCAGTTCGATCAACACGAACAATTAAATTCTGAAGTGACGCTGCTACTGCTTGAATTTCTCGTAACACGTCTGAAAGAGTAGGTTCTTTGCCGTCGTTAGCCATTGCCAAGGAGAAACCAAGGCTCGATACCAACTGACACGGGACGTAATAAAAAGTAGAAGACAAACGCTCTTCACACTAAAGGAATCTATATTAAAATACTCAAAATATCAGTAAAAACAATAATCCTGTTACAATGATAGGCAACCATATTTATAGGCCCTTGAAAATACATGAAATGACTGATCTTAACAGCCACACCTGTTGAAGACATCTCCTGAAATCTGTGGGAAAAGTTATGTCTCTTGAAAACTAGTTGCTGGTATAACTGCTTACTATAACTGCCTAATTAGTAACTGTCCAAATAATAACCAAATACTGCCTAAATAACTGCTCTCTTTGCCAGATCCTTGGTTGTACATTAATTTGTACATTAATTTGTACAAATTCAACTAATATGTTCCACATCAAAATGTGAAAAGTCACTCTAAGTCCTAACATTGTTGTTACATGAAATACCCAAACATGATTATCAAAACTGTTAACTGGTTTTGGTTGGTCTTTCATAACCTTTTTCCAGGTTGGTCAAATTGATGTTTCTTTTGTCTTGGTACTTGGTAGATCGTTATGAAGTTGGAAACAGCAATATCAACTGAAGTTAGTTGAGGACACCTCAAAAATACTGCATTTACTTTGTTTTTTGGCTTCTTAGGCTCCGTTTGTTTCGCATAAAATAACTTCCGGAAAATGTTTTCCCCATTTTCCGGTGTTTGTTACGCACCGGAAAATGAGGAAAATATTTTCCGGAAAATGGTTTTCCCTCTTTTCTAAGTAAAATGACTTACGGATTTTTACTAAGTAAGTCATTTTCCGGAAAATGTTAACTCTCTCACTCACACCCAACTCTCCATAAAACCCCACCCTACCTACCCTACCCACTACACCTCTAACACCACCATCTTCATCCATCCTATCCACCACCCCCAACTACCCCAGCACCCACCCTACCCCACCACCCCACCCCACCCAAAAAAAAAAAGAAAACTTCTTTTCAATCATATTAAAAAAAAAAAAAAATTGAACATCTCCACCACCCCCAACTACCCCACCACCCACCCACCCTACCCCACCACGCCACCCCACCCACACCACCCAAAAAAAACTTTTTTTCACTCGTATTAAAAAAAAAATTGATCATCTCCACCACCCCCAACTACCCCAGCACCCACCCACCCCACAAAAAAAAAAAAAAAAAAACTTTTCACTCATTAAATGAAAAATTGAACATCTCCATCACCCCCACCTACCCCACCACCCACCCCCACCCTACCCCACCACCCCACCCCAAAAAAAAAAAAAAACTTCTTTTCACTCATATTAAAAAAAAAAATGAACACCTCCACCCCCTACCCCCAACACCCCACCTCCCCCCCCCCAAAAAAAAAAAACAAAAAAAATCACTCATATTAAAATTATTTTTGAACACCTCCCCCGCTCCCCACTACCCCACGACCCCCTCCCCACCCACCCACCCCAAAAAAAATAAAAAAAATTACTCATATTAAAATTATTTTTGAACACCTCCCTCACCCCCACCACCTACCCCACCCACCCCCACCCCACCCCCCACCCACAACCACCCATCCCAACCCAAAATCTCCACCCACATTCAATTTTTTTCTCATTATAATTCTTTTCCTCATATTAAATTATTATTATTTTCATATGAAAATATTTTCCGGAAAAAAAATTCCTTAGATTTACCAAACAACCAAAAACATGTTTATGTCATTTTCCGGAAATTGTTTTACGCGAAACAAACGGAGCCTTAATGTATTAGGATATATCAAAACCAAATTGTGGTTTGTATCTGATCAGTCCAAAGCTGATCTATGATGTCTCCCATCTGAATTCAGCTTTATTCTGTCAATTTGTGACTTTATCTGTATATGCTTGCTGTGGCACCATGATCTGATCAGACTCAGCTTTATGGCATTTCTACTCTAGTTAAAAAACTCATTAATGATTGTCAAGTTATGGTCTGAACTTCTATAAAGACTTATGCTTTGTGAACTTCTTGAGAGTTCAGACAGCCTCAGCCACACGAAAGTAACAAATAGAACTAAATAAATATAGCAAATGAAATAAGAAACTTTTTAGTCCTATAAAAAAAAGAATCAGAAGAGTATCATTATTACCCTACTCCAATTTTACTCAACAACTTCAATACAGCTATCCAGAGGCTGCAGAAGAGGATTTGAAAAGATATGAGAGGTCTTTCAGAAGGCTTCCAGCGGCCCATAAGGTATTTTTAGTTTCTTTCTCGTTACGATACTGGCTTCTGAGCTCAGATCAGAAATATGTGGTATATATTGTAGTAGATAAATGGTTGACCACTTTTCAAAGGAATGTTTCTCAGCAGAGTTATCACTTTTTTCTTTTCCAGGCTTTGCTGTCTCACCTCCCTTCAAAATATCGAAAGCTAAGACGGTAATGTCTCCCTTTTTGTATACTCTGTGACATAGCACAGTTTAGTACTTTCTTTCATGTTACCATGAATATACCACCTCCATCCTAAAATGAATGTCCAACTATATTCTTGATCAAGAACAAATTTGGACATTCATTTTATGATGGAGTGAGTAGTAAAAAGGATGAAGGCAGCATTGCATCAATTTGAACACCTTTGTTGGTTTGCTCCTCTTTTTATGTACTCCCTCCGTCTCAAAATGATCTTCTCACTTTTTTTTGTCGTTATTACGAATGAAGTTTGGTTAGTTTAATGATCCTAATAGAAATCTTAACTTGTTATTGATAGTATTGTTGATGGTGTATCAATAACAAGTTTTGGAGTTTCATTCGTATGAATAAATCAACCTAATTGCTCATAGTTCAATCGTAGTAATGACAAAAAAGAGAGGGAACATCTTTTTTGGAACAGAGGGAGTGTTAGTCTTTTTCTGCATTCTAAAGATATAGGTAGGTCCACCCATCTCTTTGGTTTGTATTAGTTGTTCTTTTCAATATATTATGCTGTTTGGTTCAATTCTTCTCCTTATTCAATGTATATCGTCTTCCTTACCGTTAAAAAAGGTTTTGTCATCTTCTCATTCGATGTAGTTTCTCTTTTATATTAGTATATTTTCTTTTTATAAAATAATCAAAAATATGTTTTTTATTCACTAATCTGCACCTTCTTTATGCACAGGTGTATCTCTAAAAATTCAATGTTTATATTTGAAATGCTTAAGGTGAGTTTGCGGCATTGTTCCTTCAATGTGCTCTTCCTTCTTTTCTTTTAAATTAATTTTCTTAATGATTTGTTGCGTTGGAGCTGACTCGTGCAAGATGCTTTCAGTCCAAGAGTGATTATTCCCGCTCAATGTTTTTTTCAGGCATTTGAACCTCCTCTTGATATGAGCCAAGACAGGGAAAACTGTGACCGTCCGGCGAGTGCATCTGGCACTCAAAGGGAAAGGAATGGTTACTTTCCAGAGTCCGCCTCGATAAGTGAGAGAGAGTGTTCTCCAAAAGTTGATGAAGATTGCAGTAGAAAAGAGAGAAATTTGTTGTGTGGGTCCACTAAGGTGGTAACTGGAAATGATGGTGGTGTTTATGCAAGTGGTTTCAAGGATCACGAGACGTTAAATTCTGTTAATGACTATAATGGAGAGGTAAGATTTTCTCCCCCTCCACACCTTCCAGCTAACTTTCTTTTTCGATTTACTTTTCTGTTAATTGCTATATGCATTTTTGACTAACTTTATATTTGAAGAAGCCTCATATTCTTCAGTACAAGAACAATTAGCACTTAAACATATAGATGTACAAACTTCAAAATATTGATACAAGTATAGGTTTAAGAGTTCGTCAATACTTGTTTGATTAGTGATTTTATGGATATGATACGACCACAAAGGGTTGAGAGAAATTAATACATATGACCTGAGGCACCACAGATGATAACCGCATGACAATGAAGTCAGATGTTTGTTACATTTATTCGATGCTCTTAATGTCTATATAATGTTGTAATGCTCTCTTCTATTTTCAGGCAACCTCATCTCCACCTTATTGGTTAGATTCATCGTTTCAGTTACATGTCCCTCTAGTTGATGTTGATAAGGTATTCTTTTTTTCCTCTCTTCTGTTGGAAAACCTGCGATTATGTGGTTTTGGATTAACTTTTCTCCTACTATAAGCGGGATTAGTGTAAGAGGACTATTTAGTTTCTTCTATTCAGTATGAAAAATTGCATAGAGGAATGGGTTATTTCTTGTCAAGTCTTACCTTTTTAGACTAAAGAGAGTAAAAGTGTAAAACCATTGTATATTACATTTTTAGACTAAAGAGAGTAAAACCGCTTGTGTGGCAATATGTAAGCTTTTCAATTTACATTTTTCGTCTTCAATTTCATTTATTTGCCCCCTGTTATTTTTCAGGAGATGATGTTCCTCAATGCTTTATCATGTCTTGCCAACATGTATTTTCAAGTGCATCATGTTTACTAAGCTGGCCCGCATTAGTATTTGTTTGCTAATGATTTTACCATTTTGTAGGTTCGATGTGTTATTAGGAATATCGTAAGAGATTGGGCGGCTGAGGTACTCATTGATTCCTTTCTTCTAACTGTCACCCCTCTCCTTAATGAAATCTTCAAAGTCAATAGTCAACATTACTTTTAAAGCCACCCCAAGGCCCAAAACTCTAAAGATTGGGATTTATATATTTTGTGGAAAAGTGAAAAACAGAAAAGGAAAGAAGTAAGAAGAGTAAATGATGGAACTTAAATACAGGGCCAGAAGGAACGAGATCAGTGCTATAAGCCTATTCTTCAAGAATTGGACCGCCTATTTCCTGATCGAAATACTGAGAGGTTTGTTATTTCTCCTCTCATATTCAATAGGGTCTCTGAATTGATAGTCAATGCATTTTCCATCATCTTGTAATGACGGATCTGATAGGATTGCATACATCATACTCCCTCCGTCCCAAAATAAATGTCATACTTTCGATTTTGATCCGTCCCAATATAAATGTCACATTTCTGTATTAGGTAAGAGTCTTGGTGCAACTTTACCGTTCTACATGCAATGCACAAATAAGTAAAGCATATTTCCTAAAAAAAAAAAAAACTTTGACAAGCAAATTATGAAATACACTCGTAGTCATGTCTACTGGTGAACTAAAATTATGAATTTCCTTGTTGTAGCCCTCCTGCTTGTTTAGTTCCTGGGGCTGGATTAGGAAGGCTGGCTTTGGAAATTTCTTGTCTAGGTATATTATCAAGTTTAATATGTATACGTTCTGAAGTGTTTTTTTCTGTTGACTGCTGACATTTCTCTCAATCATTTAAGGTTTTGTAAGCCAAGGAAATGAATTTTCATACTACATGATGATATGCTCAAGTTTCATTCTTAACTAGTAAGAGTTTTTAGTTAATCTCCTCGACTCGTAATTTGAATCACCTGTTCGTGTGCATACTCATGTTTCATTTGACTGATATTATTTTAGCGCTCAGAGTGTTGGGGAATGGGTTATACATCCCTGGATTCACAGCAACTGCAATTCACTTTCAGACAGTGATCAGCTCCGTCCCATTTCGGTTCCCGATATTCATCCTGCTGGGTATTTGTTTGCTATTCTCATTATCTCGCTTTCTTATTTATTTGTATAATTCTTATTTTGTGACGCATGTTGACTATAAAATGATTTCTATAGGATTAATATCAGTTGTTTATACTGTATCTGGCATTAAATACTTAAAGGGTGTTTTAGTGGCATTGACCGACCACACCTTCATGGGGGTTAAAGACAAGGGTGGTGAAAACATTTACTAAACACTGTAGCAGTTTGTATCAATGCTCTGGACATTGATGCTTTGTTTCACCTCAAGCTCCCATGTCGACACGAGCATGGTCTTGTAGCTGGATACCTTTACCTTCATTTAATGTATAAATCTACGTGCTGAAGACTGCCTTTTACTCATACCAGACCCTTGTAACATAGTAGGTGCATACTTCTTCCGTCCCAAAATAAATGTTGCAGTTAACTTGTCAACGTTTTTTAGGAATGTGCTTTACTTATTATTTGTACATTACGTGTATGATGGTAAAAAAAATGCATTAAAACTCATTCCTAAATTAGAAACACGACATTTATTTTAGGACAAATCAAAAAGAAAGTGTAACATTAGTTATGGGACAGAGGGAGTATTTTGCTGTTCCTCTTTGTAAAGAATTAAACAACAGAAATTGGTCTAATAACTCAACATTCTGGTAATTAGAATGTTTCATGCGCATAGGTGCCTGAAGGTTCATCAGATTACAAGTGGCTCATATAATAATTTGCAGTCGGAGTTTCATCTGTTTATATATACTCCTCCGTCCCAAAATGATCTTCACATTTGACTATTCAAACTTTTTAAGGATATGAACACTTGATTCACTAGTCATGTTTTGTTTGGGCACTTCTAAGCCTAGGTTGGAGAAATGTGAAGATTTTTTGGGGACAATGAAACATGCCAAATGAGTAGATCATTTTGGGACGGAGGGAGTACTGTTGGAATTTCATGTTTCCTGATTTGTTTAGTTTGCGTAAGTTAAGGGATTTAATTGGGATGTTCAAACCACATGAGAATAATGAATCAAAAATACTGTCGTCTTCTTTTCTGCCCCCTACTCATGGATCTAATCTTCCCTACCTAATGTCGTTCATGCTTGTCATATTGATACTGCATTTATTTTCTTCGCAGCTTTAGGCTTTCATTTAATTTTCTTTTAAATTTATTCTTGCTTCCCTTAACAACAGTGCAGGAATTACTGAAGGCTTTTCTATGTGCGGTGGTGATTTTGTTGAAGTATATAGTGATCCTAGCCAAGTAGGTAGGACAGATAGTACAGCAACTCTGATCTTAAATTTTGGCTGTCACTTTTCATATGCAACTGTCATAACTGTCACCAAAGACATTTCACTACTATAATTTCCTTAATTGAAACCAACTTTCTTAACAATGACTCTTTTATTCTTTGAAGTTTACTGTTGACTCTATAACAATAAAATTCAGAATTTGAATACTCCCAAGCAATTTAGAGTCATTGACTTAGAAATAGATAAGTATGCACCCTCTGTCCCACATTAAGGGGCACTAATATGGGCATGCACGGGAATTAAGGAGGGAGCATTTATATTCAAGAATATTGGTAGGTGAGTGGCCGCTGTGAGTATGAAAAGTAAAAGTAGGAGAGAAAGTGAGGTAGAAAATAATGAGTGGATGTTGTTGTGAGTATGATAAGTGGGTCCCACTATATAAAGAAGTATTAAAAGCTTTCCATTTTAGGTAATGTAACTTATCAATGGGTCACTCAAAAAGGAAATGGGACAGAGGGAGTACATTGTTCTTTCCTCAAGTGTAAGATCTCATACATCAATGCATGAAAATAATCTTCTATATTATTTCCTTTGTCAAAGTAGAGACTAGATATTTAAATCTCTAGAATCTATGCTAATGCCGCATAACCCAATAAAATTTAATTTTGTCTGATCAACTCGGACCTATGCTTTGTGCACTGGGCTGCCCATTTCTAAAAATTAATATGCTGACCAGTCATATTAACTGGCCTGTTATTGAAGAAATCAGGGCGACAACTGTTGTACGGTATCCTAGGTTTCCTTTATAGAAATCTTAATCCTGGAATAGTTCACCAATTTTAGGGTTCTAGCACGTAGCATATTGTTATTGTTGAAGGTGATACTTGCTAAAAGACATCTGTTGGACTTGTAGGAGCATGGGATGCAATTGTGACCTGCTTCTTCCTTGATACAGCTCATAACATTGTTGAATATATTGAAATCATTTCAAGAGTTCTTAAAGAAGGGGGAGTAAGTAGCTTTAATCAGTTTCCTTATGGACGTTTTTCTTATTTACGCCTTTATCCGAAAAATGAATATTAATTGGTTTGGTTGACAGGTGTGGATAAACTTAGGTCCTCTACTTTATCACTTTGCAGACATGTATGGTCAGGAAGATGTAAGCTTACATGCAGCCCATTCCTTGTGAAATAGATACAGACTCGATAAATATGTTTTTCTTGCTTATTCCTTTTTTCTTTGTTTCTAGGAAATGTCAATTGAGTTAAGTTTGGAAGATGTGAAGAGGGCTGCTTTTCATTATGGTTTTCAGTTGGAGGTAAATTGTATCAGTGATAAAGTAGCCTTACGTTAAGGGTTTTGCATTATTTCTTGTAAGTGATAATTCAATTGTGTGGTAACAGACTGAGAAGACCATTGAGACAACATATACTACAAATCCACGATCAATGATGCAAGTAAGCTTCTTAGCTCATGCTAGGAGATGTTCTTCCTGTTCTTTTTATCTCTACTCCCTCAGTCCCAAATGATCTTCATTTATTTTTTTGCCATTACTACGAAGGATCTTTGAGCAATAATTTAGGTTGACTCAATTGTACTATTGAAAATCTAAAACTTGTTATTGACACATCATCAACAATACTATCAATAACAAGTTTTAGACTTTCTTTAGGATATTAAATCAACCAAAAATCATTACTCAAAGTTCCTTTGTAGTATTGTCGAAAAAAGTGTGAAGATTATTTTGGGACGGAGGGAGTATTTTGTAAATCTCTTAATTCTTTATTGACTTAGTTAATGGTATTTTGTCACATGAACTCATCCATTTATGTTGCAAATTATGGTAGAAAGTGAACTATATGCGTTTGAGACATTAGGTTATGCATGCCTATTGCTGCATTAGACCATAGATTTATCATAATTAAGGCATTAAAGAATATATGTGCATGTATGATCTGCTTCTTATTTCATGGTAAAGAAGAAGGTAGGAGACCTTCCAATAAAAGCAATGCGTTTTCTTCTCGACTTGATTACTCATATGATAATAAGATAGAGCTCTCTTTATCTTGTAAGGGCTTTTGCTGACAGAACATGCTACTAAACCATGCTGTGATACAAAAAGGCCATCAATAAATGAATGATGGTAGGAAAAAGATATATAGGTTGTGTCTGCTTTAACATGTGCTTTGGGCAGTCGGAATGGAGAAATTTTTCATGCAACCAACCCAAAGTAATTGGATGAACTGTAAACACGGACTCAAGCTGATAAACCGTTTCACTCTAATTTTAAGCTCTAAAATGCAAATAGTTAGGCAGTGAATCTTACCCTAAATATAGTCAATATTCTTGCAAAATGTACTACTCCCTCGGCCACAAATTATTCCCATTTGAAATGTCACATTTCTTGAAGGTGATGATGCTTTGCTTACTTGAAACTTACTGAAATTGCACTAAAAGTTATGGTGTTTTAGAAATGAGGCTGTTTTTTTTAGACTAGCCAATAATGAAACGGTAGAAAACTGTGGCACACAAAAGGGGTACAGGAGATCTCAACTCCATTGGCCTCATTTGAGTATGCATAAAAGATGTAGCAGAATAAGCTTAGCCACGTATTCTTTTATGCTTTATCATGTCCTCAAGCATTGATTGCTACAATGATTTAACTTTACAAATATTTCTTTCTGTATTGCAGAATCATTATTTTGCTGCATTTTGGACAATGAGAAAGACAAAGACAAAGAGAGCTACTGAGCAAGGGATGCCATGATTCTATGGCCACCAAGAAGAAAACTGGATCATAGCATAACCGGTGTTAGATTTTCAGTCATATCTTGTAAAATTGCGTCAGATTAAGTGTCGAGTGAAGAGATAATTGGTAAAAACGTTGCATCATTCATGACAATACTCATCGCATAAATTGATTCCGTAAGCAGAGCTGTTATTGCACTGCATTTTCAATGGTGCATTTAGTGTTTCATAATTGGTTACACTCACTTTCAGACCTAAGGGGTCTAGTTGAATGTTGTTGAGTTAGTCAATGGATACGTGTCATTATGCGTCGAATTAGTTAATATCTAAAGAATAAATTTAGAATTTTATGGGAATTACAAGCATGATTTTGTAAATGGGTATTGTTGTGTGGAGCATCTCAAAGTGAAGTATTACCATTCTAGAGGAATGGAGAAAGTAATATTTGGTATTGTTGGGTGCATTATTGGCATCTAGACCAGAGGGTGACACAAGTAAACTATTGAAGGGATGGATTCCCCAACCCAACCCCATTGATGGAATTTGGGGCACATGTAGTCGGGTGCATACTGACAAACCCTAATAAAGTATTGAGAGGTACGGAGTATTGATTATCTCACGCCTGTAAGATGTAAGTTACCAAAACTATGGCAAATACAGCTCTTGGAATGAGAAATCCCCCCAAGATTCGTTCTGAATACGTTATTCCTCTGGAGAAATAAAGCGCTGAGCATTCAAAGTTCCAAGAACCGATAACGATCTAGTTGCGAGGAAAATAATGTTGAGTGAGCTAAAAACCCACACTATATCACTAAGGAATAATCCCAGGAGTGTATAACAAATAATGTGCAGATGAAAAAGATCTAAGTTTTTCCAAGTCTTTTTTCAACCTGGTGGACTTCCGGATGGAAGTTAGTCTGTATTTGATAGTGTATATGCTCCATATCACCAGTGAATCACCTTCAATGAGAATCCAGGGAAAGCTTAGAAACCCAGGCCTGCTTCAAGCCTTTTTTAATTTCCCATAAGTTGCATGTCTGCTTCCAATATTTGCTTTTTTAAAACCTTTGATCCAACAGCCATCATCATTTCTCAGCACTTTATTAACTGCTGCCAACGTTTCTTTATCTTTGTGCCACCACTACAAGAAAGTTCTCAGCTTCTCTGCTCTTTTCACTTTGATTCTTCATTTCCTACCAAAAGAAGAAACCAGATTAGACAAGTGTGAGCTTATATTGCACAAGACTGATCGTTAAGGGGATTCTCTTTTTAAATAATGTATCACTAGTCGGGACGTAAATGAACCACGAATCCAGACGCGCGTTCCGGGACGTGGGATGAGGGGGAGGAGAGTTCTCAGCAACTATGGGTCCAATACCAGCTCCCAAATTTGGTACATGCTAACACACCTTTTATACCGCCACGTGGATTATGTTGTGTTTTTGTGATGCAGGGAGTGTTACTGATGTTTCTAATACAGGGAATGCTACTCAGAAGTCTTAGATAATCTGAATGTCGAGGGGGGATGAATAATTAGTTAGTCTGAGTTTTATGAATGTCTAGATAATCCGTATGTCTGTTTAGATGCCCAAGTCTTGATTCATGTATTCTTCATATTAGAACTCTATATAAACCCCTCAATACTGAGAGGGGAGGACAACTTTTGGATTAAGAAATAAAATATAACTCAGTTTGTGATTTATTTTAAGTGCTTACGCTGCGTCAGGTGATTTATTTTAAGCGCCCGTAGAAAGTGGCCAACCCATGAAAACTTCGCACTTCAGACTAACTAATTATTCATCCCCCTCGACATTCAGATTATCTAAGACTTCTGAGTAGCATTCCCTGTATTAGAAACAGCAGTAACACTCCCTGCATCATTTTGTTACTATTATGTCAACTGCAAGGAGAAATGCTATTTGCAGGGGTTCATAATAAATGACAACATGGTACCATAACTATGTTGGCGGGACTCGGCTACGAGGATCAGATGTGGGTGCAGATCCGGCTATGTTTCAGATTTAACTCTAAATGTAGTGGAGAACTGCCTTACCACCCATACCAACACCCATGTCATGTTGAGAATATGAACTTTCCAAGAAAAATATCCAATATACACACACGGAAGATTGTTTTTCCAGGTTAATTTGAAAAACAAGTTGAAAAGATTAATTATTACCTCATATTTAGTACTGCGATTGGGAGGACGGATCCCTCGCCTTTCACTCAAGGAAGGAAGAAGAAGAATCTTCCCCGACTCCCGCAGGGGGCAGCAGAGGGGAGGAGCTTGTATCACCTCTTGTAAGGCTTAAGATGATAGTGTTGGAATTCTGAACCAAAAGATATTGATTCCTCTTCAAGCTTCTTCTTCAATCTCCTCCACGTTCTCAACATATCAGATTGTATCAATCCCCGATAGAGTGTCTCAAAAGTGACCTTCTGTGGAAGAATACCTTTTTCTATCATTTCCACAAAATATTGGCAAGCGTCCCTCCATTTTTGTTTCTCACATAATCCATGAACCAACAATGTATATGAATCCAAATCCGGCCCAGCTCCTCTATTTTTCATATCTTCCCAAACTTCTTTAACAATCTCCATGTGATTCATTTTCACAAACATACCCACCAATATATTATATGTATGCAGACTGGGCAAGCACAAAGACTCATCCTTCATTCTCCGATACAAGTTCAGTGCCTTATCACTATCATTCCTTCCCCCATACTCCTTGAAGAAACCGTTGAAAGTTGCAGCAGAGGGACTAACCCCACTACAAACCATTTCATCAAGTAATACCTCAGCATCATCAATCCTTCCGCAGGAACAAAGGCATTTCACAACCGAAGTATAAGAGGCCACAGTGGGGCATATTCCTTTATCCTTCATCAACTTCAACTTATCAAGGCACAAAACCGGCTTATGAGCTCTACTATAAACATGAAGTACAATTGAATAACTGGTAACATCCGGATCAATACCTCTTTGACGCATTTCATTGAGCAGGTTCTCGGCATCCCGAATTGTCCTCTCAAATCGATCTTCAGGATGCAAACTTGACCTTCGACAAATCCCATTCAAAAGCACATTATATGTAACAACATTGGGCTCAATTCCTACATCCACCATCTCCCTAAAGAACCTTTCCGCCATCTTGGACCTGTTTATCTTGCACCAACCATAAATCAAAATGGTATACGTTTTGGCATCAGGCTGAAACCTAGAGTGTTTCCATTTATTGAAAATCTCAGTAGCCACTTTTGGGTACCCATATTTACAGAGAGTATCAAGAAGAAAGAGGAAGTCTTGGTGACTAGGGTTGGTACTGTTATTATTATCATCATCAAGAAAGCAACCCATGTCATCGAAAGCCCGAATGGCTTGACGGGTGAGGCCGGCAGATATGAGGCGACGGATCAGGACGGAGAAAGTGGTGGAGGTGGGGTTGATTTTGCGTTGGTCCATATCAACAATGAGCTGCCAGGCGACGTCAAATTGCCGTACCTTGGCTAAGATGTCGATGAGGATGTCGTAGGAGGAGGAATCAAGGAGGGGACTAGAATTAGGATGGTGGTGATTGTGGTTTTGTGCCCAGGTGAAGAAGGAGAGTGCTATTTTGGAGGAATTTTTGAGACGGAGGAGGGTTTGATGGAGGAGAGATGGAGTGAGGGCGATTCCGTTGAGTTGGTGGGAGGATTCCATGGCGTGGAATGGGTTGTGGTGTTGGAGGATGGGAAGTGAGAGGGGTTTTGGGTTTGATGAAGAAGAAGAAGAGAAGAGACGGCGGAGAAATGGTGGGAGCTGGTGGCGGAGTGAGGGACGAGCATGGTGGTGGAAGAATACTGCCATTGATAGTTGCGCTGAACTCTCTCCCTCTCCACCACCCTTGTTAAGGTCAATTTTAATAACACTTTTCTCTGGACTCGCAGTTAGCGACTGCGCAATTCTTTCAAGGGTGGTGTTAATGATACACTGTGATATGCTAAATTTTAAATTGTAAAACCGTGTTACGTATAATCACGTGTGTATTCATTAGTTTTTCTTTTAAATCCCAATGGCTCCACATCATGAACTTGCATTTTCATTAATATATATACCAGTTGTTTCAACTTAAACTTCTTACAATACCTACCTACTTCTATCATATTTTCTTAATCCCCGTGCACTCCCGTTATGGGACGAATGAAGTATTCATTTTGGAACAGCCTTAGTATTTTATTTTATTTTTAAGACAATCGTTACTAGAAAACTCATCGAAATTGGGCCTTAATATTGAACAATATGTTGAAGCAAAACAATGGAACCAATCACCCAAGCCTAGAGGAATCTTGAAAGTTGATTGAAATTGGCTCACACAAGTTAGGGACAGATGGAAGCATACAAGTGCAGATCATAAGCTCGCTATCCAAAAATGGATTTAGAAAAATTGCGACATTTTTCATTATGTCGCTGTTACTTTGATAAAACAATCCCATGGGAGCATCTATAGCATCCCAGTGTAGTCAAAAAGCAACATTTATAAGTTTGTAATGAAACTGCATTGCATTTCAAGAGCTCAAAATGAATAATTTTCTTCTAAGATATATCAGACATTCAACACTCTATTGAACTCGTCAGATATATCATCTAAATCAATGGTTTTTGTTTCAGATCTTCTTTCCATGTCAATCTTCTCGAGTTCCAAATTCAACTCAGAGATTTGTTTTTGAATTTTCTCTCCCTTGTCTGGTAGGCTTGAGATCATAACCTGAGTCATAAACAAAGCCCTCCCAAATGATCAACAGCAGTAATTGTCAAACTGAACTTTAAAGTATAGCGTGTGAGAGCTTATGATAAACTAACAAACTCCTCCTCTAAACACCAAATGAGGATACATTACCAACTTGAGTGAACATATGGTAGATGATTACCTTATTTGAAATAAGTTGAGATAACCGCTTGATTCTTTCCTTGATTTCTGATTCTGTATGTTTTCTAGAAATGTTGTTTTGAGAGATATTTTTCAGGTGCAAGTTCACATCCTTGGGATTAAATGCATATTGGGCCCTGTTGAAAAGGTCCTTTAAGTAAAAAGACTCCTGACAGCGACAAATTCTATATTTTTAAAGTGACATACCCATCAACATCATGTTCACGTGAAGAGTATGATGATGGATTCCCCACATATGTAGATGATTGTCTTATTCTGCACATCAAACAGCAAACTTATTCCATAAACAGCATTGAATTTAAAAATCAGATAACCACACCAACTAAACAATAATGCAAGCATCACCGCTTCTATTTCCGTAGAGAGGAAGAATATATTTTGAGCATGTCCCAAACGTTAAAATGAAAGGGTCTCACCTTGCCAATTCCTCCTCTTGTACAACAGGTACAGGAGCTGTCTTGGAGAAGAGTAAACTGTGGTGACTAATTCCAGCTATGCCTAGAGTTTCAACGAACTCCACGTGGCCTTTGAGAGATGCATCCCTACCATGAAAAAGAGATGAGAAGACATGACTTGAAGTGAGACCAAATACATATATATATGCATGCAAACTAAAGGCAGCACATGCAAGAGAAAATTAAGGGAACGGAACTACTTAGTAAGTTATACTAACCACCATGCCCCAAAACGCTGCAAAATAGGTGGTGGGGAAGAAAAGACAGCAGCCTCTAAAAACAGCATGTGCAGGTAAAAGTTCAGAGCAACATATTTCACATTCTGAGAAGAGTTTTAGTTACACACATTCTGATATGATGGGAAATTGGGAATGTATACTTTGCAGCATAGTTTCATAGAATATAAAAACACATAAGGTGAACTGATGATAATAAAAAAAAAAATCAATTTTAGGCATAGATACTCAAGTAAATCCCAAGACCTATGTAGATAACATTAAGAGGATCTGAAATTCCTGTGGTTTAATATGGTTTGAAGTTCACTTTAGAAATTAAAATATGAAAGAGACCTAGTGAATTACAATTGGAGAGTGAATACCATCCCCTCTTCTTTATAAACCTGATACTGCTCAAGCTAGAGCTTTTTGGCACTGGACCATGTTGAGCGCATGTACATTTGTATCAATGGAAGTAACAACATAATTCATAACCCCCAAAAGCTTGCACTTGAGGCAGACAAGTAAATGATACTGCTTAAAGAACGGTGGTTGCATTGTACAGGTCGCTAATAGGTCTAGCTAATATAGATGTTCACTGTAAGTACTTCCAACAGGATCCAGCCCATTTGGAAGCATCATTTTCACTATCATTCATTGCCTTTTCATGTTGGCGTCATTTCCAATTTTTACTAAATGAAAAAGATGTCATGCGGTGTCACTTTTTCCTTAACTTTGTAATGATATATATTATATACTCCCTATTGCCCATGCTTGGAAATTAATGAGTATATATATTGAGAAGTAATAGTAGTGGAGTAGGTGTTGTGAGTATGAAAAGTAAGGTAGGAGAGAGAAAGTGGAGAGGGAACTACATACATAGTGTGCTCACGGTCGTGCTCTTCAAGCAATTGCTGCTGAGTGGGAGAAACATCAAAACCATGTTTGGGAAGACTTAAGAGCTCCCTAAGATCCTGATTGATTAAGCATTCATAATTAGATGTAGATGTTTAAGGCTTCTGATTATATTTACTGAATACACAGAAATATGAGTAGCATAAAACTAGCATGTACCTGCTGGCTGAAGTACCGAATTTGTTCTTTGTGTTCAGTTGCACTTTTAAACAAACCCCCTTTGTAAATCTGTAAAAGAAAAACTTCAAGAAATCAAAACGTAGTATATTTCAAATCTATAATGCAAGAAAAGTAAACTAAGATGGACTGAACATGACATTCGTGATATGTAGGGGTGGCAATCGGGTTCATCCGGGCTATCTGTTTGAAATTTAGGATACTTTCAACCATTGTAGAATTACAGGTCAACAGAATATCAAACATTTGCAAATTATATTTAGAATTAAAAATTAATGAAAATTCTGATTGTGTCCTTGTTATAAATGTTAAAAGATATGGTTGTTTGTGCAGCATTTAAATAATGCAAATTCAATTTTCATGGCAGACGTTTACGCATAAAGATGCAGGTGAAACACCTGATGACTGTTTACTTGTGAAACCTTGACAATCAAAATTAACAGCTATTGTCAATGACCAAAAGTAAGACCACAACAATGTAAATGTTTACCTGCTTTCTGTATATTTTTTCTTCCACTGTACCACAGGTCATCAACCGATAGACAATGACATCTTTCTTTTGCCCAATTCGATATGCACGATCAACACTTTGGTTGTCAGTACTGCAAAAACGAGTAATGAATATGATTATTCAAATAGATATTCACCTTACTTCAGTAACGACTT
Source organism: Campanula takesimana (assembly GCA_026119855.1). Classification (NCBI taxonomy): domain Eukaryota; kingdom Viridiplantae; phylum Streptophyta; class Magnoliopsida; order Asterales; family Campanulaceae; genus Campanula; species Campanula takesimana. The sequence goes on from JAOWBW010000227.1 coordinate 1,891,548, forward strand.
CAACAAAAGGATAGGACACCAGCTATAAATCTACTGAAGAGACTCAACAAACTAGGAGTCATACTATTTCTTTTATTAGCTTTTTCAAGACCGGATGTCACACAAGACAATAAACATAGAGGCACACAAAGTGTAAAATGAGAGTGTTTCTATAATAACAATGACAATAGACTAGCCAAAATGCAAGCATCATGCAAACTTAGTTCAGCATTCCATTCACCAAGTATAGGGATACAGTTGCCCTTAAAAACGCAAAGGTGGCATCTTTGAATCAATGAGATGTAAGGAATGTATAATTGCTTTTTACTAATAAATGATTATGAAGAAAATGAAAATGAATAAGACTTTCTCTGAAACTGAACCTTGGATTCCAAGCAGGATCAACTACAATTACACGATCTGCTTTTGTAAGAGTAAGTCCCAGACCACCAACTTGAGAAGTCAAGAGAAAAATAGGGGCTCCACAACCCTCTTGGAAATCCTGTAATCAATACTCTGTAAGAGCTTTATAGCAAAACTCTATGAGATTCAGAAGACTGTTAAAAGAGAGCACAAACATTGACAATATTCAATCTGTCTGCAGCTTTAGTTGTACCATCAATGCGTAAGAACGTGTAACCCCTTGATGTCAGAGAATCCTGAAAAAAAGTGTTAAGGGCACTATGATAAAAATATTTTAATTGTACCCAAAAAAAAAAAAAAAAACCAATACTCTATTTTAAAGGCACTAAAGTTACCGCAAGTTTATGGCCAGTTCTCACTCTTCATTCTAATATAACTCAAGCCATCATCGTTACAGTCCTATTCTCACTTTTGTCCATTATATAAGGACTTAGTCATGGTCTATTGTATGACAACCATGGACTTATCATTTGCCTGGCAAGTTCTTAATTTGTGAAATCAATAAGCTTCCATGATTTTGAATGAAATATGAAAGTTCAAATTGCGAAAATAAGGTTATGCACGGTAATTAAGGAAAAAGTTAAAAAGGTGATGTGTTGTGAGTGTAGATAGTTGGGTAGGATAGAGAAAGTGAGGTAGAGAATTGTAAGTGGGCTAGTTTATGTGAGTATGACAAGTGGGTCCCCTATTAAAAAAAAATATAAACTTTCCATTTTAGGCATTTGCAATTTTAAGTAGGACACCCAAAATGGCAAATTTCGCAGTTTGAAATGGGACGGAGAGAGTAAGAAATTATACCCGTAAAACCGTTTAGAGTTCGCGAATAAGAATACTTTATACATGCATAAACAGGTAATAACGAAAAATGATTTGCAACAAACCTGAATGAGATTAAGCATCTTGCGTGTCTGAGAAAAGATAAGAACGTAATGGCCGTCTGGAATCAAATTATCCTGCCACATACCATAGTTGGCATCACATTGATTCAAACAACACGTACAAGTATGATTAATTAAAAACACACTAGATTCTAACCAGTAAAGACACTATAAAAGAGATCTTGCATGAGACATCGTCATGATTCTCGACAAAGTCAAATCTCTCTGCAACATCTGCTAGATGCATTGCCAACTTTTCGGCAACACCGTGCTCATCCTTATTCAATACTGATTCCATCCCTTCAAGTACATCTTCAGCAGCTCTTTTTGTCAAGAGGAGGGGATGATCACATATCTTTTTCAGAATCTAAGACAAAGCAAACCAAAAGCCAGCATTTTAATATTGAAGGATGGACACTACATAGAATTGCTGATTATCATTCAATACAAGTTATATGGTAAAATAGGAATATGGTCTTTGTTAAAATCACAAAAGACTGTAAATAATTACAGAAAATAAGTATGGACAGTAACCATTATGATTGAGTCCTACAGTAAACGAATAGTACTGTGCAAATATGCATGAAAGTGCTGATAGGTAAGCTTAAAGTTATACTTGAGTTTATTTAACCCGCTAGATGGTCAGGTTGCAAAGTTAAGGTTAAATTTTTACTTGGGTTTAATTTAGCCTACCAGATCAGATAGTTATAACCTAAGATCCGCCTTCAACTTATTAGATCTAGGGCATTATAGTTAAGAATAGATTAGCTATATGGATAGACATGACCAAATTCGGAAACTTAAGTAGAAGCCAGTGGATAGGAAACAAAGAAAAGTCTTTACCGTAGCACAAATGTCAACCTGTACACAAACATTAATTCTCACCAGAAGACCGAAGAGAATAATGGAAACAAAGAAGAGTCTTTACCGTAGAACAAGACAAACATCAGACAGGGACGAACATGAGTGGGAATTTGGGAAACTAAAAGATTGGTAACTAACAAGAAGCCCAGATATATATTCTACAATATATGTACAAGAAAGTATAGAACATGAAATGGATCAGTCAGTGCAAAGGTAGGACTTCACTATCACATTACCGTGAGAGCAGCCAAGGGTGAACCATCAAAAGCAGAAAGAACAATCTCACTCTTCAAAAAGGCTTCATACAGTCGGCGCTACAGTCAAATGAGGTGGAAGATAACAATTAACATCAGAAAAATCTGTTTTTTAAAATGAGAAGAGAAGGAAAGGCTGTCAAGTATTTACCTGCACGCCAGTCAACCTTAACCATACAATTATCTCGTTCTTTTTAGAAAGCTTGCCATCATCTTCACTAAATACTTCACTTTTTAGGCGGCGCAGAAAATAAGGTTGGATGCATGATCTTAAATCCTGTCATAACAAACAATTGTAGTTAATCCTAGAAGGAGTGCTTCAAAGTTTAAACAGCATATGATGGAAACAGTTTACCCTGATAAGATATTCTTGAGAAGATGACAAGAACATCAAAATAGAGTTAACAATAAATAGATCATCTACAAACAGACTTAAAGTCAAAATTAAGACCAATTATCAATATTACTTATAATGAAATGTTTTCTTAGGATAAACGTAAAACTCTTCGCGCAGAAGATAGGTTGAAACAACTAGGTAAACATCATATTTCTCAATCAAATTCACTTTTAAAGTCTCTAAACAAATGTTCATAATTTAGGACATATAAAGCATGGAAACTATAACTACCAAGCTGGAACAAAGTAATTTGACATTCTTTTTATTCTTTTTCTTATTTCCGAAAATTTCTGGATCCATATTGTAGACTTGTAGCCAGTGATTTGAGTTTATGGATGCAAGAGAAGTTGTTAAGATGATCTAATCATAAACCAGTGACTGTGGTGATATCACAATAGTTTCACCAAGTGATATTCAACTGCCATAAAGGGCATTGGAAGTTGACCAACACAATCAGTTCTAACATTAATATATTCATACAACAGCTGGAAATAAACAGTAAAAGCTTGAGTGAGAGGAATAGTCACTTGTGCAACAGCTGAACCAACACGCTTATCCCTATCTGACGCGTTCTTTTCGTTTCCCCGGAGTATTGCGGACTCATATTTTGCCTTGAAGCTGAAATTTGAAAGAGAAAGCAAAAGTGATTAACCATCTATGTCAATGAGTTAGTAGCTTCGGAGATTTCATGGGAACAAACGGAACCATACCAATTCTTATCACCAAGAAGCTCTGGACAACAAAAGTTGAATAAAGCCCACAATTCCTGTATTCAGAAAGTTAAGAAAGTATATTCTCATATCAGCTATTCCCGAGCATTCAAAATTAATTGTCTTCAGCTTAGTATTAGCAGAAAACGCTAGCAGTGGATACCTTAAGATTATTTTGTAGTGGTGTGCCACTTATAATAATACGATGAGCAGAAGGTATTTCAAGCAAACTTTTGGCCCTTTGTGTGCTAGGATTCTTTATCAGATGCCCCTGAGTTTGTCAAAGAGCAATAAGATATTAAATTTCCGTTTATACTGAAAAATAAGATACTAGTTTCACTAAAATACAATTATTATAGAGCTTCACAATAAGAGTGGCGTGTTAATGAATCTGTACTTTCAGATTTTAATAATGTTAAGAGCAGAAATTATGGATGCAATGAATCTACCTCATCAAGTATCATATAATCCCATGTGACCTCATCCTCGTCTCTGTCATCATGAAAGTAAAAGTCTCCACGTAAAGACTTCACATTGTTCCGCACAATATCATAGGTTGTCAGAAGAACACCTTTGTCCTAAAAAAAAGGAAACAGTATATACTTTACAGATAAAGCAAATAAAGAGAACATAGTAAGGTCAGGTTAATAACGCACTTTCCTTGATGCAACCATGCCAAAAACAATAACTCAGTCACATACACTATCACATGAAGGAGTAAAGCAAGAATACAGTGATCTTGGAGTCTCTGCAATGACAAATTTATTCTAAAGATCACCTGAAGTATATACTGGAGCTCATATTGGCGCGCCTTTGCACAAGTACCAAAGTATCTGCAACAGAAGTTGGAAATTACTATGTTTTAGAGTGAACCGCATGAACAAGTTTAAAAATTGCTTCAATAGTGCTATATTAACCAAAATTCTCACTCTCGTGTCTTCTCTGAAAGCCCTACAGCTGCTAGTTCTTTTATCCAATGAGGCATTAATGTCTTGGGTGCAACAATCAGCACCCTCTTAATCAAACGTGAATGGAACAGCCCAGCTAAATACCCACAAATCTGCAAGAAAGCGTAGGTGAAAGAAATTAGATCGTCTTTCAAATATCGCAGATGCACAAGAAAACTTACTCTGTATGGAATATTATTTGATCACCTGCATCGTCTTTCCTAAACCCATGTCATCACCTAAGATACCACCTTTGCCTCGACAGTGAAGGGACCAGAGCCACTTCAACCCTTCACGTTGATGAGGATAAAGCATATGTGCAATTTTGTTAGGTAACTTGAATGTAGAGTTGGGTCCAGTCAAGCTAAACGAAGTTTCTGCCCGCGGAACAGAATTATATTTATAGTCATCTGTGATATGAACCACGTCAGAATCATCAGAGTGCTGTTTGAATTTGCCGTGTTGACTCTCCACCTTTTTAACAATTTGTTACCGCTTGTAACCACACAATCATCACTATCACTCTCTTCCTCGAGTCCAACAGAAGTAACAGATTCTACAGTAGTGTGAACTTTCCCTGCTCTCAGTTGACTGATCACTTCTGATGAGTTATCAGATTGGTCCAGAGTAGTTGAAAATGAAGGATTACTTGCATCTTCTGATAATGACTCCATCTTCAGTTGATTACGTTCCTCGTTTAAAGCCACAGAATTAGAAGCCTTACTAGGGCGGCCTCTCTTCTCAATTGAAAGAATCTCGAGCCTGGAGCTCAAATCATTAAGAATATCCCTGATTTCATTGCCACCATCATTCTTAGGCTCGGTGACCACATTTTTCACAGGAGTGGGGGTATCAAAATCTGTAAGGGCTGAAAAACTTGGGTGATCATCCGCGTCATTATGATCATCTTCTCCCTGGGTTTTGCAAAGTCGACGCTTACCTTCGAGTTTAACCTTCGAAGGCTTGTCTTTTTCTGTTAGTTAATGGTTTATACATTAGTATTACTAAACAAGGCAGAAAATAAATATAAAGAAAACCAAAGAGACGGAAAGAGGAAGACAATACCAGGCTTAGAGGTAAATTCACAGCGCGAAGCTGTATTCTTTTCCCCATCAAATATCTCACTTGATGAGATAGGGACTTCTTTCTTGACCTTTGCCAGCATATCTACTACCAGGTAGCATTTCAATTCACAATTAGCCCCAGTAAGATGAAATATGTATTGTAATTTTATTTTATTTTTAAAGGCACAAACACAAAAAAAGCAGGGAACAACTACAAGAATGCAACTACAAGAATGAGAAGTAAAATTGATGGCAGTAGATTCTATACACCCTGAAGCTTCTTTTCTGACATTTGTGGACATTTCTGCCTCAACAACCAAAACAAACAGCATTTGTGTACTTGTAGCAAAAAAGAAAAAGGGTTTGACGCAAAGAAGTGAATAGAGAACCTGGGGAAGGGGAATCAAAATCGATGATATCCGAGAAATTTGGGGCATCCTCTTCATAATCCCTAGCCGATGCTTTGCACAATCGTCGTCTCCCTTCAATCTTATGCTTCGATTCTACAGCATATACGGTCGAACAGTACAACGATTGAAAATAATGAATTCGAATAACTTACACTTTACAACATAGAATCAACAATACAAAACAAAGAACATTTTACATACCAGGGAGGGGTTTGGGCTTGGAAGATGAGAGGTCGTGTAGAAGACGAGTATGGCGCTGATTCAGACTCATGGGTTCCTTCTTCTCCGCCATTTCTGATCCCAATCCTTCTCCAAATTGAAATCTAGTACGCCTGCTTGGCGAAAACGAGGTTAAGAAAACATATAACCCAGGAAATTAGGGGTCGGTGGAGCTCGCTTGTCTCTCTCTGAGGTGTTTTCCCGCTTTGAATTGGGTTTTTGAATTTTGGATGGGTTGGTGTACCAATTACAATCGCTCTTTCAATTTCAATTTCAATTTCAATTTGGGGACTTGTGCGTTTACCACTCAGGTCGGGGATGCTTTCATAAATGGCCAATTTTCCTTTCGAAGTGCCTTCTTCGCTCCAAATCATGGTCCACTTTTTATTTTGAAAGCCACACTTAAAAAATGGCATGTGTATCTTTATATACTATATTAAAAACAAAAGTCACTTTCCCTCCAAAAGTGTCACTATTAAGGGCAAAAGTGTAATTTTCACTAAACAAAGACTAATATGTCATTATCTTTAATTTGGTATAAGTAGTCTAACTTTGCATGCAAATTGATTTTTATATGATACTTTATAAATCGTTTATTTACTAAAAATATTTAATTTTGATCAACATATAGAGAAAAATTACTAATTGATGCGGATATTAAGGCGTTGAAGTTTTTGGACTCATTTGTGCGTGTGCGCGAAACCGTCCTAACTTTTGACTCCAGATGAACCACGGAACGCACCGCATATCAAATCGAACGTCGAAGCGAGACGAAAAAAAACATAGGCCAAAGCCCCTTGATGAAGGGTTTGAAATGCCCAAAAAAAACATAATTTAAGGCCTCAAACGGGCTTCTAAATTTTTTAATATTTTTATACATTTTTGTATTTGTTTTCTTCTTTGCTTAAGAAAGGTTTATTTCATTGTGTTAATTTACTATAATTGTATTATTAAAAAGTCATTTATATTTTTAGAAATATTTGTAATTGTTGATATATAATAGTATTTCGTTATGTTTATACCCGTCATGCAAGTAAATTTTCCTCAAAAAATACATGTAACTAAATGTGTAGTAAATGATTACTTTAGTTGTTTTTGAAAAATAATTTAAGCATTCATTTTGAAAAACTATTACTGTTTTAATCATGTACAAAAGTTTTTTGTTTTTCCAATAAATTTATTTTAATTTCAATCTTTTAAATTCACTGTAACAGCCCGTGCATCGCACGGGTGTAACACTAGTAATTTTTATATTAACAAATACGGAGTATACATAAGTGTCTTTTTTATCTTCCTTGTTACAATATATTAGCATAATATTGCAAGTATACTAGTGTAAAAAATGCTGGGTTTCGTGCAATCATACACAGCGGAAAATTTTACATTAGGAAATCCAAAGTCTAGATGCTAAGATGAGCACCCTCTACCGGTGATCCACACGTCGAACGGATTCAAGAACTCTTCTTGACGTGACTGCTAGTCCTTCGAATTGAAAAACTTGATAAAGAACGATTCTTCAATTGCTCCATTTGATTATTATGATTTGATGATTGAGAATAATCAAACCTAATAACCTTAATATATTATGTGTATTTTCTTTCTCCAAGAAAGAGTTATGATTTCACAAATCAATGTCTTTTATATATTTTCCCAGCTGCACGCATAATTATATATACTATGCAATGACCTAATTCCATTACGTTTGAGGAAATATTTTCCAAAAAGAAAACCGTCAAAACTAGTCCGCCGGCAAAACCATCCGTACGGATGGTTTGGCCGTGTCCCAATTTCCAAAGCATCCGTACGGATGTTTGTGGTGGCGGTCTAGTTTTTCGTGCCTTTCAATGGTCCTCTATGCGTGTGTGACCCAATACGATTATACTACGTTGGCAATAAGTCCGAACCATTCAGATCTTGTAAGTCATAAACGGACTCTAGGAAACCATTATGACTACCCAATCAGTATAATTTTGAAAACTCAAAGTTTCTTAAAATAGAACATATCACAATCTCTTTTTCATACGATGTCTATTGAACGTAAGTCATGGTCAACGGTCAACTTAATTATTCAATGCTTTCTCGATCCCGAATGTATTGATAATACAAATGACATTGATCCAATCAATTTATTTGAGCATGGCCATGTATTTCATCAATACCATTCATCGAGTGACCCAAGCTTGACATCTCTCTTGACGAGGAACAAATTCCTTCTTGGCTTATTATACTTCCCTACATGATTTCAAATATGCCAATCATATCCTCTATAGCTACCCGGTTAAAGGTAACGTTTGAATATGTCAAACGTAATGTTCATCATGTGGAAGACTCAAATAACCTCATGTCTAAAGATTCAAGTGATATAACTATATGAGATTTAATTATGATATTTAACCATGACATAAATCTCATGAGAGGTCAGTCCAGTATTTGCTCTCCAATAAATACCCATAAGTCTAATTGTATCGTATACACATAATCATCATATGATTATCCATTAAATTTATACTAGTAATTAATAATAATTACTAGGGACGGAGATTATTATAATAAACATGCAAAAGATATAATAATCAAACATTCAATATCTTTATTAAAGATTAGAGCAAATGATAACATTAATCAAACATTCAATATCTTTATTTAAATGTGTAGTAATTTCTTTAAATTTTTTAAAAGAATTGAACCACAATTTTATGCCAAAGTGCAATAACAATAACTTTAAAATAAATCGTCTCTATAGAGAACGAAGTATTGTATTACTATTTCCAGTGAAAAAATGAAGTATTGTATTACTATTTCGAGTGATTAATATAATCTAGAATGCCTATACAAAAATACTCAATTATCACATGTGAGTCTTGAGGATTATATAAAATTCTCAATCTTCTTTTTAACAAACGACAAATCATATTCATTCACAATAATCAAAGAAATGGAACTTCACAAAGATCGAAGGCTTATTCCAAATATATGTAGACGTTTCATCTCTTAAACTACAACAAATACATTTTTTATCCAAATTTTGAGATGTTCGGATTCTACTCCAAGTAAAACTTGGAAACTGCCTCCATCTGGCATTTAAAAAATCCCCCATCGGATAATATTTTGTGCTGAGAACTGATATACTAGAGAATCCGGGTTGACACGTTCATGTCCACAAGACATCTCAAAATCCACAAAGCATCCTTGTGTAGTAAGAACAATGAACACCTTTTTGTTGTGGAGATTCATCATTTGCCTTTTCACAATGAAGAAAACAAAAACAAACAAACATATAAACAATGGCTCCCAACCGCGGGGAGAAAGCAACGGCTCCCAACGAGGGGAAGAAAGAAACGGCTCCCAACGACAGGGAGAAAGCAATAGCGAACCCAGTTTATCACAAGCGCACAGAGCACATTGAGATAGACTGTCATCTTGTGCGGGAGCATATTCAATCAGGAACTTTGCGAACTCAGCACGTTGCTTCTAAAGACCAGCTCGCAGACATTCTAACCAAGGCATTACCGCGTCCTCAAATGGTTTATCTCCTTGACAAGTTGGGCGTTATCGATGCCCATGCTCCAACTTGAGGGGGCGTGTTAGAATACAAGTATAAACCAACTTAGGACTCTCTATTGACTTTCTGTTCAAATAGAATCCTATTGTGTTATAGTGTTTATATTAGGTTTGGTCTTTATTTTTACCAGCCTTGTAATTGTTAGTGTTGGTGTCTTAGACACGTTTATTTAAACGTTGTTTGTAATCATCTTATTCATATTAATAAATAGATGTTTTGATTATTATTGTTGTTCATGTTTACTTATAATAATCTCCGTCCCTAGTATTTGTGAAGCACTAGTGTAAAGGCTAAATGATCATGGGATGATCATGTTAGATTTATGGGTACTTGTCCCTCTTCGGAGAGATGTCAAGCTTGGGCCCCTCGTAGAATGATGTTGATGAAATTTTTGGCCAAACTCAAGTGAATTGATTAATGTCATTTGGATTATCAACATATTCGGTATCGAGAAAGTATTGAACAATGCAAGTTGACTTGTTGACCATGACTTGTGTTCAATGACATCGTGGACAAATGGATTGTGACATATTCTATAAAGGAATGCAAACTTGTATATAGTTACACTATTTGGGTAGGTATGACGGTTTGCTAGAACCTAATCATATCTTATAGGTTTATGATTGAACCCATTGCCAACTTAGTGTAATCCTATACGGTCACACACAAATAGAACGAATCCTAAAGGGCTGAATTGGAATTATGGAAAAAGGCATTTTTCTGGTCTGGCACGACCGTGCCGAATATAAAGCACGACCATGCCATTAATCAAGAGCCGGGATGGCAGGAGCGCACCAATTGTCACGACCGTGCCAATTATAGGGCACGACCGTGTCAGAGCTGCTTGGACAGAAAGTTTGCAACATTAATTGGGTGACGGGATTTAGGTTTCCTAGTCCTTAAGGTTTAAGGACTAGGACCTATATAAACATCTTTTCACCAGCCATTAAGCATATGAAACCTAGTGGTTTTGAGAAACAATATTCTTAATCAAAGATTTAGAATCCAAGATTAAGAATTCATAATTCCATATAGTTCTTATAATTGTGAAAGCGTGTTTCACAATTCGATATAGCAACCAAGATCAAGTGTTCTTGATATTCGTTCGTGGTGTGGATACCGATAGAGGGTGAAGCTTATCATCTTCAAAGTTCGTGTTCCTGATTTTGTTCATGAACAAGCTTTCCAATCTCCACCAAGATCTAAGGTTGTTAATCAAAGGCATCAAGGGTTAGTATTCTAGTATTCATAATGCATGTATTTGACTTAATCGTATAAATGGATCTATGGGCTTTGGGTTTCATGAAATTTTAAATGCTTTATTCCGCTGCGCATGTTACTAGGAAACCCAACAGTGGTATCAGAGCCCCGTTCATGTTGATTATTTTAATACATAATCATGTTGTGTGTATATAAATTGTTTATGTGTCTAGCATGATTTGAATATTGGGATTATGATGTTTATGTGTTCTATGCATTTTATGTGGTTTATTGTTTTATAAACTTTAATCACACTATTCAATCGCAACAAAAATTATGGTGGATTTAAAATTGTTTGGCTTATCAATTTTTGATTGGATCAAAGTTTTGATAATCTAGAGATTCATGAATAAATTATTTATTCAAGGTTTTGATGATAATGGTGATTGGATCACCAAGAACACCAAATCCTAATTGAATCGGGGGAAAACAATTTTGAGACAAATTTTGAATTTTTTAAAATTTTTGGATTTAACAGAGAGGGTCCGACTGGACCTAGTATGTGACCCGGCTGGACCTGCTTGGTTCTGGTGCGGGCGCGGCTAGGGTTTAGGTGTGGATCTTGGGGTTTAAATTTTCTATTTGTTTTAGTCTTGTGAATTCTGAGATTGGATCAATTTTTGGATGACTAGCATACGTTTAGGGCTGTAAACGAGCCGAGCAGAGCCGAGCTTTGGAGTTTTGGGCTCGAGCTCATTAACGAATTATCGAGCTCGAGCTCGAGCCCATTTTCCTTGTTTGAGCTTGAATCGAATCGAGCTTCGAGCTGCTCGCGAGCCGCTCGCGAGCTTTTAACGAGCTGTTCGAACTCGAGTCTTTACGAGCCAAGCTCGAGCTTAAACATTTTTCAGAAAATTATGAAATCAAACGAGCTCGAGTTCGAGCCTTGTCGAGTTCGAGCTTTTACGAGCTGTTCGAACTCGAGTCTTTACGAGCCGAGCTCGAGCTTAAATATTTTTTTGAAAATTATGAAATCAAACGAGCTCGAGTTCGAGCCTTATCGAGTTCGAGCGTTACCGAGCTCTGATAAGTGATCTCTGCATTTTGAACAAAAACTCTATTTTTTATTTTTTTTCTATTTTTTTAATATCAAAATTTGTGTCTAATTTACAAATGTAACATCCTGTTTAACTTTTTTTTCTTTTTTTGAAAAGCTCTTGTTCATTTAACTTCTCATATTACAAACGATTAACTAAACAAAAAATAATAAGTAGTCAAAGTATTAAATGTCTATATTATATTTTTGTATTATCATTTATCACTCTAAGTTTTGCTTTGCCAAACTAATTTATTTTCAAAGGAAATTAAAAATGATGAAAATTACTTTTTTGTGTTTCTTTTTGAGGCTGTGTTAATATAACTTGTGCATTTAATTATTTGAGTTATTTTTTTAAAAAAAATCATATAGCATATATATATATATATATATATATATATATATGTATATATATATATATATGTATATATATATATATGTGTGTGTATATGTGTATATGTGTATATGTCTATGTATATATATATGTGTTACATGTATGTGTGTGTGTATATATATATATATATATATATATATATATATATATATATGTATATAATGTATGTATGTATGTATGTATGTGTGTGTGTATGTATATATATATATATATATATATATATATATATATATAATGTATGTATGTATATATATAACATCCAATATTCCATATAGACACACACACACACACACATACATATATATATATATGCTATATGTATGTATGTATATATATATAACATCAAATATTCCATATAGATACACACATATCATACTGTTAGAGCAATAACAAGACTTGATAAGAAAAGCGAGCGATCACAAGAACACATATATACGTGGTTCACCACCTTAGCTACGTCCACGGGGAGGGAAGAGAATATTATTATCAATCTGGAGAAACGATTACAAGATCACACTATTACTGCTGCACGAATTATTGATCACAATAATTCCTAACTGTGCAACTATAGAATTACAGACCTTGCTCTGAGCACTCTAATAATTTGTCTATGACAATCTGAGGTGTGATTTTAATCTAAACTACTGGCCTCTATTTATACTAGTAAAGTTTATCTCAAAATCTCTTAGGAACTTGGAAACCTAGTCCAAAACTGACTTGGAAACCTTCCTTCTGCGCTCTGTCCCGGAATTACGAAATCTCTCTTGTTTAATCCTTTAACTCGGCGTCCCAAATTCAAAGGCATTAACCCAACAATCTCCACATTGACTTTGAATCTCCATGACAACAAACCTTTTCTCCCCCCTCGCCTCTTCTGCTATCTAATAGCTGTGAACAATCTGCAAGTCCAAACAATGTTGGAACTTGCTTCCCGTCACGGGTTTCGTGAATATGTCTGCAGGGTTGTCCGCCGTCCCTACCTTCACCTTTACCCGTTTCTCATCCCTTAGGAAATGATATCTGACATCAATGTGCTTGGTCCTCTCATGATGAACCCCAAGATTGCTGATCAATCCCTTCAACCATATTCCTTCCTTAGCGGACTCTGTCAATGCCACGTATTCTGCCTCTGTTGTAGACAACGTCACTGTCGTCTGCAATCTAGCCTTCCAACTGACAACTGACCCACCAAGCGTGAACACATATCCGGTCTTCGATCTTCTTGAGTCAACATCACCCAAATCTGAGAAACCTTCGACTGCACATTCTGTCCCATCTCTATAGACGAGTCTGATGTCGCTAGTGCGCACTGCAGCATACATCAAACTACCAACTGCACTAGCATAGGATACTCGAGCCATATACTCTTTCTCCTCAACCGATTTGGGCCCAAACGCGACTGTATGTGCATTCACTGCACTCGGAGTATCTATAGCCTTAGCTGTCGACCCACCAAACCTTTCTGAAATTTTTTTGATGTATCTTTTCTGGGATAAGAGCAGTTTCCGTTTGGATCTATCTCTATATATCTCCATACCCAGAATTCTCTTCACGTTACCCAAACCCTTCATCTCTGCGAACCAAGCCTTTCAGCTTCTGAATCCTTGACTTCTTGACTGCTGCTATCACATATCTGTCAAATCTCTTGTACCACTTCGTAGGCGATTGCTTCAATCTACAAACTTGATCTTCCTTACCAGGAACTTGGAATCCTTCCGACTCTGTCATGTATATCTCCCCCTCTATTGCTAGCAACACTCTGATCGAAGTGTGTCTGACCACTGTTGAGAAGATCCCATTGTAGTCCACCTCTTCTTTCTGTGTAAAACCCCTTGCAACAACTTGAGCTTTATACTTGAACCCTTCTGCCGGTGACATCCCTTCCTCTTTCTTGAAAATCCACTTGCAAGTCACAATCTTCCTGCCTTCTGGCCTTGTAGTCAACTTCCAAGTCTGATTCCTGTGAAGAGACTCCATCTCATCACCTATAGCCGCATACCACTAAGATGACTCTGAACATGTATCTGCTTTATTGAAAATAGAAGGTTCCGCAAGAACGGGCTCTACTTCCTCAGCAACCTGCAGTGCATAAGACACCAAGTCTTCAAATCCATTCCTGAAATTAGCTCTTCTAGACCCTCCTTGTGCTAACCCATGTTCTTTAGGAACTGAACTTGAACTTTCTGGTGCTTCAGTCTTTGTCTCTGTTGGTGGATCCTGATTAACATCTGACTGTGGGACAACTAACTCTTCAGTATCTTGTTGCTCCACCTGTTTTTCAACATCTGACTGTGGGACAACTAACTCTTCAGTATCTTGTTGCTCCACCTGTTTATCAACACCGCCAACACTTGAAACAATCGTGGATTTACCATTCCATACCTCATAGGGAACTTTGAGGCCAATACCGGTATGAAGTCCATGATTAATCAAGTAACATGTTGTATTAAGCGCTTCTGCCCAGAAACGTTTAGACAACTCTGCATTGGAGAGCATGCACAACGCTCCCACAAGCCATGTCTGATTCATCCGTTCTGCTACACCATTCTGCTGTGGCATGCCTCTGCTGGTGAGATGTCTAGAAATCTCCACTTGTCTGCAGAACGAATCGAACTCAGCACTGCAGAACTCCAAACCATTATCTGTCCAGAGCTTCCTGATCTTCTTCTCTGTCTGGTTCTCCACTACCGTCTTCCAGTCCTTGAAATTCCTTAGAGTCTCATTCTTGAACTCCATGATAACCACCCAAGTCTTCCTCGAATAATCGTCAACCATAGACAAGAAATATATGTGCCCCCTTAGAAATTCCTGACATGAAGGTCCCCAACTCTCTGAGTGGATGTAATCCAGAACGCCTTTAAGATCCTTGATCTTATGGCCATAAAGAAGATCTCTGCTAGTCAACTCATGCATCTCGCGAGTGCTTATGTGACCGAGCCTGATGTGCCACAGCTTAGACATATCTCCCTCGTTCACCTCTTCTGATGCAACCATAATCGACTCTGCAAGCGTCTTTCCTTGGAGGAAATATAAGGAGCCCCGCTTAAGGCCTTTCAGCATCACTTCTGAATCGTTACAGACACTAACTGCTCCACCTTTACCTTTGAAACTGAACCCTTTGCTGTCTAACTGACTAAGAGAAATCAGATTCTTCATCATAAGCGGAACGTGTCGAACCTCGTTCAAATTGACAAACCTACCATCATGAGTCCTGACCTTGATCGAACCAATACCGACAACCCTGCAGACTGTACTGTTGGCCATGCTTATATCATCGCCAACTATCTGCCTATAACCGGTAAACCATTCTCTCCTAGGACTGATATGGTAAGACGCTCCTGAATCAAGAATCCACGCATTAGATGCGCAGCTGATTCTGATGTTACTAGAGCATAATCCTCATCTGAACTGCAATCTCTGGCTGTCATGGCCTCTGCTGTGACTGGTGCCTTGCCTTGCTTCCTTCTGGGACAGTCGAACTTCCAATACCCCTTCTCTTTGTAGAAATTACAGATATCCCCATGTTTTGGACCCTTCTTGTGTGAAGAATTACCTTGATTGTTCTTCCTCCCACTATAACCCATGCTGTTGCTACTGCTAGCAACCAAACCTGATGACTGGGTACCTGCCTCATTCCCACTCGCCTTTCGGCGCAATTCCCTCGTCTTGAGAGAAGTTTTCACTTCCTCTAGAGAGATCCCATCTTTACAATTTATGCACGAATCGACATAATGTTCATAAGACATAGGTAAAGATACTAAAAGCTGCAAGGCTGCATCCTCGTCATCAACAACGACTCCTATATTATGCAGTTCAAGTAATGCAGAAGTAAATCTGTCAAGATGATCATTTATGGGCGTACCTTCAGTCATACGACAATCATATAGCTTCTTCTTCAGGTATAACTTGTTGGTAAATGAATGTGTCATGTACATATCTTCCAACTTCAACCAAAGATCGCTTCCGGAGTCTGTTCCTGCAACATTGGTTAGGATCTCATCATCCAACTGTCTGATGATCTTGGCGTGAGCCTTCTGATCTAACTTCTTCAATGCCGCCACCTCCTTCGCTGCTGCTATCTTGTCCTTCTCTGACTGTTCTGATGTACCTTCTGTGGTGACTGCCTTACCCTTAGGATCCTTACGATCCCTGATTTGCAATCTCCAACGGTTCCCATAAATCTTTGTCTACCAACAAAGCCTTCATCTTGATCTCCAGAGAGAAAAACTATCTTCCCATTGAACTTGTCGATCGAATCTGCTCCTTAACCCATCTTGGTTCTCTGCAGCATAATCCCTGAATCTCTAACCACGAACCAAAGCTCTGGTGCCACTAAGAGAAACGCACAAGAAACTCCAAACGCATACAATCGAAGACAAAACACCAGTAGCTTCTGTCCGGATACAATTCGGATGCTACGGACATCAAATCCAATCTCCACTGTTCATATCAAAGATCTATGAGTCCCGAAGCTACTCACTGAAAATCAGAACGATCCAACGGTGAACGAATGCGCTATGCCTTTTTTTCACCGCTGCGCTGGATAAAAATGGACCAGAAACTGCTACCTTGTTTTTCTTCGATCTTGGATCTCTTCCGTCGATGCTAATTCTCCTTTTCAACCAAGCTCTGATGCCACTTGTTAGAGCAATAAAAGACTTGATAAGAAAAGCGAGCGATCACAAGAACACAGATATACGTGGTTCACCAACTTGGCTACATCCACGGGGAGGGGAGAGAATATTATTATCAATCTGGAGAAACGATTACAAGATCACACTATTACTGCTGCACGAATTATTGATCACAATAATTCCTAACTGTGCAAATGTAGAATTACAGACCTTGCTCTGAGCACTCTAATAATTTGTCTATGACAATCTGAGGTGTGTGATTTTAATCTAAACTACTGGCCTCTATTTATACTAGTAAAGTTTATCTCAAAATCTCTTAGGAACTTGGAAACCTAGTCCAAAACTGACTTGGAAACCTTCCTTGTGCGCTCTGTCCCGGAATTAAGAAATCTCTCTGTTGTTTAATCCTTTAACTCGGCGTCCCAAATTCAAAGGCATTAACCCAACACATACAAACATATATTTATGTATATAAATATGTGTTACATGTATGTGTATATATATATATATATATATACATATATATATATATATATATGTGTATGTATGTATATAATGTATGTATGTATGTGTGTGTGTGTATATATATGTGTGTATATATATATATGGTCGCGCTCCTGTGAGAACCATTTTATATGAGAACCGTGAGAACCAATCATAACCATTAGATTAAAAAAAAAAATCAAGGCTCCAGATGTTAGATACATTGGACACACTTGGATACATTAGTTAATTTTTGAAAAACAATTAGATACATTAGTTTTTAACATAGTGTATCCAAGTGCAACACTTAGATACAATACTTATTAACCTATTGTATCCAAGTGTAATCGAATTTTTTGTAATGTATCCAAGTGTATCCAATGTATCTAACATCTGGACTCTTGATTTTTTTTAATCTAATGGTTATGATTGGTTCTCACGGTTCTCACGATATTTAGGTTCTCATTTGAGCACCTACTTATATATATATATATATATATATATATATATATATATATATTAATGCTATATGTATATATGTATATATATAACATCCAATATTCCATATAGACACACACATATCATACATACATATATTTATGTATATAAATATGTGTTACATGTATGTGTATATATATATATATATATATGTATGTATATATATGTATATATATATATATATATATGTATATATATATGTATATATATATATATATATATATAATATTTTTCTACATGCAAACACATTTATATGTGAAATATATATGTTTGTGTATATGTAAATGATAAACATTTTGTTCATTCTATATTTGAGTAATTAAATATACTTGCATATGTAACTACAATAATAGATGTTAATTTTATTTTTTATTTCAATGAGAAAAATAATATAAGACAAATATGTGTAAATTTGAAAATAATAAATTACGTTTTCATAATGAATGTGCATAGAATAAATAAATTTTAGTTGTTGTACAGTCTATATTGTATTATTGTATTGTATGTGTATAGTCGCTATATGATCATTATATGAATGTATAAAAATTAAATTAATTTTAGTTGTTGTACAATTAATGTTGTTTGATTCATTTTTGAAAATAAAAATATTTTAGTTATAATTTCCTTGTACAATGTTGTATATGTTGGGTTTCGATCAAACATGCG
Source organism: Campanula takesimana (assembly GCA_026119855.1). Lineage (NCBI taxonomy): Eukaryota > Viridiplantae > Streptophyta > Magnoliopsida > Asterales > Campanulaceae > Campanula > Campanula takesimana. Next base: position 1,910,226 of record JAOWBW010000227.1, read on the forward strand.
CAGCGGAATTTAGCATTTAAAATTTTGAAACCCAAAGCCATGGATCCGTTCATACGATTTAAATCAAATACAACATAAGAAAAAGGTAAACTACCTTGATGGCTATCCAAATTCTCTTGGTCTTTGGTGGAGGTTTGAAGACTTGATCGCGATCACAAAGCTTGAACACAACTTTGAAGATGATGATTTTCACCCTCTAGCGGTATCCACACTTCGAACGAATATCAAGGAGCTCTTTGATCTTGGTTGCTAGACCAAATTGTGAAACCTTTTCACAATCAAAGAACTATATGGAATTTATTTTATGTATTATTTTGTTCTTCAACCAAGAATGTCTTAGAACAAAATAAACCCTCTCTCAAACTCTTTGAGACTCACAAAATCATTAGCTTTGAGTGCTGGCCGAATTTGGTCTTTTATACACAAGTATGACCTATTCCAATAGGAAACTTGTGTCAAAATCCGTCCAAAATTCGTTTCCTAATCAAATTAGGAATCTGCCAACCGACAGCTCTGTGCGGCCGCCCAACCAACCCTCTGTGCGGTCGCACAACTATCTGAAGCAAAACTGGTACAAAACTAAGATAATTGTGCGGCCGCCCAGTCCATACTGTGGCGTCGCCCACTTCCCAGGATGTCCAGAATTTCCAAATTCCAATTTAGTCCTTTTAAAGATTCGTTCTATTGTGTGTGACCCTCTAGGATTATACTAAGTTGGCGATGGGCTCAAACATGATCCCATAAGATATGATTAGGTTTCTAGCAAACCGTCATACCTACCCAAATAGTATAACTAGATACAAGTTCGCATTCCTCTTAGATATGTCATATCCTTTTGTCCACGATATCATTGAACATAAGTCATGGTCAAAGAGTCAACTTGTTTTGTTCAATACTTTCTCGATTCCGAATATGTTGATAATCCAAATGACATTGATCCAATCATTCATTTGAGTCCGGCCGAACATTTCATCAACATCATTCCTACGAGAGGCCCAAGCTTGATATCTCTCCGAAGAGGGACAAATCCATTTAGCTTATTATTCTTCCCTACGTGAATCCGATTATGCCATCATACCCTTTATAACCACTCGGTTAAAAGTAGCGTTTGAATATGTCAAACAATAATGTCATCAAGTGGAAGACTATAATAACTTCATGTCTAAGGATTCAAATGACATAACTAATATGAGATATATTATGACATAGACCATGACATAAATCTCATAGAGCGGGTCATGTCCGTACCTTGTTCCAAACAAGTACCCATAAATCTAACATGATCATCCTATGATCATTTAGCCTTTATACTAGTGCTTAACAAGTACTAGGGACGGAGATTATTATATAGTAAACATGAACAACAATAATAATCAAAACATCTCTTTAATTGATATGAATAAATGATAACAATTACAACGTTTATTAAACGTGCCTAGGGCACCACTACCACAATCTCCCACTTGCCCTAGGCCCAATCTCCCATGTATCTAATACCCATGGACCTAACATGACCATCATGTTTAGCTTGTGGAAGTCCCTTTGTTAGCGGGTCCGCAACATTGTCATCAGTAGGTACTCTGCATATATTTACGTCTCCCCTATCAACGATCTCTCGAATGATATGAAAACGCCTAAGTATGTGTTTGGATTTCTGATGTGCTCTTGGTTCCTTTGCTTGAGCAATAGCACCATTATTGTCGCAATAAAGGTCTATTGGATTAGCAATACTAGGAACCACTTCAAGTTCAGTTATGAACTTCTTAATCCAAACAGCTTCCTTTGCAGCATCCGATGCAGCAATATACTCAGCTTCTGTTGTAGAATCAGCGGTTGTACTTTGCTTGGAACTCTTCCAGCTTACAGCTCCACCATTTAACATAAACACAAAACCGATTGCGATCGGCTATCATCTTTGTCGGTTTGGAAGCTTGCATCCGTGTAAGCATTTACAACGAGATCATCTTCCATTCCTCCATAGACCAAAAACGAGTCTTTAGTTCTTCTCAAGTACTTAAGATCGCTTTTACAGCTATCCAGTGATTTTCGCCAGGGTCGGATTGGTATCTACTTGTCATGCTCAAAGCATAAGATACATCCGGCCTAGTACAAATCATGGCATACATGATGGACCCAATTGCCGAAGCATATGGAACATCATTCATTTTCTCACGCTCATCTTTTGTCTTAGGACATTGAGTCTTGCTTAGAGAAATTCCATGTAACACGGGCAAAGTTCCTCTCTTAGAATTTTCCATACGGAATCTTCTAATGACCTTGTCAATGTATGTACTTTGCTTAAACCAAGTAGCCTCCTTGATCTATCTCTATAGATCTTAATACCAAGAATATATGCGGCTTCACCCATATCTTTCATCGCGAAGCACTTTCCTAACCAAGTCTTCACAGACTGAAGTGTAGGAATGTCGTTTCCAATGAGCAATATGTCATCCACGTATAAAATAAGGAATAGCACTATGCTCCCACTAATCTTCTTGTATGCACAAGGCTCATCTTCGTTTTTGATGAAACCAAACTCTTTGACCGATTCATCAAAACGGAGATTCCAACTCCTTGAAGCTTGCTTCAATCCATAGATGGATCTTTGCAATTTGCATACCTTAGAATCTTGTTCAAAACCTTCTGGTTGTGTCATATACACATCCTCTTGGAGTTTTCCATTCAGGAAAGCGGTTTTGACGTCCATCTGCCATATTTCATAGTCATGATATGCGGCAATGGCAAGCAAAATTCTTATAGACTTGATCATTGCTACGGGTGAAAAGGTCTCATCATAGTCAATACCATGAACTTGCCTATAACCCTTCGCTACAAGCCTAGCACCTTCCCATCCATGTCAGTCTTCTTCTTGAAGACCCATTTGCATCCTATGGTTTTTACACCTTCGGGCGCATCAATCAAATTCCAAACTTGATTGTCTTGCATGGATTGCAATTCGGATTCCATGGCTCCAAGCCACTTGTCCGAATCAGGAGAAGACATCGCCTCTTGGTAGGTTGACGGTTCATCATTCTCAATGATTTCTACCTCATTACTATCCGTTACGAGAAATCCATATCTCTCGGGCTCGGATCGTAACCTACTAGATCTGCGAGTTGCTTGTGTACTTTGAACAGGTTCCACAACTCCTTGTGGTTCTTGTTCTTGTTCCACTATTGGTTCAATGTTATTTTCTGGGTCTCGAATTTCTTCAAGGTTTATTTTACTCCCACTGATTTCTTTGGAGAGAAACTGTTCCTCTAGAAAGACACCAGTTCGGGCAACAAACACTTTGTTGTCCTTTCGGTTGTAAAAGTAATATCCTTTAGTTTCCTTAGGATATCCCACGAAAATACATTTATCAGATTTGTGTGCTAGTTTTTCAGAGATAAGTCTCTTGACATAAACTTCGCAACCCCAAATCCTCATGAAAGATACACTGGGTTTCTTTCCACTCCACATCTCATATGGAGTCTTTGGAACAGATTTAGTTGGAACTTGATTTAATGTGAAAGCAGCGGTTTCTAGGGCGTAACCCCAAAAGGATATTGGAAGATCAACTTGACTCATCATTGATCGAACCATGTCTAACAAAGTCCGATTTCTCCTCTCAGACACACCATTCCATTGTGGTGTTCCGGGCGGAGTCAATTGTGAAACTATTCCACAATTCTTTAGATGATCATCAAATTCTTGGCTCAAGTATTCACCACCTCGATCTGATCGAAGTGCCTTTATACTTTTGCCAAGTTGTTTTTCTACTTCATTTTGAAATATTCTAATATCTCAAATGCTTCACTTTTATGTTTCATTAGGTAAACATACCCAAATCTACTATAATCATCAGTGAAGGTTATGAAGTATTGAAATCCTCCCCTAGCATTGCTACTTAATGGTCCGCATACATCGGAATGTATCAACCCCAATAAGTCGCTTGCCCTTTCACCTAGCTTGGTAAAAGGTGTCTTAGTCATTTTTCCAAGAAGACACGACTCACAAGTATCATATGACTCGAGGTCACATGAACCTAAAAGTCCGTCCCCATGGAGTTTTGAGATACGCTTCTCATTAATATGACCAAGACGGCAATGCCACAAATAAGTATGATTTACATCATTAGGTTTAGATTTCTTATTTACATGATAGACATTATTTTCATTCTTGACATCCAAGATATAAAGGCCATTAAATGAATTAGCAATACCATAAAGCACATCATTTAAATAAATAGAAAATTTCTTGAAAGTTTCTGACTGACTCCGTTAGTCAGGGGCCAAAATGAACATTTAAACTTCTGCAGGAGGGAAATTTGTGATTCAAACACAAGATGTCTCGTACGAGACATTGGATATCTCGTAAGAGACATCCCCCTTGACATTCGGGTTTCAGTCAGTTTCCTTGTTGATCTCAACCCCATTCCTTGGCAAACACTCGTGCAATCCGGGAAAAATCTGATGAGCGATCCTAGAGTCCAAAAATACCTCCTTGGGAATCAAGCCTTTGATTCCCATCCAAACTTACCTCCTTGTCTTGATCCCTAGGTCAAGAAATCCTATAAATATAGAGGTTCTTGAACCTAAAAACCTCTAGAATGGTCATTCACCCAAAAAACCACTCAAATCTGATAAAAGAGGTCCTCATAATCAGCCTCTCTCCCTCACCCACGAAATTCAAACCATCATAACAACATTCAAGTCAATCTCTTTGGATCATCAAGGCCTTTAGTCAGGGCCATCTATAGGATTCTCGAAGGACGCTTAGGTAATTCCTTTGTTTTCCTCTTGCTTTGAAGTAGTGTGATTCTATCAAAAGGATCAACCTAGAGCCTCTCCAATTCATGGAGATGGTCTCGAAGCACATGATCCGACATTCCAAATAAATAAGAAATTATTTATTTGTTTGATTTCCTTTTGTACATGAGTGCATATTTTTAAAGATGATGATGATGATTTCGTAAGCAAGACCGATCCTAGATCGGGTGGATTGGGTGCTCATTGGCCTTCCCAATCCATAACTTAACCCCCGAACTCAAGAATCTCACGGTCCATGTTTCGTTAAACATGGTGGCGACTCACAACAATCGAGTAACAATCAAGTCCTTCCAAACCAAGTGATGGCAACCAAACCGACCGGAGGACGCGCGCGCTCACAGTGGAGATTCTGCTGGGGATGATCATCATAAGAGGGTTAGACTTGTGTTGGAATCATCATCATCATTCTTAAAATTCTGCATTCTGTACTGTAATCTGTTCCCCGACTGACAAAAAACATGTAACTAAATGTGTAGTAAACGATTACTTTAGTTGTTTTTGAAAAATAATTTAAGCATTCATTTTGTAAAATTATTATTACTGTTTTAATCATGTACAAAAGTTTTTTTGTTTTCCAATACATTTATTTTAATTTCAATCTTTTAAATTCACTGTAACAGCCCGTGCATCGCACGGGTGTAACACTAGTAATTTTTATATTAACAAATACGGAGTATACATAAGTGTCTTTTTTATCTTCCTTGTTACAATATTAGCATAATATAGCAAGTATACTAGTGTAAAAAATGCTGGGTTTCGTGCAATCATACGCAGCGGAAAATTTTACATTAGGAAATCCAAAGTCTAGATCCTTTATGATCAATAATTCATAATATATACTCCCTCCGTTTCACTTCACTTGAGACTTTTGTCAACTTAGGATCGTTTTGACCAAGACTTTATAGAAAAATTTATGATCCTAATGAAAATTTAAAAATTATAAAATGATTCACCATAAAAAACACTCTCAATAACAGTTTTTAAATTTTTATCAAGATCACTAAATTTTCTTTAAAGTCTTGGTCGAAACGATTATAAGTTGACCAAAAGTCTCTAGTGATGTGAAACGGATGGAGTAAGATGGAAGAGACTAACCCTTGTAGATCGAAAAATGAAACATTGGATTTAGATGCTAAGATGAGCACCCTCTACCGGTGATCCACACGTCGAACGGATTCAAGAACTCTTCTTGACATGACTGCTAGGTCCTTCGAATTGAAAAACTTGATAAAGAACGATTCTTCAATTGCTCCATTTGATTAATATGGTTTGATGATTGAGAATAATCAAACCTAATAAACTTAATATATTATGTGTATTTTCTTTCTCCAAGAAAGAGTTATGATTTCACAAATCAATGTTTTTATATATTTTCCCAGCTGCACACATAATAATATATACTATGCAATGAACATTACGTTTGAATATGTCAAACGTAATGTTCATCGTGTGGAAGACTCTAATAACCCCAGGTCTAAATATTCAAGTGATATAACTATATGAGATTTAATTATGACATTTAACCATGATATAAATCTCATGAGAGGTCAGTCCAGTATTTGCTCTCTAATAAATACCCATAAGTCTAATTGTATCGTATACACATAGTCATCATATGATTATCCATTAAATTTACACTAGTAATTAATAATAATTACTAGGAACAGAGATGTTGGGTTTTAATGCATCATGCGCAGCGGAATTAAACATATAAATCAAACACCCAAGAACCTGGATCCATGCATGTTGATTAAATTAAATACAAGATGAAAGAAACTAACACTCGAAGATCGCATCCATGAATACGGACTTTAAGGTGCTAAAGGAAACAGCCTCCATCGGTATCCACACGTCGAACGGATATCAAGAACACCTTCTTGATATGGATTGCTAGACCCAAGGCTTGATGAAGAAACGATTTCTTTGTAGGAATTATTTTGCTCTTCGATTATTGTATATTGATGATCATGAATCATCAAATAAATAATCATACATCTCTATAATTTATTGTTTCTAAAACAAAGGTTTGTGATTTCTAAAATCACCATTAGAGGCTGTCAAACCGGCTGTATATCATATATAAGGTTTGACCTAATTCCGTTTGGGATCGGGATTCCTTTTCGCAAAAGAAAACTGAATAAACTGGACTGGTACCGGGATGGCGGCCGTACGGCTCCACCAGAGCCGTACGCCACCAACATAGCCGTACGGTCGCCTCAGTTTAATTCCCAGATTTTAAGCCTTTTAACGATACGCTCTATTGTGTGTGACCCAATAGGATTATACTAAATTGGCAACGAGTCCGAACCAGTCCGAACCCGTAAATCATAAGCGGACTCTAGCAAGCCATTATGACTGACACGCCCCCAGGTCCCGGGATCCCTAATAGAACCTCGAACCTGGTGCGCGTGAATAACAAGAATCAAGAAACTAACAAGAAACTGGATGACAACTGTTTATAACAAACTGACATGATATATATACTCTAGAGTAAGGAGCTAAGATAGCTCACACCACGAGTTCTAGACAAGAAAATTTAAACCAAACATGATTATACACAGCGGAAACATGCCTAGCACATATGCTGGCATTACAAGATGTCTAGAGACAATAGGTACTATACAAGACTGTCTACCCCAAAATAAGGAGTTACATAACCCATAATACATCATCCTCACCAAAATGTAAAAGGACCACGATCCCCAAAAGAATAACCACCTGCGTAGTAAGCTCCCAGCTATGTTGAGCCTCACTTCGCACTATCACTAGCCTTCCTTTGATCTAAGGAAAACAATTAAACAAGGAACGGGGTGAGATAAATCTCAATAAGCTATTAGATGCAACTACATGACATATTATCATGCAATTCAAGTAGATACTCAAGTAATCATGTATCAAGTATCATCAAGTAACAAGTATATGAGAGGCTAAACCACTCATCGAGTAGCACATAAGGCTAAGCTAGCACATTATAAAGGATATTGCTTCCTTCCTTATTCCTCCCAAGAATACCATTGTTGTCGTAGCTTGTATTACTTTGACAAATCACGATCAATATCAAGAACTGCTTATGAATGGTATATAAGAAGACCCGATAACCAGTGTCATTCCCAAGATCAAGATTCACGAGGTGTTCACGAGTTTAGCATTCACTTATATCAGGCGTATTGCTCTAATAAAGGAAGCTATGCCCTTACTATGGCCTGTAGTAAGGGGTCAAGCACAGATACATAGATCCCCGATTATCACTTTGACCCCAGCCTCATGATAAGCGTGAACCTATATACCTCCGAACAAGCAAGGACCAGCTGGACTCACACAAGAATGCACAAGTAGGTATTTACTTGAACTACAAGAGTAGAACTAATCCAAAAGTAGTGGACTAGCTCACCAAGAAACATGCTTCAAGTAATCAAGAAGTCATATTGTTATCAAGCAACTATATGCAATGTTTGCACATACACATCAAGAATATTTCTTATACACGTTAGTGCTTGTTCATAGCACTTTCTAGTTTATTACCATACACATTTATTGGTGTCAAGTCATGTACAAGATTTTATCATCTTATATTCAAGTCTTAATCCAATTCTTTGGATGTTCAAGTCATGTACAAGATTTTATTGTCTTATACTTCAAGTTATAATTCAAATCTTTGGACATTCAAGCATGTATAAGAGTTATACATTTTACTCTTACAAGTTCTTAATCCTATTATTAGGATGTTCAAGCTCGAGACATGTTCTAATGCTCCTAAGGTGCACAAACATTGCTAGTACATCTTATACTAAGGCTATATACCTTAACTAGGGTTACTTCCAACTTGTACAAACTTTAAACAACACTTTTATTTTTCAGGGTGAGTGGGCGGGCGCCCACTAGGGACTGGGCGGTCGCTCACTCGGCAGAATTATATGGGAACCTTTCAGTTATTTTGGGCAGTCACCTGGCCAAACATGGGCGGTCGCCCAAGGACTTTTCCAGCAATTGTGCATTTCTTTCCCAGGCTTACAAATTCTCCGTCCCAAGCGTAGGAGTATACTTTCTACTATCAACTAACAACCCAGGAGTGCATAGAAAGTTCAAAAAAACTATTCAAGTTTACTCTTTCATCATTTTACACAGTATGTTTATACTCCTTTGTCCCAAAATTACAAGTATCACAAAAATTGCCCCAAACACGAAATTGACAAGCACAAGTATCAAGATTAACATATATGCATGTTATTACAAGCAAGGGGGAGCTAATAACTTACCTAGTCTGAAATCAAAGTTACCCAAACAAATTTCTATTCGGCAGGAAACGCTCTATTCAACGCCACGAATATTTATACGGGATCGGAATCAAGAACAGAGGGATAATTAAACTCGAGGAGTTGAGAATAGGGTAAACCCTAAACCTAACTTTCAGAACAGAGGAAGAACGAGAAGAATATTTGAGAATTATGCTTTCTCAGAGAAAGCATACACAAGATATACTTGCAACTTTCAAAGAATGACACTTAGGCCCCTCAAGTTTTACTTTTAATAAAAAGGCCCCTAAAGTCATATTTTCACAAATAACCCAAAATTCAAAACTAAACATTTAACCACCTTAATATTCTAAAGCAGTTAAGAATTTAACCCAAGTAAAACTAGCAAATAATATGCAAGTTCAAGAATTTAACAAGCAAGTCAAATATTTAACAAGAATAAGGATGGGCGTTACATCCTCCCCACCTTAAAGAAAATTCGCCCACGAATTTTACTTACCAAAATTTTCAAATAGGCTCGGGTATTTATCTCGCATCTCTTTCTCGGTTTCCCAAGTAGCCTCTTCTATTTCATGATTTCTCCAAAGGACCTTCACAATAGGAATCCTTTTGGTGCGCAAGACTTGCTTTTTCCAGTCAAGAATTTCAACAGGTTGTTCCTCATATGACAAATCAGGCTGAAATGGAATAGCCTCATACTCAAGAACATGCGACTCATCCGCCATATACTTGCGAAGCATGGACACGTGAAACACATCATGAATCCCAGACAAGGATGGTGGCAATGCCACTCTATAAGCCAATTTCCCAACTCTTTCAAGAATTTCAAATGGCCCGATATAATGAGGAGTCAATTTTCCTTTCTTCCCAAATTTCTTTATACCTCTATGAGGAGAGACTTTCAAGAATACAAAATCACCTACCTGGAATTCAAGATCCCTTCTTCGATGATCTGCATAACTCTTTTGTCTACTCTGAGTTGTGCGCAATCTATCTCGAATGAGTTTCACACTCTCAACTGATTGTTGAACCATTTTAGGTCCCAAGAGTCTATCTTCTCCCACTTCATCCCAGCATATAGGAGATCGACACTTTCTACCATAAAGAGCTTCATAAGGAGCCATTTCAATGCTAGACTGATAACTGTTGTTATAAGCAAACTCAGCCAAAGGAAGATGAGTATCCCAACTGCCTTTAAAGTCAACAACACAAGCACGTAACATATCCTCAAGAATCTGTATAAGTCTCTCAGATTGAGGATGAAAAGCTGTACTGAAATTCAATTAGTACCCATGGCACCCTAAAGAGCCTGCCATAATCGAGAAGTAAAACGAGGATCTCTGTCAGATACAATACTCACAGGAACCCCATGCAGTCGGACTATCTCCTGAACATACAATGAAGCTAACTGAGACAATGAATATCCCATAGAAACAGACAAGAAGTGAGCTGACTTGGTCAGTCTATCCACTATAACCCAAACAGCATCATGGCCTCGTCTGGTACGTGGCAAACCAGTCACAAAATCCATTGTGATATGCTCCCATTTCCACTCTAGAATTTCTAATGGTTGCAACAAACCTGCTAGACGTTGATGTTCCACTTTTACTTGTTGACAAGTCAAACATTTAGACACATACTCAGCAATTTCTCTTTTCATGTTGTTCCACCAGAAATGTTTCTTCAAGTCTTGGTACATTTTGTGCTTCCAGGATGAATAGTATACTTGGCTTTGTGAGCCTCTTCAAGAACTCTCTTTTTAATCTCAAGATCAACTGGAATACAAACTCTGCCTCGAAAGGTAAGAATTCCATCACTGTTGAAAGAAAAATCTGGTTGCTTTCCTTCATTCATACCACTGATAATTTTCTGCAATTCAGAATCAGTTACCTGAGCTTCTTTAATTTGTTGGAGTAAATCTGAAGTAGCCTTTATATTAGCAAGAATAATTCCATGTCTCGATTCACAAGGACTCCAATCACACAAGTCTTCAAACATCTTCCATTCACGAATCATCAAGCAAGAAATATAAGTTTTTCTGCTCAGTGCATCAGCCACAACATTTGCCTTTCCTGGATGATAAATGAAAGTACAATCATGATCCTTCAATTTCTCCATCCATCTACGTTGTCTCATGTTAAGCTCTTTTGAGAAAACAAGTACTTCAAGCTCTTATGATCTGTGAAGACTTCAAATTTTGTTCCATATAAGTAATGCCTCCATTTATGCAAAGCAAAAATAATCGCAGCCAACTCTAAATCATGAGTAGGATAGTTCTTTTCATAAGGAGATAATTTCCTCGAACCATAAGCTATTACCTTGCCATCTTGCATCAGAACACAACCCAATCCTTCTTTAGAAGCATCAGTATAAACCATGAAATTTTCAGAACCACTAGGCAAAGCTAAGACTGGAGCTGTAGTTAAGCGTCTTTTCAACTCTTGAAAACTTGCTTCACACTTGTCACTCCACTAAAAAGAAATAGCTTTCTGAGTCAAATTATTCAATGGAGTAGCAATCTTGGAGAATCCCTCAATGAATCTCCGATAATAACTAGCCAAGCCCAAGAAACTACGGATCTCTGTTACTGTAGTTGGCCTCTTCCAGTTTACAACTGCTTCAACTTTGGAAGGATCTACTGTAATACCAGTAGCAGACACAACATGTCCCAAGAATGAAACCTTTTCTAACCAGAAAGCACATTTGCTGAATTTTGCAAATAATTGTTTCTCACGAAGAACTTGCAATACCACTCTGAGATGTTGTTCATGCTCAGCTCGTGATTTAGAATACACAAGAATATCATCAATGAATACCACCACGAAACAATCAAGATATGGTTTGAAAATACGGTTCATTAAATCCATAAATACAGCTGGAGCATTTGTCAAACCGAATGGCATAACAATAAACTCATAATGCCCATACCTGGTACGGAAAGCCGTCTTTGGTATATCCTCAGATCTGATTTTCAACTGATGATAACCACTTCTCAAGTCAAGCTTCGAGTACACTACTGAACCTGAAGTTGATCAAACAAGTCATCAATATGAGGTAACGGATATTTGTTCTTTATGGTTACCTGATTAAGATCTCTGTAATCAATACATAATCGCAGAGTCTCATCTTTTGTTTCTGACAAATAACACTGGTGCACCCCACGGTGATACACTAGTCCTGATGAAGCCCCTTTCAAGTAATTCTTCAAGATGTGTTTTTAATTCTCTCAACTCAGCTGGAGCCATTCTATAAGGTGCTTTAGAGATTGGTGCTGTACCTGGTAATAACTCAATATAAAACTCAAGCTCTCGATCAGGTGGCATGCTATACTCAGAAGAAAATACAACTGAAAATTCAGACACAACAGGAATATCTTCTATCTTGGGAACAGATAAACTCTTGTCAAGCACACATGCGAGATACCCGGTACAACCACGAGATAAAAGTTTTCTAGCTTTTAAAGCAGAAATAACACGTATAGCACATATAGGCCTATCACCTTCAACAGATGCATGATGCACATAAAGCCAATCCATGCCAAGAATCACGTCAAAGTCCCTTATAGGTAACACAACTAGGTCAGCAAAAAGGGTATGATCACCCACAAGAACCTCACATTTCTTGCAAACCTCAGAAGTAAACATGCAATCTCCCATAGGGGAAGATACTTCTAGCACATAAGGCATAGAATCAGGAAGAACATGCAAGTGCGACACAAAATGAGATGCCACATAAGAATGAGATGAGCCTGGATCTATCAAGACTCGCTCTCTTGTACTAGAAAGTAATATAGTACCTCCTATGACCGCAGAAGACTCAGCTACACCCTGCTGATCTAGAGCAAACACTCGACCCTGAACTTTAGGTCGACCCCCACTATCTCTCTTAGTACCTGAAGCCTGTTGACTCGTACCCCCAACTTGACTTCTTTGCCTTTAGGACAATTCTTGATAAAGTGCCCAGTTTCACCACAAGATAAACATTTTCCTTGCTTTAGCCAACACTTGTCTTCAGAATGGCCTTCTTTCAAGCAATAACCACACTTTCCTGGGACCTTGGACTGTTTTCTTAGAACCAGTTGATACACTACCTTTACTTTCAAATGGTTGTCGAAATCGACGATCTTGGCGGCTAGATTTACCACCCTTAGAACCAGATCCCTGTGCTTTCTCTGAAACACGACCTGTCATGATTGTTCCCTGCTTCACCTTATGTTCTTCAATGTCATTCTCAATCCCATAAGCCCTTTCCACTGCTTGTTGGTAACTAGTAAGCTGTAAAGAAAGAAGTTGCTTTCTGTACTCAGTCTTCAACCCTTTAACAAACCTCTGTGCCTTCTTTGTTTCATTTGGAACTAAGTGATCACAATACCTAGCCAATTATGTGAACTTGGTTGAGTATTGCCCCACTGTCAAGCTTCCCTGCTCCAGATTAAGAAATTCCATCTCTTTTCTGTCTTGGACCACTGCTGGAATAAACTGTGACTTGAATGCTTTAAGAAAATTCTCCCAAGTCTGTGGTACCCCTTCCAGTTCCCAGCTTTTATTCAGAACTTGCCACCAATGTTCAGCAGCTTTTTCAAGTTTAAAGGTTGCAAATGTTACCTTATCACCTCCTGCACATCTCAAGGCTGTAAAAATCTTTTCTATACTTTCAATCCACTCTTCTGCCTTCTTAGCATCAAATTCCCCGTCAAAGCTACGAGGTTTCAACTTCAAGAACCTTGTAAGTCGATTAGGATAATCCCAGTCTATATTATCAACCATCTCTTCTTGAGGAGTTACAGATCTCAGCTGATTACTGCCACTAGTACCTTCAGAACTCATTGTACATGTAGGTAAACACTTGGCGTTAATAACACCCCAAGACTAACCCATACCTAGGACATAGACCCTATCCAGACTTAGAGAAAACCAAGGTAGCTAAACAGGGTAGCTAAACTAGGGTAGCTCTGATACCAACTGACACGCCCCCAGGTCCCGGGATCCCCTAATAGAACCTCGAACCTGGTGCGCGTGAATAACAAGAATCAAGAAACTAACAAGAAACTGGATGACAACTGTTTATAACAAACTGACATGATATATATACTCTAGAGTAAGGACCTAAGATAGCTCACACCACGAGTTCTAGATAAGAAAATTTAAACCAAACATGATTATACACAGCGGAAACATGCCTAGCACATATGCTGGCATTACAAGATGTCTAGAGACAATAAGTACTATACAAGACTGTCTACCCAAAAATAAGGAGTTACATAACCCATAATACATCGTCCTCACCAAAATGTAAAAGGACCACGATCCCCAAAAGAATAACCACCTGCGTAGTAAGCTCCCAGCTATGTCGAGTCTCACTTCGCACTATCACTAGCCTTCCTTTGATCTAAGGAAAACAATTAAACAAGGAATGGGGTGAGATAAATATCAGTAAGCTATTAGATGTATTATCATGCAATTCAAGTAGATACTCAAGTAATCATGTATCAAGTATCATCAAGTAACAAGTATATAAGAGGCTAAACCACTCATCGAGTAGCACATAAGGCTAAGCTAGCACATTATAAAGGATATTGCTTCCTTCCTTATTCCTCCCAAGAATACCATTGTTGTCGTAGCTTGTATTACTTTGACAAATCATGATCAATATCAAGAAACTGCTTATCCAGGGTATATAAGAAGACCCGATAACCAGTGTCATTCCCAAGATCAAGATTCACGAGGTGTTCACGAGTTTAGCATTCACTTATATCAGGCGTATTGCTCTAATAAAGGAATCTATGCCCTTACTATGGCCTGTAGTAAGGGGTCAAGCACAGATACATAGATCCCCGATTATCACCAGCCTCATGATAAGCGTGAACCTATATACCTCCGAACAAGCAAGGACCAGCTGGACTCATACAAGAATGCACAAGTAGGTATTTACTTGAACTACGAGAGTAGAACTAATCCAAAAGTAGTGGACTAGCTCACCAAGAAACATGCTTCAAGTAATCAAGAAGTCACATTGTTATCAAGCAACTATATGCAATGTTTGCACATACATATCAAGAATATTTCTCATACACATTAGTGCTTGTTTATAGCACTTTCTAGTTCATTACCATACACATTTATTGGTGTCAAGTCATGTACAAGATTTTATCATCTTATATTCAAGTCTTAATCTAATTCTTTAGATGTTCAAGTTATGTACAAGATTTTATTGTCTTATACTTCAAGTATAATTCAAATCTTTGGACATTCAAGCATGTATAAGAGTTATACATTTTACTCTTACAAGTTCTTAATCCTATTCTTAGGATGTTCAAGCTCGAGACATTGTTCTAATGCTCCTAAGGTGCACAAACATTGCTAGTACATCTTATACTAAGGCTATATACCTTAACAAGGGTTACTTCCAACTTGTACAAACTTTAAACAACACTTTTATTTTTCAGGGTAAGTGGGCGGGCGCCCACTAGGGACTGGGCGGTCGCTCACTCGGAAAAATTATATGGGAACCTTTTAGTTGTTTTGGGCGGTCGCCTGGCCAAACATGGGCGGTCGCCCAAGGACTTTTCCAGCAATTGTGCATTTCTTTCCCAGGCTTACAAATTCCCCCGTCCCAAGCGTAGGAGTATACTTTCTACTATCAACTAACAACCCAGGAGTGCATAGAAATTTCAAAAACAACTATTCAAGTTTACTCTTTCATCATTTTACACAGTATGTTTATACTCCCTTTGTCCCAAAATTTACAAGTATCACAAAAATTTCCCCAAACACAAAATTGACAAGCACAAGTATCAAGAATAACATATATGCATGTTATTACAAGAAAGGGGGAGCTAATAACTTACCTAGTCCGAAATAAAAGTTACCCAAACAAATTTTTGTTCGGCAGGAAACGCTCTATTCAACGCCACGAATATTTATACGGGATCAGAATCAAGAACAGAGGGATAATTAAACTCGAGGAGTCGAGAATAGGGTAAATCCTAAACCTAACTTTCAGAACAGAGGAAGAACGAGAAGAATATTTGAGAATTATGCTTTCTCAGAGAAAGCATACACAAGATATACTTGCAACTTTCAAAGAATGACACTTAGGCCCCTAAAGTTTTACATTTAACAAAAAGGCCCCTAAAGTCATATTTTCACAAATGACCCAAAATTCAAAACTAAACATTTAACCACCTTAATATTCTAAAGCAGTTAAGAATTTAACCCAAGTAAAACTAGCACATAATATGCAAGTTCAAGAATTTAACAAGCAAGTCAAATATTTAACAAGAATAAGGATGGGCGTTACAATGACTACCCAATTAGTATACCTTTGAAAGCCCAAAGTAACCTTATAGAATATATCATAATTCCTTTGTCATACGATATCATATTGGACATAAGTCATGGTCCACGTCAACTTATGTTGTCCAATGCTTTCTCGATCTCGAGTAGATTGATATGAGAAAATAACATTGAACGCTTCAATTCATTTGGGTATGGCCGTACACTATTATCAATCTCACTCATCGAGTGGTCAAACATATCTCTCTCTTGAGAGAGGGACAAATTCCATCTTGACTTATCATTCTTCCCTATAAGAATCCGATTATGCCAATCGTAGCCTTTATAACTTCTCGGTTAGGGGTAGCGTTTGAGTACGTCAAACATAATGTTCATCATGTGGAAGACTATGATAATCTCAGGTCTAAGGATAAATGATATAACTATTATGAGATTTAATTATGACATTTGACCATGACATAAATCTCATAACGGGTCTATCCAGTACCTATTCTTCAACATGTACCCACAAGTTTAATCTGCATCCTATGCGCTATAATCATCATATGATTATCCATTAAACTCATGCTAGCTCTTCATAAGTGCTAGGGAAAATGATCATTATAATGAACATGCAAAAGATATAATAATCAGGTTTGTTATCCTATAACAATGAAGCTATGATATAAAGCATAAGCCTTTCTCAAGGGCCTAGGGCATAATATCCAACAATATCCCACTTGCACTAGGCCCAATCAAAGTGTATCCAATACCCATTGAGCTTAGTTATGATCTTCATCATAATTGCAAACGAGCTTATGTAGGATGATTATCCTTGTTATTATTGTAAGGTATTTTGCATATTTTGACATCTCCCATCTTTGACGATTTCTCGAGTAAGATAGAAATGTCTGAGTATATGTTTAGATAAGATATTAGTCCCTTGACTTGTGTAATAACGATTATTGACACAATGGAGGTACATTAAATTAGTGACACTAGAAACGATTTCTAGTTTACTAATTAGAATCTTAATCTTAACATTTTCTAGTTGCATCTCATGCCACTTAGACACTCAACCTTTTTTGTAGAATAGTAATGATTCATTTAGAACTCTTCTAACACCATTATTAGACGTAAACATGTATTTATACTGCAATATTTATCTTTTTTGGTTTGTAAGAATGCATCTATGTAACTATTACAAGGTCATCTTTCATTCCATCAAAGATCACGAACACATCCTTTAGTTCCTTTTAGAGAACATAAGAATGTTTCTTAACTAGTGACTTTCACTAGGATCCGATTGGTATTATCTCATCATACTCCCAGTATATGAGATATCCAGTCTTAGTACATTTACATGGCTTACATGATAGATCTAATTGCCGAAGCATATGGATTCCTAATCATGTACTCTTGCTCATTAGTCTTCCAGTAAGACTAAATCTTGCAAAGATTAATGCCATTAGTCTTTTGCAAGTAACCTCTCCAAGAGTCTTGCCTAGTTAACTTTTCACTATCTTGTCTTTACTAGTACTTTGACTTTAACCAAACAACGTTTTAAATTTATCTCCATAAATCTAAATTCCAATGCTATAGGTGGCTTTTATCCATGTCTTTCATTTAGAAACTCTTTCAGAATGAATTATATGTCAACAACATATATATGACTAGGAATAATATTACGCTCCCACTAAATTTATTGTAATCACAAGTCTCATCTTTGATGAATTCAAACTCTTTGAATACTATATCAAAATGAAATTTCACTCCTAGTAGTTTGCTTCAATCCATCTCATGAATTTCCGCAACTTGCATATTTTATTAGAATTTTATGGATCAATCAAAACTTTTAGGTTGTATCAAACACATCCTAATGTAAGTTCCTATTAAGGAATATAGTTTTGACATCCATCTGTCATATTACATATTCGAAATATGAAGTCATGACAATTAGAATTCTAATAACATTAAGCATGACTACGGGTGATAAAGTTTCATCATAATCACCATTATGAATTAACTTTACTCAATTAGTCGTGCTTTATGAATATGCACCTTGCGATCCATGTCCGTTTTCTATCCTATGGTTTTTAAGCCTTAGGGTAGAACAATCAAGTTCGAAACTTAATTATGATACATGGATTGCACTTTTAGACTTTATGACTCCAAGTCATTAATCTAAATCCGGAGCGAACTTTGCATCTTGATAGGTAATAGGTCAATCATTCGCAATGATATCTTCTCAATTACTTTCTATTACGAGAAATCAATATTTCTTGTTATAGATAGTATCCTATCAGTTATGCAAATTTCTTGTGTATACTTGAACGAATTTCCACAACTCCTTGTGAAACTTTGTTCAACTTCCATCTTAGGTTCTATGTTATTTTTTGGGTCTCGAACTCTTCAAGATATATTTTACTCCCACTAGTTCTTTAGAGATAAACGATTTATCTAGAAAGTGCTATTTAGAGTAACAAACGATTTGTACTCTAAGGGTGTAAAATTAATATCTTTGAGATATCCCATTAAATTTCATTTATAAGATTTAGGTGTGATTTTGTCCCAGACAACACTTTTCTCAAAAACATCACATCTCAAATCTTTATGAAAGACAAACCAAGTTTTCTTTCATTCCATATCTCATATGGCATCAGTCGAACCACCTTAGATGAAACTCAATTTAGTGTAAGCGCAGCTGTTTCCAGCACATTATCCAGAGGGTTAATTAAAGATCAGTTTGATTTATCATGAGGCGAAAAACTGCATTTTATAGACAATCTGTAAACTTCTGTAAACAGGAGCCGTACGGCTCAATACTAGGCGTGCGCCTAAATTGTAGCCGTACGGTGGTTGTTCCCAGATTCTGTTTTCTTATTCTGCAGACTTTCTGCAGAATTCTCACAAAGTCCAAGGCTCAAATATTCATCACTTTGATCTAATCAGAGTACATCAATACTTTTGCCATGAGGTATAGAAATCCTTTCTTAGCATTGTTACTTTAATGAACTACATACATCATTATGTATTAATCCAAAAGAGTACTTCATTCCACTACCATTAGTAAAAGGTGTCTTCATCAATTTCTAAGATTCACATATATCACACGATTCGAAATCATGTGAATTTAAAACTCCGTCCCATGGAATTTTAGGTATGTGTTTCTTATCATTTGATTTAGACATCAATGCTTTTAATAATGTAACGCTTACATCCTTAGATTCAGATTTTCATTATTTATGTTATGCTCATTATTTTGTTCTTCCAAAATAAGGATATAAAGTCCCATTATATGATTAGCAGTACGATAAAGCAAACCATATTTAGTGGAACACTTTCTTATTCAAAATAAGAAATATCCATAATCTTCTAATGAAGAAACTAAAATAATATTTCTACTTAAAGTAGGAACATCACAACATTGTTTAAAACAATTATGAACCCACTAAGTAAAAACACTTCGCAAGTTCCTATGATTAATGTTGCAACCATTGCATCATTATCAACACACAGGTTAATCTTTACCCTTATAAGTAGAATTTTAACATAAATACTTGAAGTGGTAGTCCAACTACCCTTTCCTTTTGATCTTTTAATTCAAATTGCAATTTTTCCAACGGTCAATCCTATTTCCAAGGTAGAAATTACTTTCTTTGGATTTTAGGTTTTAGCCACAAATATTTTCTTAGGCTTGACAACTCTTGTCTTGCCTTTATCTTAAATCCTTATCCTTATTAACCTTTAGAGTTTGAGAAGGTTTCCATTTGATATTAAGACATAGCATTTTAAACATCAAATGTCGCTCATGAATTAATATCAAATCCGTTGTTAGTTCCAAACTAACATGATAACCAAGCCAACTAAAGTAATTAATATGTCTCTCCATGTTCAAAACATGAGAACTTATTAATACACCCTTCATTCATCACATGAATGTTAGGCTCTTAATCAATCTCAAACTTTATTTGCCTTTCTTGCTTGTAGGAACGCTTCCTACATAATTGCCTATCACATAAGCATTCATATGTTTCAGATACTTCTAATGTTCCGATCATATGATAGCAAGTCGTAGGACAGTCGACATCTATAGAATCATCCACATATTTCTAATCAATGTCTTTGTCCACCCTTAAGGCATTAGGTTTCTTAGTAATAGGATTTATTAAGAATTCATAACTTCCGTTCTTGCTTTAGAACAATTCTTAAGCTCATGACTAGGTCAAGGAAGCTAATCTTGTTCTCTTTAAGTGGGGTCAGTTGCAGTAATTAATCATGATTATAGTTTAAGACATTCTACAAAATATGCAAATAAATATACACATATATTTCATACCTTTATCATTTAGAGACATTTAATGTATTTCATAAATACTCCCACTAAATTATACACATTCAAATACAACTCTTGTATAATATAATTTAAGCAAGCTAAGATCCAACTTTAATTTAATTTCAAGTCCGTTTTGGCGATACTGCTCAAAATTAAATTAATTAGGTAGACAACTCATTGTCAATCATATCATATATGATTCTTAGATCCTTTATGAGATTTGTTAGACATCTTATGTCAGACATGTTTTAATCTCATTTTGTGCCTTAGGCCCAAAACTTTGTCTTTTGATAGCCTAATTAAGTCAAACCACGTTAAACGCATAGGAAACTCTCACTCCTCATCTTGCTCATACACTGATAGAATTAATGCACCTCACTTTGGCAGAGCCCACATAAAAATACCCGGTGTACTCACAAGTGTTTTAATAATGGATTGGCATATGACTTAAGTTTTGAAGAAGGTTATTTGCATAGAGATATGTATCATATATTTAATTATGTCAAACATAATATAATATAGTCTTCGCATAACTGATGTTAACTAATCCAATTAATTAACATAAGCAAAAAATCTTATAATTCAATTATGAAGCAACATTATGGGGACGGAATCTAAATAATCTGTAAACAATTTACAGATTGGATATTTCATTCGCATTCCCAGAAACAAGGCGTAAGCCTGCCATTGGTCCATGCAATGAATTAATCCAAATTTAGTTTCCTTCTTTTGCAAAGTATAGGGGTAATTCTGAAACTTTGAGATTACGCCAATCTTAAACTTCTTTAAGATTCTGATCTCATTAACAGTTTGGACTTCTGAACTTAAATTTGTTTCAGGAAACACGGTTTCCAAAACCAACCATCTGAAAAAGATTAGGATCAAAATTTTCCAAACCGGTCACCACAAAGCATCTTGAAATTGAAAACAAACCGCACAGCCGAAACTAAGCCAAAAGGCATCCACATTTCCGTGCTAAGATCAAGAAACCAAGCAACTTCTTTATACGGTCGAAACTAAGCCAAAAGGCATCCACATTCCCGTATAGATTGGATACTTGTTTCAAGATCTTTCATTGTCTCTTAATCTCACAGATTACAGCAGTTCTAAACTCTTTAGAACTCTGATTTCTGCAGTTATTCTGAATTCTTCATAGAAAACTGTTTCAGGAAACACGGTTTCAAAAACCAGCCGTCTGAAACCAGTTTCTGTTTCCAGATTCGAATTCTGTAAACAATTTACAAAACAATTTGAAGGCCAAAAGACAGAACAACATTATGTAAAACCGGACAGGAGCCGTACAGCTTGGACTCAGGCGTACGCCTGCAGTTCATCCGTACGGAGGCCATGATCAGATTCTCCAGATTTCCAGTTTTTCAGAAATTCGATCAATCCCAATGTCGTGTTCATGCATTAATCAGATTAAACCATCACGAATTTCCAGATACGAATTTAAACCCATCTAATTCATATAATCAATAACCAATTTATTCCTCATATAAATTAGATCAAGATCATCAATATAAATAATCCAATTACAACATGATGATCTAAGCTTGCGATTATACATATGAATCCAATTAATATTACAATCACATATCCCCATATTCATGCTCATAAATTTCATATCGCATACTGTAGATACCCCGGGAAACCACAACTTGGCTAGAGCGGTGAATTATCCTAGGATGTCTAACTTGTTTTAGATTGTTTAGAGTCGCCACCTATGTTTTGAGGAACATAAGAAAAACCTATTGATAATAGCCTAAGTTTGATTACGAAAACAGAGATTCCTTGTTTTGAGGTTCGGGGGTTAGATTACGAGATGGGAAGTACCGAAACACCCATCTCGCCCAACTAAGTTGGTCTTGCTTGATCAAAATCTACATGAATGATAAACATTCTTCTTCTTCTTCTTTAAATCATAAAAAGGGGTTTAAAATAGAGTTTGGAATGTAGGAGATAACTCTTTAACCGACCTCAATGAGATGAGGTGATCATTAGAGTCATGTCCCAAAATGATTTAGGTGATTGCACTTTGATAATACAAAAAGAAAGAGAAAAGAGATGAAGTTGAGAAGGGGAAAGAAATAGCTTTACCTAGACTTCAAACACTTCTTGTTGATTTACTTGGAGAAATCCTTTGGAAAATGCTTTGAAAGTAGGAAATTTGGTTTATTGTAATATGAGATTGAGAGCCAAAAGTCTAAGGTCAAGGTCCTTGAAAATGGAGGTAAAAGGGGGGGGGGGTTTATAGGTGAAAGAGAGATGTTTTTGGTTCCAAAACTCAGTCACCAAGAAATCTTTCCCGGGCAAAATCCTGTAAATTGAGCAAGGGAGAGAATCCTGGCCAAAAATCTGTAACCGACGCCCAGAGGCGCGCGCTTCCTGCTTTGGGGGTGGGAGGCGCGCGCGTCTGGATCCTCCTGTCGGAGGCGCGTGACTCAGAGAAGGCAATTTTGACAGAATGGACTAGAAAGTCACCCTGTTATTCAGTTTAGTCCTTGGACTTAACGAAGTCAGTCAGGAAATTAACGGAAGTGACAGAAACTAACGAGAAACACTTAAAATGGGGAGAAACACAAGATCAAATGTGCAATCGGGGTGAGCGGTCCAAGGCGGGGTGTCTACAGAGCCCCTCGGCGACGTGGATTGCAAAGCAAAACGCGTCAACGAAAGTTAAAAACACCCGCTGAGGACATCACCAAGAAAAAGCAAAGACTCGATGAAAGCAGGAATTTGAAATTACGAGAGATAGTGGTGCGCTCCCTGTATGAGCGGCTTTTGTTGATAAAGGGGGTGGCATGATCCGTTAGGTGAACCTGCCGGTTGAATATGTTGAATGAGGCCGTTAGTGAACCTTTGAACGAGGCCGTTAGTGAACCTTTGAACGAGGACGAATCCGTTAGTGAAATCCGTTGATGAGGCCGTTAGTGAACCCTTGTAGAGGCCGTTAGTGAACCTTTGGGGAGGCCATTAGTGAACATTTGAAGAGGCCGTTAGTGAACCTTTGAAGGGGCGAATCCGTTAGTGAAATCCGTTGATGAGGCCGTTAGTGAACCCTTGTAGAGGCCGTTGGTGAACCTTTGGAGAGGCCGTTGGTGAACCTTTGAGGACGAATCCGTTAGTGAAATCCGTTGATGAGGTCGTTAGTGAACCTTTGGAGAGGACGAATCCGTTAGTGAAATCCGTTGTAGAGGCCGTTAGTGAACCTTTGTAGAGGCCGTTGGTGAACCTTTGGAGAGGACGAATCCGTTAGTGAAATTCGTTGATAAGGCCGTTAGTGAACCCTTGTAGAGGCCGTTGGTGAACCTTTATTGACGAATCCGTTAGTGAATTTCGTTGATGAAATATTCTTTGAAGTCGCGTGCCACTTGGAGTCACACTTGAATTTTTAACTTGTGGGGTGCGGGCACAGCTGACCGTGACCAGAAGATTGTTCCTGCTGGGGATGAAATGTCGAGATTGACTCTTGAGGGGGGTATGGTACCCGTGACAGAACTTAGGGAGTTCAGAATCTGGAGAAGGACAGCCTAATTTTGAGTGGGAGCTTCTATCCTACTTTCAATCTTTGACATGCCTTAAGGGCGGACCAGAAGAAGGTGTGCCCAACTGGGTATCCGAGGACCGGGGCTGTGTCTTGATTTAGGCTGGAGATTTCTGACAAGGCCTTTTCTGAAGTGATCTAGACTTGGGAGGCGCGCGCTTTCCTGTGTAGGCTTGGGACGCGCGCGCATTTCAGACCGCTGGCGGGCGGCGCGCGCGTCTGGGAGGCGGAATTCCGGGCTTGACATTTGCTGGCCAAAAGATCCCAACAGCTATAATATCAGCTTCTATTCGACCACTTGATTCTCACAGCTCCTTTCTGCCATTTTTGAACATCATATTATTGCTCAACTTTGCTTGTGATCAACATTTTCCATGGCTTCTAATTCTTTTGTTCTTGATGCCAAGGTTGTTAGTGGGATGAAAAGGACTTGGACACTTTTGTGTATTCTTTCAAGACCCATCCCAAGAAGGCCTTCATTAAAGACTTCGGGTTCCGAATTCTTTTCACTTTGCGGACGTTGAGGCCGGATTGGGATTTTTGAGAGCTGCCGCGGCTTTCTGGGATTGCGATAGCCATACCTTCAACTTTTCAGCTAATGAAATGGTGCCGACTGTTGATGATTTCGGGGCATCCTTGGCATGCCTTTGGCCGGTCGGATTGCCGTCCCTAAATATCACCGTGGTGCCATTGACTCTTGGGTTGAGTTACTGAATCTCCCTGTTGAGGACGTGAGGAAGATGTTGCACGGTACCGTGATCGACATAACTGAGTTGCCGATGTTCTTCAGTTTACACTCGGAGGATCCGGTGGTTCAATCTTTCAAGAGAAATGCCATGGCTGCTTGTCTTTTTAGTGAAGTACTGTTCGTCACACCCTTCGGGACTGCGGATGCGCCGTTGGCTGAGATTATTTTGCAAGCCAAGGAGCAACAATTTAGTATAATCCCTCTTATTGTAGGGGAGACGTTGCACGGTCTTGATGAGTTACATAGGACGGACAAGATGTGTCGGGGAAGCCCTTTGCTCTTGACCATATGGCTCCGAGAACACTTCAAGATTTATTCCCCGGATGGTGATTTGTCCCCTTTTGCTGTTCATAGGAGGAAGCTGTTGATCCGGGATTTATCTGAAGATGGTTGGAAGAAATTCTTTGCCTCTCGGGTGACCGTCGATATTGAGTGGTGCCCTCCTTCTTGGGGTCTTCGTCCTTTTGTGGAATGGACTCTTGGTTTTCAGCACGTGGTTGTACCCGGCTTGAGAGATTCTTCATTTTACCAGCCAGGGCGGGTTCTGCGGCAGTTTGGTTGTCAACAGATAATTCCTTTTCCGAGGGACGGAATGTTTCGTCCGGTTGCTTACATGGGTCCGGACTTCTCGAGTGAGCTTCAGTCGGCTTGGGGAGATGATCGCAACCGTTGGGCTTTTGCTCCTCTGCATCGGGGGAGCGTCTTCCTTCCCGAGAGCTATTTGGATTATTTGTTTGGCACCCTTTACCGTGGCATCACTTGGGTCGATGTGCTTCGTGCCGAGTTGTTGGGAAAGGGTTTTGAGCCTAGCAGCGCTTTGAGATATAGGGAGGCTGCTGCTGATTCGAGTAACATTCTTGCTGACCCTTTCGGTACTCCTTTGGATGACTTTTATGCTAGGAGACGCGACACAGAAAGTTTTGGTGCGTATTAGTGCTCCTCCGTTATCCAAGAAGAAAAGGATTGAGGGATGATCGGGTGGTCCTTTGAAGGCTAAGAGAAAATTGGACTTTTCTTAGTATCCTAAGAGATTGCAATTACATTAGACCACTTTGTTTTAGGATTTAATGTTTTGATGTCTTTTGTTGCTCGATAAATCCGTTGTAATGGCTTGAATAATTCATTGAATGAATAAAAAATGCATTTTGTTATTTTTTTTTTGATATGTTTTAGACCGCACCCGAAGGTTGCCTACGTTCCTCCAGTTGGGAGGCTCAGGTCTCCGTAGTTCAAACAAACAAAGACCATTTTTTTTTGTGCACCCTGTTTTTTGCCTAGACCGCCCTTTCGGGTTTTCAATCTAGCGGGCTTCTTTTTTGCACGTGCTCTAATTTTTGCCTAGGCCGCCCTTGCGGGTTTTCAACCTAGCGAGCGATTTTTTTTTTTTTTTTTTTTTTTTTATGGTCTTTGTTTATTAAGCATAGAACCTTTTGAGCTTGTCGAGGTTGACCTCCTTTGGCAGCTGGTCACCATCTAAATCCACGAGTCGGACTGCACCGCCGCTTAGTATCTTTTTGACCACGTACGGACCGATCCATCGGGGTCCCCATTTCCCCAGGGGATTCATGGCATTAGGAGGATGTTGTCTTAAGACCAAATCTCCCACATTGATGTTTCGAGGCTTCACCTTTTTGTTGAAAGCTCTTGCCATCCTTTGCTGATACGCCCTTGTGCGTTCGAGTGCTCTTAGCCTTTTCTCGTCGAGTAAAGCTAGCTGTTCATATCGACTTTGCATCCAGTCGACCTCGTTGACTTGATTCTCGAGGGGACCCGTAGAGATGGGACTTCAAGTTCGATTGGGAGTACGACTTCAGAACCATAGACTAATGCATAAGGAGTTTCTCCTGTTGCTGACCGTATTGATGTGCGGTAGCCCCACAATGCTAATGGTAGCTTCTCGGGCCAATCCCTTCCTGTTGAGGCTATTTTCTTGACGATGGTCTCGATGGTCTTATTTTCTGCTTCAACCGCACCATTTGCTTGGGGACGGTAAGGAGATGACTTGTGCTTGGTGATCTTGTATTCTACCAAAAGTGCATCCATTTCCTTCTCAAAGTGAGAGCCGTTGTCGGAAATGATTTCATGAGGCACGCCGTATCGGCACATGATATTAATCTTTACAAATTCGGCCACTTTCTTGGCGTTGAGGGTCCGATAGGCTTGTGCTTCGACCCACTTTGTGAAGTAGTCGACGGCTACTAGGACGAATGACTGCCCATTGCTTCTGGCAGGATGGACTTTGCCGATGATGTCTATGCCCCAGCAAGAGAATGGCCAAGGTGTGACCATGTTGTAAAGTTACGAGGGTGGAGCATGCTGCAGATTAGCATGGAATTGGCATTTGGCACACCTTTTGACTTTCTCGATACAGTCTCATTCCATAGTGCTCCAATAGTAACCAATGCGGAGTATCTTCTTGACTAGCATAAACCTATTCATGTGGGGTCCACACTCTCCTTCGTGCACTTCACACATTATCTCTTGAGCTTCGGCCTCATTGGCGCATAAGAGATTGACCCGTCGTGGTGCCTTTTATAGACTCGGTCCCCAATCAGTACGTACCGAGAGGCTAGCCTTTGCAGAGCCGCTTGAGACTTCTTATTGCTATTCTCGGGATAAGTGCCATCTTTGAGGAAATTCATGATATCCGAATACCACGGAGAGTTTGTTTGAACCTCGTTGATCTCGATATTCATGCAGTACGCCGGAACTGTTCCTTCGGGCAATTTTGAAAGGCTTCACCATTTTCCCTTTGGGCATTTCGACTAATGAAGCTATGGTGGCCAGTGCATCGGCGAAGCGATTTTTATCCCTTGGCAGGTAGTTGAAAGTGATCTCTTGGAATTGTTCAACCAATTCTTCAAGGTGCTGACCATACTGTTGGAGGGTCGGGTCTTGGATTCGCCATTTACCCGATTGCTGATTGATAAGGAGCAAAGAGTCGCCGAATACATCTAGTTCCGTGACGTTTCTCTCGAGAGCTGCTTCGAGTCCTGCTATGCATGCTTCGTACTCGGCAATGTTGTTGGTGGCCTCAAATTCCAGACGGATGGCAATGGGAGTGTAGATGTCCTCTGGATCGACAAGCAACATTCCTATACCAAAACCGTGTTTATTGGCGGCGCCATCGAAAAAAAGTTGCCACTTATTTTCCTCGGTTGCAGTACAAATTAAATGCTCGTCGGGGAACTGTACGTCTTCCCCCTTCACTTCGTCACACGGGAATTCGGCAAGCTGGTCACTGAACACTTTCCCCCTGACGGATTTTAGTGTGACGTAAGTGATGTCATAGCCGGCGAGCATGAAGTACCATTTGGCTATTCTTGTTGACATGAAAGGCTTCTCGAAGATGTAGCGGAGCGGGTCCACCTTTGCTACTAGCTTGATCGGAAAAGCTTCCATATAGTGTTTGAGCTTTTGAGTAACCCAAACCAATGCTGCACATGACTTCTCTAAGATAGAGTAGTTCTTTTCGCCTCCTTGGAATCGGCGACTGACAAAATAAATGGCATTCTCCTTTGTGGACTCTCGTTGCTCTTGTGCTAACATAGCCCCTAGGGCTTCATCATTGACAGTGAGATAGAGCAAAAGAGGCTTCTCCTTGTGCGGTGGAACTAGAACAGGAGGGCATGTCAAGTACTGCTTCACTTGGTCGAAGGCTTCTTGGCACGCGTCGGTCCATTCTAGAGCCACATTCTTCTTGAGTATCTTGAAGATTGGTTCGCACATGGAAGTGAGTTGGTGCACAAACCGACTGATGTATTGCAGTCTGCCCATGAAGCCTTTATCTCTTTCTGCGTCTTTGGAGGAGGCATGTCAATGATGCCTTGATTTTGGAGGGATCTACTTCAATTCCCCTTTCAGTGACCATATAACCAAGGATTTTGCCTCGGATAACCCCGAACGTGCACTTTCCAGGGTTGAGCCTCATCTTGTGTTGACGAAGCCTTTCGAAGAACTTGCGGAGATCGATTAAATGTTGACCATCGGTCCCTTTGGAGTGAATGATCATGTCGTCCACATAGACCTCGATTTCTTTGTGAATCATATCGTGGAACAAGTCTGTTACGGCTCTTTGGTAGGAAGCCCCAGCGTTTCTTAACCCAAATGGCATGACTGTGTAGCAAAAGGTACCCCACGGTGTTGTGAAGGCTGTCTTATGTTGATCTTCCTCGGCCATGAGAATCTGATTGTACCCAGCAAACCCATCCACGAATGAGCGAACCTCGTAGGCAGCAGTGGAGTCGACCAGCATGTCGATGTTAGGGAGTGGAAAATCGTCTTTCGGGGAAGCTTTGTTCAAATCCCGGAAGTCCACACAAACTCGAACCTTGCCGTTTGCCTTTATGACTGTCACAATGTTGGCTAGCCAAGTCGGATACTCAATAACCTTGATGAAACCCACACTGAGGAGCTTCTCGATCTCTTCTTTGACTTGCAGAGACCATTCTGGCTTGATCTTTCTGAGCTTCTGTTTTACCGGCTTGGCATCTTCTCTGATCGGAATTCTGTGCTCCGCTACCTTTCTGTCCAAACCCGGCATGTCTTTGTATGACCATGCGAACACATCCACAAACTCCCGTAGTAGTGCAGTCAATCTGTCTCTGTCGTCCCCCTTGAAGAAGCTTCCGATCTTAGTTTCTCTTGGCTCTTCGTCGGTACCCAGATTAACAACATGCAATTCTTCGTCAGCCCCTGGACCATTTTCACCACGACTACGGACCTGTTGAGCAAGTTCATTTAAGTATGTTGTGTTTTCGTGGTCTATTTCATCATAATTTGAATCGTTATTAACTTGTTCATTAAGTTCATTATTAGTTAATTCATCATTTATGATGTTTGCAATCTCAGGGTACTCAGAAATATCAAATTTTTCATTAGCAAAGAAAGGAAACACACGCTCGGCTATGGCCTCCATATCCTCTTGGGTGAGGGTATTAGAGACACTCTCGGACTTGAAAGTAAGTGTGAGCCGTTCTTCCTTTGTTGTTGTGCGGGGTATGCAACCCATTTCTTGGACTAAGAATTCCTCGGATACCACGGGCCCTTTCGTAGAATACCAATTGTTGATCGGCTCGGAGCTTGGCGGGATCTCACTGATAGTCTCATTCATGATGACGGTGTCATGGATGGCGTTGACTTGGCATTCATTCATTATGGCAAGCTCTTCGAACATGGGGCTAAATCTGTCAGTTCTTCCCCCACGATGATTTCTGTCTCGGACTCTATAGTCACCTTCCTTCCCCACCATTCACGGGGCGACATGGGAGTTGGTTCCCTTTCGGATTTCTGGATCTCACAATCGGAGAAGATTTCGAGACTGGGCTTTTTGACACCCTTATTGTTAACCCATGGCTCGGGAAAGATCATGTATGGAACGTCTTCCCCTTGGCGGACAAAATAGCCATTCAACGTCTTGCGGTAAGGCCTTAGATTAGGGACCTCATAACGACGGCCTTCTTTACGAGCTCGGGCCTTTTCATTCTTGATCGCTTGCTCTTGTTTCAAGTCTTCTCTGGAAGGCTCGTACCCCAAACCGAATGTGTTCTTGACAAATGGGACTTGCACAGGATGTAGGATTCCTTGTTGATATTTCCCTAGGCCTAAACCAGGAAAGTAGTCCATATTCCTCATCATGCGGAGGACTTTGTGATTGCTGGGGGTCCATGATCCGTTTCCCCCTTCTTTGTCAATGGTGTTGATTGAGACACCGGAGAGAGTGGAGTCTGGTAAACCATGCTGAATTTGGTGGACGGGCTCACCTTTTCTGTGGATAGTGACGTTTTTCGGCCATGACGGTCACTATTTCATCACCATTTCGGATCTTGACACATTGGTGGAGAGTTGATGGGACGGCATTAGAACTGTGGATCCATGGTCGACCCAAAAGCAAGTTGAACGAGGCTGGGATGTCAAGCACTTGGAATGGAACGGACATGACCATGCTCCCAAACTCAATGTCTATTTCGATCATGCCCATGACTGTACGGGCGGTGCTGTCATAACCTCGGATTACTTGAGTAGAAGGCTTCAAATCGGAATCCTTAAGTCCCAGTATGCCCATGATTCTGCTAGGCATGAGGTTGAGTGCGGAACCACCGTCCACTAAGACTCTTGAGATGGGCCTCCCCCTTGCTCGTACCTTGAGGTAAATAGCCTCGTTGTGGTCGAAACCAAATGGTGGAAGGTCCATATCGGCAAAGGTGATGACGTTGCCAAAATGAATGTGACCGATCATTGCCGTGAGGTCCTCGGGAGTTGTATCGGGAGAAAACTGATGTATCATCGAGATTGCGGATGACAAGATCTCGGTGTTTCTTTGAGGATGCGATGAGGTCCTAAATAGAGATGTTGGCTTGAGTTTTCTTGAGTTGGACAAGTAGAGGATCTTCGGGAGTGTCGCGAGCTTGCGGCCTTTGAGAAGAGGAGCTTGGTGCGGAAGTGGAAGGGTTGCTTGCTATGACCGACCGGATCGAGTTAGCATGTTGACGTTCCCATCTTGCTTTTTTTTCCTATTCTCTAGTACTTCCCTCATTACCTCATCGTAAGTTACAACATAACAAGAATTGTCAAGTTTATTCATAACATTGGGGCCCCCATTCACAATGGGGATTGAATGGGTGGTCCCCTCGAGTTCTCCTATCTCTATTACATTGACATGTTCGTCATTAGTCACTACAAATTCTTTCTTGTCTATGAGATCTTGAATGACATTACGGAGAACGAAGCATTCCTCGGTGGTGTGGCCACTATATTGGTGGTAGCCACAATATTTGTGGTGAGCATGATTGGGGTTGACCGTCTTGGGTTGGTACCCTTGTACGGTGTGACTTGACTTTGAGGACTTCGACTTCGGTTTGAGTCATGCCTTGGAGAGGCGTGTAGACACGGTCATTTCGAGACTTCTTCCCTTGGGGTGGAGGAACCTTTTTGTAATTCCCCTTATCGATAGTGATGGAGTTGACCGAGGCCTCTTTTGTGGAGTTGGAAGTGGCCTTGTAGCGGTAACTAGGAGCACTTTTCTTCACTTCTTTGAGCAACTCGTCCATTCGGACCCCCGCCTCATACATTTGGGAGAAATCCGCATAGCAAGCCCCACTTAGGTGGGTGCGGAGATCAATTTTGAGACATTTGAGAAAGATGTCCATTTGCTCCTTAGTATTTGGTCTTTCCACAATCTCGGAGAGTTTATCATTCCATCTCCTTGTGAAGTCGATGAAGGAATCGTGGTCTTGTTGAGTAGTGTTCTCTAGCTCTTTCCTTGTGGGCGGGTGAGTGGTGTTGCCTTGGTATTGGTTCTTGAAGGCAAGTATGGCGGAGTCCCAATCAAGACGGACAGTGAGCGGGAGAGTAGCATACCAATCTTTTGCCGCCCCCTCGAGAGTGAGAGGAAAGCATTGAGCCTTCACCTTGGGGGAGACCTTCTTCGGAACCATTGTCCAAATATAAGTCTCAATGTGAGCCATAGGACAAGAGTTGCCCTTGAATTTGCTTATGTCGGGCATCTTGAACTTATCAGGAAGAGCTGCCATAGTACTCATGAGGATGGATGATTGATAAAGGCTTGTGTCGGAGCCTTTCCCCATGTTGAGCCCATTGAATTTTGGTCGATGTAGGCCATGATAGAATCCACCATTTTGGGCTCATTGTTCTCGGAACTTGGCCCTCCCAATTTCTTGGTGCGGGTGTTGACATAAGGGTTTTTGAACAAACCTTCGGTCCATTCGGATTCATCATCGTCATTTTTGCTCTTCCCCTTGGCAAGATTAGTGAGCTTTTCTTTCATTAGCTCCATCTCGGCCTCATGGGCCTCCCTTTGGCTGTCGAGCTGGGATTGCCAAATGTCGTCTTTGCTTTGCGCCTCCTTATTAAGGGTGGAGACTTGCTCTTGGAGGAGTTGGACCATGGTTGCGAGTTGCTCGAGAGTCATGGTATTGTTGGTGTTGGTGCCGCCGGCCATTGTTGACGTAGGAGCTGTTGGAGTGATCTCTTCACGGACTAACCGATTTGCCGAATCCCGGTAGACTCTGTAAGTACCAATTGAACCTATATTGCAGAAGAGGCCCTTGTCAGTCTTGAGTAACACTTGCGGTCCATGAAGAGGCTTAGAACACACAGTTGGGCACACGACTCGAACCACATAAGAAAAGACTTTTTTTTTTTTTTTTTTTATAAGTCGGAGGGAATGGATCCCTTTTGGGGTTTCTAAGAAAATAATGGAATCGTCACACTAGTATATAGACCATCTCGCGGTCCCATATACTCATCGGATTCCATCGCGTTTGTGAATCCTACATGTATCGGGATTAAACTAAATTAATGTAGTAAAGCATACATGCGGGGACGGATTTTTATTTTCGTCCAAAATAACCACTTTTGGGGACGGATTTTTATTGCGTCCGTTTCAACAAGTTGGCATGTATGATTTGAAGACATTAGTTTAGGGAAATCTCGGTACATGGAAACCGACTTGAGTCACGGAGTGTTAGACCCTAACTAGAATTGTGTGGCTTGTGCTCGGCTTGAATATGAGGCTCAAAGGTCACCCCCGGCATGTAGTCTTGAACTACGCCACGGGCTGAGGTTGACCGCTTCGAAAGAGTCAAGGTCGGGTGGAGCTTGAAACTTTCTAGGATGGGCCTCGACGGGTTTGGGGTTAAACTTCTGCGACTCGATAGTGAGCAATTCATAGGAATATGTGCATGTAGTGTGAGGTCTAACAGGTGACAAAATATTTTTTATATTTTTTTTAAAAGAATAAAAAAAAAGAAAACAAATAAGCACATAAGTACAACTTTCGAATCACCCGTGTGACCGATAAAATAAAACACAAAATTAAAACAGTCCGAAGTTCAGAATAACCACTGATGCAGGCAACTGTGCCCACACCCCCATCATACTGCTCTGTTCTGAGACCTGTTCTGTTCTGGGAACCAACCCAGAAGCGTGCGCCTCTGAGTGTTGATACGAGACGCGCGCGCCTGGCGCGATGCTATTGGGAGGCGCGCGCTTCTGGGCACACCTGTCAGATTGTCAGATTTTGGACTCAGGGGATTGCCCTGGTCCTATGTGTATATTGTAACCCCTGCAGAAATGATTAGTGGAGAATAGCAGAAGAAGAAAATGAAGAACATGAAGAAGCGGGCGATTCTGGTCCTTGATGCGGGATGCGCGCGCCTTAGGCTGAAGAGGCCAGAAGCGCGCGCGCCTCCCCCATCAGGAATGAGAATGCCCAGAAAAGATGTAGATTTTGATCAGAATGCAAGTTTAAACCCTCAAAGCATCCCAGCAGAGTCGCCACTGTAGATACCCGGGAAACCACAACTTGGCTAGAGCGGTGAATTATCCTACGATGTCTAACTTGTTTTAGATTTTTAGAGTCGCCACCTATGTTTTGAGGAACATAAGAAAAACCTATTGATAATAGCCTAAGTTTGATTACGAAAACAGAGATTCCTTGTTTTGAGGTTCGGGGTTAGATTACGAGATGGGAAGTACCGAAACACCCATCTCGCCCAACTAAGTTGGTCTTGCTTGATCAAAATCTACATGAATGATAAACGTTATTCTTCTTCTCTTTAAATCATAAAAAGGGGTTAAAATAGAGTTTGGAATGTAGGAGATAACTCTTAAACCGACTTCAATGAGATGAGGTGATCATAGAGTCATGTCCTAAAATGATTTGGGTGATTGCACTTTGATAATACAAAAAGAAAGAGAAAAGAGATGAAGTTGAGAAGGGGAAAGAAATAGCTTTACCTAGACTTCAAACACTTCTTGTTGATTTACTTGGAGAAATCCTTTGGAAATGCTTTGAAAGTAGGAAATTTGGTTTATTGTAATATGAGATTGAGAGCCAAAAGTCCAAGGTCAAGGTCCTTGAAAATGGAGGTAAAAGGGGGGTTTTATAGGTGAAAGAGAGATGTTTTTGGTGCCAAAACTCAGTCACCAAGAAATCTTTCCCGGCAAAATCCTGTAAATTGAGCAAGGGAGAGAATCCTGGCCAGAAATCTGTAACCGACGCCCAGAGGCGCGCGCTTCCTGCTTTGGGGGCGGGAGGCGCGCGCGTCTGGATCCTCCTGTCGGAGGCGCGCGACTCAGAGAAGGCAATTTTGACAGAATGGACTAGAAAGTCAGTCCTGTTATTCAGTTTAGTCCCTGGACTTAACGAAGTCAGTCAGGAACTTAACGGAAGTGACAGAAACTAACGAGAAACACTTAAAATGGGGAGAAACACAAGATCAAATGTGCAATCGGGGTGAGCGGTCCAAGGCGGGGTGTCTACACATACAAAATTCAAATCACATATTCATCTTATTATCAAGCAAAATTATATAATCGAATTAAACAATTTAAACATGATATATTAAAAAAATCAACAACGAACGGGGCTCTGATACCACTGCTGAGTTTTGATGCATCATGCGCATTAAACATATAAATCAAACACCCAAGAACCCGGATCCGTGCATATTGATTAAATTAAATACAAGATGAAAGAAACTAACCTTTGAAGATCGCATCCATGAATACGGACTTTAAGGTGCTAAAGGAAACACCCTCCATCGGTATCCACACGTCGAACGGATATCAAGAACACCTTATTGATCTGGATTGCTAGACCCAAGGCTTGATGAAGAAATGGTTTCTTCGTAGGAATTATTTTGCTCTTCGATTATTGTATATTGATGATCATGAATCATCAAATAAATAATCATACATCTCTATAATTTATTGTTTCTAAACAAAGGTTTGTGATTTCTAAAATCACCATTAGAGGCTGTCAAACTCGGATGTATATCATATATAAGGGTTTGACCTAATTCCATTTGGGATCGGGATTCCTTTTCGCAAAAGAAAACTGAATAAACTGGACTGGTACGGGGATGGCGGCCGTACGGCTCCACCAGAGCCGTACGCCACCAACATAGCCGTACGGTCGCCTCAGTTTAATTCCCAGATTTTAAGCCTTTTAACGATCCTCTCTATTGTGTGTGACCCAATAGGATTATACTAAGTTGGCAATGAGTCCGAACCAGTCTGAACCCGTAAGTCATAAGCGGACTCTAGCAAGCCATTATGACTACCCAATTAGTATAACTTTTAAAGCCCAAAGTAACCTTATAGAACATATAATAATCCCTTTGTCACACGATATCATATTGGACATAAGTCATGGTCCACGTCAACTTATGTTGTCCAATGCTTTCTCGATCTCGAGTAGATTGATATGAGCAAATAACATTGAACGCTTCAATTCATTTGGTACGGCCGTACACTATTATCAATCTCACTCATCGAGTGGCCAAGCAAATATCTCTCTTGAGAGAGGGACAAATTCCATCTTGACTTATCATTCTTCCCTACAAGAATCCGATTATGCCAATCGTAGCCTTTATAACTTCCGGTTAGGGGTAGCGTTTGAGTACGTCAAACATAATGTTCATCATGTGAAGACTATGATAATCTCAGGTCTAAGGATAACTGATATAAACTATTATGAGATTTAATTATGACATTTGACCATGGCATAAATCTCATAACGGGTCTATCCAGTACTTATTCTCCAACATGTACCCACAAGTTTAATCCGCATCCTATGCGCTATAATCATCATATGATTATCCATTAAACTCATGCTAGCCCTTCATAAGTGCTAGGGACAATGATCATTATAATGAACATGCAAAAGATATAATAATCAGGTTTGTTATCTCTATAACAATGAAGCTATGATATAACGCATAGGCTTTTCTCAAGGGCCTATGGCATAATATCCAATAGGAGATTATTATAATAAACACGCAAAAGATATAATAATCAAACATTCAATATCTTTATTAAAGTTAGAGCAAATGTTAACATTAATCAAACATTCAATATCTTTATTTAAATGTGTAGTAATTTCTATAATTTTTTTAAAAGAATTGAACCACAATTTTATGCGAAAGTGCAATAACAATAACTTTAAAATAAATCGTCTCTATAAAGAGAACGAAGTATTGAATTACTATTTCCAGTGAAAAAATGAAGTATTGTATAACTATTTCCAGTGATTAATATAATCTAGAATGCCTATACAAAAATACTCAATTTTCACATGTGAGTCTTGAGGATTATATAAAATTCTCAATCTTTTTTTTAACAAACGACAAATCATATTCATTCACAATAATCAAAGAAATGGCACTTCACAAAGATCGAAGGCTCATTCCAAATATATCTAGACGTTTCATCTCTTAAACTACAACAAATACATTTTTTATCCAATTTTGAGACGTTCGAGTTCTACTCCAAGTAAAACATGGAAACTGCCTCCATCTGGCATTTAAAAAATCCCCCATCGGATAATATTTTGCGCTGAGAACTAGATATACTAGAGAATCCGGGTTGACACGTCCATGTCCACAAGACATCTCAAAATCCACAAAGCATCCTTGTGTAGTAAGAACAATGAACACCTTTTTGTTGTGGATATTCATCATTTGCCTTTTCATAATGAAGAAAACAACAAACAGACACATAAACAACGGCTCCCAACCGCGGGGAGAAAGCAACGGCTCCCAACGACGGGAAGAAAGCAACGGCTCCCAATGATGGGGAGAAAGCAACAGCGAACCCAGTTTATCACAAGCGCACAAAGCACATTGAGATAGACTGTCATCTTGTGCGGGAGCATATTCAATCAGGAACTTTGCGAACTCAACATGTTGCTTCTAAAGACTAGCTCGCAGACATTCTAACCAAGGCATTACCGCGTCCTCAGATGGTTTATCTCCTTGACAAGTTGGGCGTTATCGATGCCCACGCTCCAACTTGAGGGGGCGTGTTAGAATGCAAGTATAAACCAACTTAGGACTCTCTATTGACTTTCTGTTCATATAGAATCCTATTGTGTTATAGTGTTTGTATTAGGTTTGGTCTTTATTTTTACCAGCCTTGTACTCTCTATATAACGGGTTTATCCCTTTGATGAAATACAACAGAAGTTTTCTCTAATTCTTTTCATTGAGCATTAACTTTATTTGGATTTGGATATAACTATATAATGAATACTCCATCCGTTCTTGAAAAGTTGAAACATTTACTTTGGAGTTGGAAATTAAGGATATAATATTATATTAAGAATGAAAGGTAGAGAAGAAGAGAGAGAATTAGTGGGGTGGAAAGAGAATGAGTGGAGAATAATGAGTGATTGTGAGGAAGCGAGAGAATGAGTGGAGGATTATAAAGAAAAAAAAGCTTTCATTTTTGGATAGTTGCAACTTTTGTGAAATACCCTAAATGGCAAAATGTTGCAACTTCCTTGGAACGGAGGGAGTATATGAAATTTGTTACGAATAATAATATTTATGGTAGTGTGAGATAACAATTTTTAATTTTTTCATAACATATTTTAACACATTTGCTGGTTGGATTTTAATATTTTAAACAACAAACAAGCCAAGGAAAACACTTTGTGGGATGGAGCAGGCGCCCACATCGGGTAGGAAACAAATATTCTATGCATTGAGAGTATCTATATCTAAATCTATATAATGGCTCAAGTCATTTTAGGCACTTTCTATTCCAGTTTCCCGCCTAAAGCACTCCATCTAAAAATAAAAATCTCGAATTCAACATTTCTGGAACATTTATAATGCCATCGGTTATTGGGAGAATGCACTAGATTGAAAAGTTTGTTCTCTGGCTCAAATTTAATTTTTACTCTTTGACCGAGTTAAACCAATACTCCAATAGTGTATTTTCTTTTGAAACAGGAGTAATTTATGCAAGTGTTTGGGAATAATCAACTAAGGAGGCATGCTTTTCCTTTAGTCATTCCCGAGGCAAGATAAAAATTGTAGGAGTGGCTCCCCATTTCTTTTTTCAGCTCTTCATCTACTTCTATCTGTGTAATTAAATGGTGCAAGTGTCTATCTTCCCCATATTTTAAAAGTCCAAACCCCAATACTTTATCCCTATGTTGGAGATTATGCCCTAGGCCATTGAGGAAGGCCTTACGTTACATTATGTTCTCATTTGTCATAGAGATAAAAACTTGGATTATTATATGTTTTGCATGTTTATTATAATAATTTCTGTCCCTAGTACTTATGAAGAACTAGTATAAGTTTAATTGATGATCATGTGATGATCATGTGTATGTGATACAAATTAAAGTTATGGGTACTTATTAGTGAACAAGTACTGGAGTTGACCCACTATGAGATTTATGTCATGGTCAAATGTCATAATTAAATCTCATTTAGTTATATCAATGGAATCCTTAGACCTGAGATTATCATCGTCTTCCACATGATGAACCTTGTGTTTGACGTGTTGGGTTTCCTAGTGACATGCGCATCGGAATTAAGCATTTAAAATTTTATGAAACCCAAAGCCCATAGATCCGTTCATATGATTAAGTCAAATACATGCATAATGAATACTAGAATACTAACCCTTGATGCCTTTGATTTTGCAACCTTGAATTCGGTGGAGGCTTGAAAGCTTGATCACGAACAGAGCAGGAATCACGAAATTTGAAGATGATAAGTTTTACCCTCTAGCGGTATCCACACCACGAATGAATATCAAGAACACTTGATCTTGGTTGCTAGACCAAATTATGAAACATGCTTTCACAATTGTAAGAACTATATGGAATTATGAATTTCTTGATCTTTGATTCCAAATCTCTAATCAAGAATATTGTTCTCTCAATGAACTAGGTAATCATTCTTAATGGCTGGTGAAAAAGACTTTATATAGGTCCTAGTCCTTAACCCTTAAAGACCTAGGATTCCTAAATCCGTCATCCAATTAAGGAAACAACTTTCTGTCCAAGCAGCACTGGCACGGTCGTGCCTATAATTGGCACGGTCGTGCCAATTGGTGCGCGGCCGAGACCCTTGAGCTGATTATTGGCACGGTCGTGCTTTATATTCGGCACGGTCGTGCTAAGCACTTAAGCACGGTCGTGCCCTAAAACCAGCACAGTCGTGCCCTAAAATCAGCACGGTCGTGCCAGACCAGAAAAACCCATTTTCCATAATTCTAATTCAGTCCTTTAGGATTCGTTCTATTCGTGTGTGACCCTCTAGGATTACACTAAGTTGGCAATGGGTCCAAACATGAACCCATAAGATATGATTAGATTCTAGCAAACCGTCATACCTACCCAAATAGTGTAAC
Source organism: Campanula takesimana (assembly GCA_026119855.1). Lineage (NCBI taxonomy): Eukaryota > Viridiplantae > Streptophyta > Magnoliopsida > Asterales > Campanulaceae > Campanula > Campanula takesimana. The sequence goes on from JAOWBW010000227.1 coordinate 1,950,372, forward strand.
TAGATACAAGTTCACATTCCATTTAGAACATATCACAATCCCTTTGTCCTTGATGTCATTGAACACAAGCCATGGTCAACAAGTCAACTTGTATTGTTCAATACTTTTCTCGATCCCGAATATGTTTATAATCCAAATGACATTGATCCAATCAATCCATTTGAGTTTGGCCAAACATTTCATCAACATTATTCCTTTGAGGGGCCCAAGCTTGACATCTCTCCGAAGAGGGAAAAATCCATTTAGCTATATTTTCTTCCCTACGTGAATCTGATTATGCCAATCATACCCTTTATAACTACCTGGTTAAAGGTAACGTTTGAATATGTCAAACATAATCTTCATCAAGTGGAAGACTATAATAACTTCATGTCTAAGGATTGAAATGACATAACTAATATAAGATATATGTACGACATAGACCATGATATAAATCTCATACAGCGGGTCATGTCCAGTACCTTGTTCCAAACAAGTACCCATAAATCTAACATGATCATCCCATGATCATTTAGCCTTTATACTAGTGCTTAACAAGCTCTAGGGACGGAGATTATTATAAGCAAACATGATCATTAATAATAACCTAAATATCTCTTCATTAATATGAATATAATGATAACACATACAACATTTAACAAACATGCCTAGGGAACCAACACCAACAATCTCCCACTTGCCCTAGGCCCAATCACTTAGGTATGTAATACCTATGGATCTAACATGACCATCATGTTTAGCTTGTGGAAGTCCCTTTGTTAGCATGTCCACAACGTTATCATTACTTGGCACTTTGCATATATTTACGTTTCACGCCTAAGTGTGTGTTTGGATTTAGGATGTGCCCTTGGTTCATTTTCTTGATCGATAGCACCAATCACTGATAAGGTCTATTGGATTAGCAATACTAGGAACCACTTTAAGTTCACCAATGAACTTCTTAATCCAAACAGTTTCCCTTGCAGCATCCAATGCAGCAATATACTTAGTTTTAGATGTAGAATTAAGTGACTGTACTCTACTTGGAACTATTCCAACTTACAACTTCACTATTCGACATAAACACAAAAACAGATTGCGATCTACAATCATCTTTGTCGGTTTGGAAGCTTGCATTCGAGATCATCTTCCATACCTCCATAGATCAAAAACAAATATTTAGTCCTTCTCAAGTACTTAAGAATCGCTTTCACAGCCATCCAGTGATTCTCACCGGGGTCGGATTGATATCTACTCATCATGCTCCAAGCATTAGATATATTCGGCTTAGTACTTATTATGGCATGGTGGATCTAATTGCCGAAGAAAATGGCATCTCACACATTTTCTCATGCCCATATTTTGTATTAGGACATTGAGTCTTTCTTAGAGAAACTCCATGTATCATTGGCAACTGTCCTCTCTTAGAATTTTTCATGCGGAATCTTCTAATGACCTTGTCAATGTATGTACTTTGGCTTACACCAATTTAGCTTACTTGATCTATCTCTGTAGATCTTAATGCCAAGGACATATGTGGTTTCATTCATATCTTTCATTGTGAAACACTTTCTTAACCAAGTCTTTATAGACTCACGTATAGGAATGTCGTTTCCAATGAGTAATATGTCATCCTCATATAAGATAAGAAATAGCACTATGCTCCCACTAATCTTCTTGTATATACAAGATTCATCTTCGTTCTTGATGAATCCAAACTCTTTGTTTCATCAAAACGGAGATTCCAACTCCCAAAAGCTTGCTTCCATCCATCCCATGAATCTGCGCAACTTTCATACTTTTAGAATTTTTCTTGACTATCAAAATCTTTAGGTTGTATCCAATACATCCTTAAGTGAGTTCATGTTAAAGAACGTTGTTTTGACATCCTTTTGTCAAATTTCATATTCCAAACATGAAGAAGTGACAATGAGAATTCTAATAAGTTCCTTGCTACCCGTGTATGTCTTTTCCAAGAAAACTCAATCTCATCCTTTGGTTTTTACACCTTAGGTTAGAATGATCAAGTTCCAAACTTGATTATCATACATGGATTGCATATTAGATTTTATGACTCCAAGTCATTAATCTAATATGGAGCAGACACTGCATTTTGATAGGTGGTAAATTGTCATTCTCAATGAGCTTTACCTCAATACTTTCTATTTTGAAATATCAATATTTCTTGTAATAGATTGTATCCTATCATGTATGCAAGTACTTGTATATCTTGAACAGATTTTCATAATCCCTTGTGAAAGTTTGTTCAACTTCCATCTTAGGTTTAAATGCTATTTTCTGGGTCTAGATCCATTCGAGGTATATTTTACTCCCACTGGTTCTTTTAGAGATAAACAGCTTATCTAGAAAAGTACCATCATAAGCAACAAACCATTTGTTTCTTATTAGTAAAATAATATCCTCAAGTTTCCTTAGGATATCCCATGAAAATATATTTATTAGATTTAATTGTGAGTGTGTCCCAGACAACTCATTCCCAAAAGGTCTCACCGTCTTAAATCTTTACGAAAGACAAACCGAGTTTTCTTTCAACTTTTAACCTATTTTGATATAACTCAAATTAGTGTAATTATAGCGGTTTCAAATACATAACCCCAAAACAAATAATGGAAGATCAATATGATGTTATCATCTAATGAACCCTATCCAATAAGGTTTTTTACCTCCATTCAGACACATCATTCCAAATGGTGTTCTTGGTGGAGTTAATTGTGAAACTATTTCACAACTTTAACGATGACTATCAAATTCTTGGTTTAATTATTCATTATCATGATTCAATCAGAATCTTTGAATAGTTTTACCAAGTATTACCAAAATTCTCCTTTTAGCATTGCTACTTAATGCACCATATAAATCTAAATGTATTAGGTCAAGTAAGATGTTAGCCCTTCACCAATCATAGTTAAAGATGTCTTGGTCCAAGAAAATAAGTCTTGCATAAATCATATGATTCCAAATCATATGACTTTAAAACTCAGTCCCATGGAATTTTAGATATGCATTTCTCATTTATTTGATCAAAACAATAATGCATAAGGAATTTAATTACTTATGTTATAGTCTCTTTTATTATTTTGTTATTCAAGATTTATGATATAAAATTTATTTATATGATAACACAATGAAGTAAATCATAAATAAAGCACATTTTTATTCCAAATAAGAAATAAATATCCTTAATTATCTTATAACAAAATAATATTTTCTACTTCATGAGTAAAGTGACTTTATCAGTGTTCTACGAACACCATTCGTAGGTCTAACTTTACTATAAGTAGTCTTTCAATCCACTAATTATTGCACATTTTTACAAATGTGAGATCCACATTCGGTATCCAATAACCAATAATTAAATTTAGAAAGATTATTTTATAACATAAATATCCCAAGTGGTAGTCCCACTACCATTTTAATTTATTGATCATCCAGAATTTTGATTACAATTTTAAATGGTCAATCCAATTGCCACGTTACAAATTGCATCAATTCGAGTTATAATTTTAGCCACAATTATTTCCTTTAGACAATATCGGTCTTGCCTTTCCTTTGGCATTTGCCTTTTCCTTTCATGAACCATGAACACTGGAGAACATTTCTCCACCATCTCCATCTCCGCAGTTTTAAGCATGTCATGTAACTCAGAGAGATTCTTTATCCATTTCAAGCATGTTATAGTTCATCACAAAGTGATTATAACTCTTAGGTAATGAATTTAAGAATGAGATCCATGGCTTGCTCCAATCCCATTGGACAGCCTAGTTTCTCAAGATTCTCTACGTAGCCTTTCTTTTAAGCATGTGAGGTTCCACTTGTTGCCCTTCACTCATTTTGCAATAAGTGAATGCAACAATGCTTTTATACCTTTCTTAGATTGATCTTAAAACATGTCTCTTAACTTCACGCTTATCTAATAAGCTTCCACAAGTTCCAAACTTTGTTGGAGTTTTGAGCACATAATCGCGAGCATGAGACAACTCACATCCCTAGAATCATACTCATATTTCTTGTGATTGTCTCCTCCGCCCTAGGGGCATTGGCTTTGGGTTCCTTTAGGAATAGGCCTATCAAGAATGTACAACCCATCTTTTGCCTTAGAACGATTCTTAGGCTCAGGATCCAATCCATGAAGTTTGTACCATTCTCATGAAGCTTATCCTTATCAAGGATTGATCGCAACGAAGTTAGTTGTCATAATCTACAACTCATGCAAAAATTTTCAAAATTTTTTAAGTACCAATCTCATTAAAGAGATAAATAATGTATTTTTCCAAAAAATACTCTCACTAAATTATATAACCTTCTTTATACATCCAATGTATAATATAATTTAAATGGGCTAAGATACAACTTTAATTTAATTTCAAGTCCGCTAAGGCGGATTACACAAAATCAAATTAATTAGGTAGACAACCCTGTCAATCATATCCCATATGACTCTTAGATCTTTTTTCTTAGATTCTTTTGAGATTGGGCTAAGATCCAACTTTAATTTAATTTCAATTCAGCTAAGGCGGATTACACAAAATAAAATTAATTAGGTAAACAATCATGTCAATCATATCACATATGATTCTTAGAGATCCAATTTCAAAAGCATGTTTAATCTCATCTTTGCCTAGGCCCAAAACTGTTTTGACGCCTAATTAAGTCCAACTATTTTAAACGTATAGTTAATGTGCCTCTCTAGGGTGTGCCCACATTATCTATCTTGCTCATACATAAATAAAGTTAATGCACCTCGCTAGGGCGAACCCACATTAAAGTCACCCATGCACTAACAAGTGTTTTAATCATGGCGTGGCGAAAAGACTTAAAACTTTTCTTGAATGTTTATCTCCATATAGCATACAACACATTTATGAGCACATAAGATAAACATGTTACGCATCAAGTTTAGACACTAAATTAATCATCATTAATTTAAGCATAATATTTATGTGTCATTAGTTTCTCTATAATTATGAGGATGAGACTATTTGAACTTTGGTTATCATCTCCAAATCAAGACGACAAGAAGTGCGGTCGAACTAAGCCATAGGCAACCAAAATCCCGCACTAATTCAAGAAACCAAGAAAGTAGTCCATGTGACCGAAACTAAGCAATAGATGGTCTTGATGAACGTAGACCAATTGCATTCACAATTCCACATGGATCTCCAAACTTGAATCAAGAACTTTGTTTCTCAATTTTAGCAATTATGAACTTTTCATAATTCTAATTTCGTTTTATCCTTGAATCTTTGATTGCGATCAAGTTGAGAAACACAGTCTCGATAAATTTAGGCTAGCCATCCAAACTTTGATCCAATCTCAGAATCACAGAATCAAAACAAATAAGAAAAATTAAACCCCGAGATCCACACCCAAAACCGAACGCCAAACCCCCGCTCCAGACCAGAAGGTCCGGACGGGTGCCTGCTTTGGTCCGGTCGGACCCACCTCCGAAAAACCCAGATTCTTAAAGTTCGAACACAAAACCAAACGCCCAATCCCCGCTCCAGACCAGAAGGTCCAGCCGGGTATCTTCTCTGGTCCGGTCGGACCAACGCTGAAAAATCCAGAATTTTTAAAGTTCCAAATTTTGTCTGAAAATTGTTTTCCCTATTCAATTAGGATTTGGTGTTCTTGGTGATCCAATCACCATGATCATCAAAACCTTGAATGAACAATTCATGAATCCCTAGATTATTAAAACTTTGATCCAATCAAAAATTGATAACCCTGACAATTTTAAATCCACCATAATTTTTATTGCGATTGAATAGTGCGATTGAATAGTGCGATTAAAGTTTATAAAAAAATAAACCACATAAAACGCATATAACACATAAACATCATAATCCCAATATTCATATTATGCTAGGCACATAAACAATCAATTTATATACACACAACATGATCTAGTATTGAAATAATCAACCTGAACGGGGCTCTGATACCACTGTTGGGTTTCCTAGTACCATGCGCAGCGGAATTAAGCATTTAAAATTTTATGAAACTCAAATCCCATAGATCCGTTCATATGATTAAGTCAAATACATGCATAATGAATACTAGAATACTAACCCTTGATGCCTTTGATTTTGCAACCTTGAATTCGGTGGAGGCTTGAAGGCTTGATCACGAACAGAGCAGGAATCACGAACTTTGAAGATGATAAGTTTCACCCTCTAGAAGTATCCACACCACGAACGAATATCAAGAACACTTGATCTTGGTTGCCAGACCAAATTATGAAACATGATTTCACAATTGTAAGAACTATATGGAATTATGAATTTCTTGATCTTTGATTCCAAATCTCTAATCAAGAATATTGTTCTCTCAATAAACTAGGTTAATCATTCTTAATGGCTGGTGAAAAAGACTTTATATAGGTCCCAGTCCTTAACCCTTAAGGACCTAGGATTCCTAAATCCCGTCACCCAATTAAGGAAACAACTTTCTGTCCAAGCAGCACTGGCACGGTCGTGCCCTATAATTGGCACGGTCGTGCCAATTGGTGCGCGGCCGAGATCCTTGAGCTGATTATTGGCACGGTCGTGCTTTATATTCGGTACGGTCGTGCCAAGCACTTTAGCACGGTCGTGCCCTAAAACCAGCACAGTCGTGCCCTAAAATCAGCACGGTCGTGCCAGACTAGAAAAACCCACTTTTCCATAATTCCAATTCAGTCCTTTAGGATTCGTTCTATTCGTGTGTCACCCTATAGGATTACACTAAGTTGGCAATGGGTCCAAACATGAACCCATAAGATATGATTAGGTTCTAGCAAACCGTCATACCTACCCAAATAGTGTAACTAGATACAAGTTCGCATTCCATTTTGAACATGTCACAATCCCTCTATCCTTTATGTCACTGAACACAAGTCATGGTCAACAAGTCAACTTGTATTGTTCAATACTTTTCTCGATCCCGAATATGTTGATAATCCAAATGACATTGATCTAATCAATCCATTTGAGTTTGGACAAACATTTCATCAACATCATTCCTTCGAGGGGCCCAAAATTGACATCTATCCGAAGAGGGACACATCCATTTAGCTTATTATTCTTCCCTACGTGAATCCGATTATGCCAATCATACCATTTATAACTACCTGGTTAAAGGTAGCGTTTGAATATGCCAAACATAATCTTCATCAAGTGGAAGACTATAATAACTTTATGTCTAAGGATTCAAATGACATAACTAATATGAGATATATGTACGACATAGACCATGACATAAATCTCATACAACGGGTCATGTCCAGTACCTTGTTCCAAACAAGTACCCATAAATCTAACATGATCATCCCATGATCATTTAGCCTTTATACTAGTGCTTAACAAGCTCTAGGGATGGAGATTATTATAAGCAAACATGAGCATTAATAATAACCTAAATATCTCTTCATTAATATGAATATAATGATAACACATACAATGTTTAACAAACGTGCCTAGGGAACCAACACCAACATGACGTACCAAATGCTACCCTTAACCAGGTGGTTATAAAGGCTACGATTGGCACAATCGGAATCTTGTAGGTAAGAATGATAAGTCAAGACGGGATGTTGTCCCTCTTATCTCAAGGGAGATATCTGCTTGGCCACTCGAAAGTGAGATTGATGAAATGCGTGGCCACGATAAAATGAATTGACGTGTTCAATGTCATTTGTTCATATCAATCTACTCAGGATCGAGAAAGCATTGGACACTTATTTTGATTTAGACCGTGGCTTATGTTCAATATGACATCGCGTGATAAAAGTATTGTGATATGTTCTATGAGGATAAACGAACTTTGTTAAGTTATATTAATTGGGTAGCCATGATGGCTTACTAGAGTCTGTTCATGATTTATGAGTTTGACCTTGGTCTGACTCATTGCCAACTTAATATAATACTATGGGGTCACACACAAATGATTGAATCAAGAAAAAGCTAAAATTGGAATTTCGAAAAGGGTGAAATTGGGAAAAATTGAAACAGGATGAAAAAAGGGGAGGTCCGGCCGGACCCTAGACATGACCTGGTCGGACCATGCCTAGGTCCGGTCGGACCAGGTTGGTGCCCCGGGCAGACCTCCTTTCTTCGGGCCTGATTTTTCCAAATTCGATTTTGACGGGTTTTTTGACCTATTTCTCCTAAAGTGTTTAGGTTTAATAAGTATTAATACCCCTTTCTTAACCCTAATCTGTGTGGGTAACTATTGGTATCCTCCATATGTTTGAGAAACACATTCTTGAGTTTTGATTGAGAATTAAAAGCTCAAGAACACCAATAAATTCATATAGCCTTTTGATAGAAAGGGTTTTTATGGGATCTAGCAGTCCAGATCTAGAATTGTTCTAGATATACGTTCGTGTGTGGATACACATAGAGGGTGCTTGCTTTAGCATCTCAAGTTCGTCTTCTTGCGATCACGATTCGAAGAACGTGGAGAAAATCAAATCATAAAGCTTGAAGACTTGAAGATTTAAAGATCCAAAACTTTTAATTAAACGCACAACATCGGTTAGTATTCTAAATTCATCTTCCTATTAATTTAATCATCATGAATGGATCCATGGGCTCTAGGGTTTTATTGTTTTTCATATGCCATTTCCGCTGCGCATGGTCCCAACATTATAAGCCTCTCTTAGTAAACGTGTAAGGCGTTCTTGCGCCGAGCGGACCGAATGTATGCCTCCCGAGTCACCTAAATATGTCAAAGCAATCAATGAGAAAAGGGTAATGGAATTGTGTGTGTGAGATAACAAAGAGCAGAAAAGAAAAGCATACCCCCAGCATCGGGCGGAGGAATGTATGTCTCCTTCACAATGTCTGCATCGGTCGGATCTAAGCTCAGCTTCACCTCCTGACCGCCCCGCATCACTCTTATGTTGTCCGAACGGAGGGGAATGTCAACTAAAGGCCGACTCCGACTGACATAGCGAGCCACGCTCGATCCCTCTCCTGAGAGCATCCTGGCCCATGCCTATAGACTGATCAGGTGTGTCCGTACAAAATCATCATAATCATCACTACCCCTGTAGTGATCCGCTGGAGTCAAAGTCAGAAAGCTACCCAATCTAGCAGGACGAAGCATGTCTCGTGGAGGGTCATAAGGGACCTACGGTACCGCACCGACCCTGTGCTGACGGACAACCCTCACCAGCAAAACCCGAGAAGCCGTCATAGTGGTAGCAAAACTGACGAATATCTCATTGGCCTCACTCCACGGGTAAAACCTCACCCCAGCAGGCATCGGCCCGGTAAGCACCCTCCTCAAATCGGTGGCATCCACAGTCTTTCGGTCCTTGGACTTCCTGGGCACCTTCATGTTGCTCTTACCCCAATAAGACATGATGGGGATGGCCTTGTTGTCGCTAATCTCCAACTGAAAGGGGGCAACATTGAAGATCTCGTATACCCACACCTACACATATAGAAAACAGAAGAAATTCAGAAGAGTGTGCTACAAATCAAATTTGTGCCAGACAAAGAAATGATAAATGTATACCTCAAAAGCAAACTGGAATCCGTCGAACATAGATGAGCTCGCCCTCGACCAGTGGTCTAAAGCCTAGTACTTATCAGCCAAACCGGATCTACCCCAAGATATCTCGCTCACCCGAGATAAATACTCCAAAGCTCCCAACAGTGAGTACAGGCAGACGGTGGCCCCACTAGGAAAATGAATCTCTGAAAAGTTGTACCACAAAAACAACCGGACCAAGCAGTCCAAGTCAAACTCCCCTCTCTCAAAGGCATCTATGGTCGACACAACAAGTATGTGCACCTTGTCAGCCTCCACTCCGTAACCTTTTACACCTTTCCTAAGATCGGTGTCAACACCTAACAAATCCCACCGATAATCCTGTCTGCCCGCCATACTCTCATCAAAAGGCAAAAGGGTGGTAGTAAACTTCAGCCCTGTGATAGCCGCAAAGTCCGTAGGGGTGACGGTAATCTCTCCCCAACTGAGATGGAAAGTGTGAGTGGCGTCCCACCAGAATTCTCGGCAGACCTGAATCACCGCCGCCACTTTTAAGGTGTCGCCGACCATCCAAACAGCCTTAAAAAAGTGACCAAATCCCATGTACTCAATCCGAGCACGCAAACCACCATGCCCCTGCGGTACTGTTGGGTTTCATAGACACATGCACAGCGGAATTAAGCATTTAAATTTTATGAAACCCAAAGCCCATAGATCCATTCATATGATTAAGTCAAATACAACAATATGAATACTAGAAAAACTAACCCTTGATGACTTTGAATTTGCAACCTTGAATTCGATAGAAGCTTGAAATCTTGATCACGAACAAAGCAAGAATCACGAACTTTGAAGATGATGAATTTCACCCTCTAGCGGTATCCACACGCGAACGAATATCAAGAACACTTGATCTTGGTTGCTAGACCAAATTATGAAACACGTTTTCATAATTAAACATGAACTATATGGAATATTATTTGTGTATAATTTTGTTCTTCAATCTAGGATCTCTTAGAACAAAATAATTCTCTCAAAACTCTTTTGAAAACTTACACAAACATTGGTTGTGATTTTAGCCAACTTAGGGATGTTTATATACAAGTTAGACCTATTCCAAATAGGTAACTTGTGTCTAAACCCGCAAGGAATCTCAGTTAGGAAAGTCCAAAACGTTTCCATAATTTGTTTCCTTTTGGAATTAGGAAACCAGTCCCCGACAGTACTGTGCGGCCGCCCAAGAACACTTGTGCGGTCGCCCAAGTCATCTGGAACAAACTGGTACAAAATGACTCAAGATGTGCAGCCGCCCAGTACAATTTGGGCGGTCGCCCACTTGCCCATTTTTCCAGAATTTCCAATATAGTCCTTATTTAGGATTCGTTCTATTGTGTGTGACCCTCTAGGATTATACTAAGTTGGCAATGGGTTCAAACATGAAACCATAAGATATGATTAGGTTCTAGCAAACCGTCATACCTACCCAAATAGTATAACTAGATACAAGTTCGTATTCCTTTTTAGAACATGTCATAATCCCTTTGTCCACGATGTCATTGAACACAAGTCATGGTCAACAAGTCAACTTGTATTGTTCAATACTTTCTCGATTCCGAATATGTTGATAATCCAAATGACATTGATCCAATCAATCCATTTGAGTTTGGCCAAACATTTCATCAACATCATTCCTTCGAGGGGCCCAAGCTTGACATCTCTCCGAAGAGGGACAAATCCATTTAGCTTATTATTCTTCCCTACGTGAATCCGATTATGCCAACCATACCCTTTATAACTACCGTGTTAAGGTAGCGTTTGAATATGTCAAACATAATGTTCATCAAGTGGAAGACTATAATAACTTCATGTCTAAGGATTCAAATGACATAACTAATATGAGATTTATATATGACATCGACCATGACATAAATCTCATACCGCGGGTCATGTCCAGTACCTTGTTCCAAACAAGTACCTATAAATCTAACATGATCATCCCATGATCATTTAGCCTTTATACTAGTGCTTAACAAGCTCTAGGGACGGAGATTATTATAAGCAAACACGAGCCATAATAATAATCTTATTATCTCTTTATCATTATGAATAAATGATAACTCATACAACGTTTAACAAACGTGCCTAGGGCACCAACACCAACAATCTCCCACTTGCCCTAGGCCCAATTCCCTAGGTATCCAATACCCATGGACCTAACATGACCATCATGTTTAGCTTTGTGGAAGTCCCATTGTTTAGCGTGTCTGTAACGTTATCATTATGAGGTACTTTTGCATATATGTACGTCTCTCTTATCAATGATTTCTCGAACGATAAGAAAACGCCTAAGTATGTGTTCGGGTTTAGGATGTGCCCTTGGTTCCTTTGCTTGCTCAATAGCACCACTATTATCACTAATATGGTCTATTGGATTAGCAATACTAGGAACCATCTTAAGTTCATCAATGAACTTCTTAATCCAAACAACTTCCTTTGCAGCATCCAATGCAGCAATATACTTAGATTTTAGTCGTAGAATTAGTGACTGTACTCTGCTTGGAACCATTCCAACTTACAGCTTCACTATTATTTATAAAACTCAATTGCGATCTTTTATCATCTTTGTTGGTTTGGAAGCATGCATCCGTGTACCCATATACAACGAGATCATCTTCCATCCCTCCATAGATCATAACAATTCTTTTAGTTCTTCTAAAGTACATTAAGAATTGTTTCACAGTCATCCAGTGATTCTCACCGGTTGCGGATTGATATCTACTCATCATTCTCCAAGCTTTTAGAGATATCCGGCTTAGTACTTATCATGGTATAATGGATCCAATTGCCGAAGCAAATGGCATCCCATCCATTCTCTCATGCTCATCATCTGTCTTAGGACATTTGAGTCTTTGCATAGAGAAACTCCATGTAACATTAACAACCGTCTTCTCTTAGAATTTTCCTTGCGGAATCTTCTAATGACTTTGTCAATGTATGTACCTTGGCTTAAACCAATTAGCTTCCTTGATCTATCTCTATAGATCTTAATGCCAATGACGTATGTGGCTTCATCCATATTCCTCATTGCGAAATACTTTCTTAACAAAGTCTTTGCAGACTAACGAATAGGAATTTCGTTTCCAATGAGCAATATGTCATCCACATATTTAATTTAAGGAATATCACTATGCTCCCACTAATCTTCTTGTATATACAAGATTCATCTTCGTTATTGATCAAGCCAAAATCTTTGACTTATCAAAACGGAGATTCCAACTCCCATAAGTTTGCTTTAATCCATCCAATGGATTTCTGCAACTTACATGATTTATCAGAATTTTCTTTGACTGTCAAAACCTTTAGGTTGTCTCCAATACATCTTTAAGTGAGTTCCCGTTGAGGAACACTTGTTTTGACATCATTTTGTCAATTTTCATATTCCAAATATGAACATGTGACTACGAGAATTCTAGTAAATTTCTATGCTATCCATGTAAAATTTTCTCCAAGAAAACTCATTCCTCTCCTTTGGTTTTACACCTTAGGTTAGAATGATCAAGTTCCAAACTTGATTATTACACATGGGTTGCCTTTTAGATTTCATGACTCCAAGTCATTAATCTAAATATGTGGAGTTGACATTGCATCTTTGATAGATGGTAAATACTTCATTCCAAATGAACTTTACCTCAACACTTTCTATTTCGAAATATCCAATATTTCTTGCAATAGATTGTGTCCTATCACATACGCAAGTTCTTGTATATCTTTTGAACGGACTTTTCACGACTCCTTGTGAAAACTTGTTCAACTTCCATCTTAGGTTAAAATATATATTTTCTAGGTCTCGAACCATTCGAGATACATTTTACTCCCACTGATTCTTTTAGAGATAAACCATTTATCTAGAAAAGTATCATCATAATCAACAAACCATTTGTTTCTTATGAGTAAAATTATATTCTCAAGTTTCCTTAGGATATCCTATGAAAGTATATTTATTAGATTTAAATGTGAGTGTGTCCCAGACAGCTCCTTTTCAAAAGGTCTCACCGTCTTAAATCTTTATGAAAGACAAACCGAGTTTTCTTTCATTATTTAACCTCTCTTGATGGAATTCAGATTAGTATAATCATAGCGATTTCAAATACATAACCCAAAACAAATAACGGAAGATCTATTTGACTTAGTCATCCTATTAACCATATCCAATAAGGTTCTTATACTTCCATGCAGACACATCATTTAAAATGATGTTCTTAGTGAAGTTAATTTGTGAAACCATTTCACAACTTTAATGATGACTGTCAAATTCTTGGTTCAATTATTCGTCATCATGATCCAATCAGATTCTTTGAATAGTTTTACCAAGTATAATAAAAATTTCTTTTAGCATTGCTTCTTAATGCACCATACACATCAAAATGTATTAGGTCAATTAAGATATTAGCCTTTTACCAATCATAGTAAAAGATGTCTTGGTCCAAGTAAATAAGATTTGCATAAATCATGTGATTCCAAATCATATGACTTAAAACTCCGTCCCATGGAATTCTAGATATGCATCTTTTATTTATTTGATCAAAACAATAATGCATAAAGAATTTTTAATTATTTATGTTATAGCCTTTATTACTTTGTTCTTCAAGATTTAGGATATAAGATTTATTTATATGATAAAACAATGAAGTAAATCATAATAAATAAAGCACTTTTCTTATTCCAAACAAGAAATTAATATCCTTCATTATCTTTTAACAAAATAATGTTTTTCTACTTCATCAGTAAAGTCACTTTACAAGTGTTCTACGAACAATGTTGCAACCATTACATCATTACCGTTTGTAGATAAAACTTTACTATAAGTAGTCTTTCATTTTACTAATTATTCTGGTATCCAATACCCAATAATTAAATTTAGAAAGAATAATTTATAACATAAAATTTCCAAGTGGTAGTCCCACTACCATTCCTTTTATTGATCATCCAGAATTTTGACTACAATTCTAAATGGTCAATCTAATTGCCATTTTACCAAATTGCATCAATTAGAGTTATTATTTTAACCATAATTATTTCTTTTAGGTTTGACAACTATTGTCTTACCTTTCTTTTGGCACTTGGCCCTTTTGCTTATGAACCATGAGCTCTGGAGAACCATTCTCCAATATCTTCATCTTCGCAGTTTTTAGCATGTTAATGCAATTCGAAGAAATTCTTATTCATTCTAAACATGTTATAGTCCATCACAAAGTGATTATAACCCTTAGTCAATGAATTAAGAATAATATCCATGGCTAGCTCCAATCCAATTGGACTCCCAAGTTTCTCAAGATGCTCTTTGTAGCCATTATCTTAAGCATGTGAGGTTCCACTTATTACCCTTTACTCCTTTTGCAAGAAGTGAATGCAATAATGGTTTTATACCTCTCTTGCTTAGATTGCTCTTTGAAACATGTAACTCAACTCCACGCCTATTTAATAGGCTTCCACAAGTTCCAAACTTTGTTGGAGTTTAAGAGCACATAATCGTGAGCATAAGACAACTCACATTCCTAGAATCATAATCATGATTCTTGTGATTGTCTACTCCGGCATTAGGTTCTTTAGGAATAGGCCCATCAAGAATCCACAACCCATCTTCTTGCCTTAGAACTATTCTTAGGCTCAGGATCCAATCCATGGAGTTTGTATCATTCTTTTGAAGCTTATCCTTATCAAGGATTAATCGCAATGATTTTAGTTGTCATCTACAACTTATGCAAAATTTCCAAAATTTTACAAGTACCAATCTCATTAAAGAGAGAAATAATGTATTTTCCAAAAATACTCCCACTAAATTATATAACCTTCTATACATACAATGTATATATAATTTAAATGGGCTAAGATCCAACTTTAATTTAATTTTAAGTACGCTATGGCGCACCGCTCAAAATTAAATTAATTAGGTAGACAACCCTGTCAATCATATCCCATATGACTCTTAGATTCCTTTTTGAGATTCTCTTAAATTGGGCTAAGATCCAACTTTAATTAAATCTTGAGTCCGCTTTGGCGGACCGCTCAAAATCAAATTAATTAGGTAGACAATTTCTTGTCAATCATATCCAATATGATTCTTAGGGATCCAATTTCAAAAGCATGTTTAATCTCATCTTTGCCTAGGCCCAAAACTGTTTTGACGCCTAATTAAGTCCAATCATTTTAAACGCATAGGAAACTCTTATTCACTCATCTTGCTCATACAAAGATAAAATCAATGCACCTCGCTTTGGCGAGCCCACATGAAAGTACCCGTGTACTTACAAGTGTTTTAATCATGGCGTGGCAAAAAGGACTTAAAACTTTCTTGAAGGTTCATCACCATATAGCATACAACATATTTATGAGCACACAAGATAAACATGTTACGCATCAAGTTTAGCCACTAAATTAATCATCATTAATTTAAGCATAACATTTATGTGTCATTAGTTTCTCCATGATTATGAGGATGAGACTATTTCAACTTTGGTTATTATCTCCAAATCAAGACAACAAGAAGTGCGGTCGAACTAAGCCATTAGGCAACCACAATCCCGCACTAATTCAAGAGACCAAGAAAGTAGTCCATGTGGCCGAAACTAAGCAATAGATGGTCTCGATGAACGTAGGCCAATTGCATTCACAATTCCACATGGATCTCCAAACTTTGAATCAAGAACTTTGTTTCTCAATTTTAGCAATTATGAACTCTTCATAATTCTAACTTCGTTTTATCTTTGAAACTTTGATTGCGATCAATTTTGGGAAACACAATCTCGATGAACGCAGATTAGCCATCCAAACCTTGAACCAATCTTAGAAATCACAAGACTAAAACAAATAGGAAAATCAAACCCCAAGATCCACACTCAAACCAACTACCCAAAGCCCATTCCAGATCAGCAAGTCTGGTCTGGTTTTGTTACTGGTTCGGTTGCACCTCTCGAAAATTCCAAATTCCAATTTTAACCAAAATCAGAACAGAATCAGTGAACTGTGCGGCCGCCCAAACTCCCCTGTGCGGTCGCCCAAACATGTGCGGCCGCCCAGGGAGATTTGTGCGGTCGCCCAAACGCATCAGAAGAAATTTTGAAGTTCGAAAATTTGTCTCAAAATTGTCTTTCCCCGATTATTAAAACCATGATCCAATCAGAATTAATAATCAAACAATTCAGAATCCATCATAATATTTATTGCGATTGAATCGTGCGATTAAAGTTGTAAAACAATAAACCACATAAAATCACATAACACATAAACATCATATATCCCAATATTCATATCATGCAAGGCATATAAACAATTTATATACACACAACATGATCTAGTATTGAAATAATCAACATGAACGGGGCTCTGATACCACTGTTGGGTTTCGTAGACACATGCGCAGCGGAATTAAGCATTTAAATTTTATGAAACCCAAAGCCCATAGATCCATTCATATGATTAAGTCAAATACAACAATATGAATACTAGAAAACTAACCCTTGATGACTTTGAATTTGCAACCTTGAATTCGATAGAAGCTTGAAATCTTGATCACGAACAAAGCAAGAATCACGAACTTTGAAGATGATGAATTTCACCCTCTAGCGGTATCCACACGCGAACGAATATCAAGAACACTTGATCTTGGTTGCTAGACCAAATTATGAAACACGTTTTCATAATTAAACATGAACTATATGGAATATTATTTGTGTATAATTTTGTTCTTCAATCTAGGATCTCTTAGAACAAAATAATTCTCTCAAAACTCTTTTGAAAACTTACACAAATATTGGTTGTGATTTTAGCCAACTTAGGGATGTTTATATACAAGTTAGACCTATTCCAAATAGGTAACTTGTGTCTAAACCCGCAAGGAATCTCAGTTAGGAAAGTCCAAAATGTTTCCATAATTTGTTTCCTTTTGGAATTAGGAAACCAGTCCCCGGCAGTACTGTGCGGCCGCCCAAGAACACTTGTGCGGTCGCCCAAGTCATCTGGAACAAACTGGTACAAACTGACTCAAGCTGTGCGGCCGCCCAGTACAATTTGGGCGGTCGCCCACCTGCCCATTTTTCTAGAATTTCCAATATAGTCCTTATTTAGGATTCGTTCTATTGTGTGTGACCCTCTAGGATTATACTAAGTTGGCAATGGGTTCAAACATGAAACCATTAGATATGATTAGGTTCTAGCAAACCGTCATACCTACCCAAATAGTATAACTAGATACAAGTTCGTATTCCTTTTTAGAACATGTCATAATCCCTTTGTCCACGATGTCATTGAACACAAGTCATGGTCAACAAGTCAACTTGTATTGTTCAATACTTTCTCGATTCCGAATATGTTGATAATCCAAATGACATTGATCCAATCAATCCATTTGAGTTTGGCCAAACATTTCATCAACATCATTCCTTCGAGGGGCCCAAGCTTGACATCTCTCCGAAGAGGGACAAATCCATTTAGCTTATTATTCTTCCCTACGTGAATCCGATTATGCCAACCATACCCTTTATAACTACCGTGTTAAGGTAGCGTTTGAATATGTCAAACATAATGTTCATCAAGTGGAAGACTATAATAACTTCATGTCTAAGGATTCAAATGACACAACTAATATGAGATTTATATATGACATCGACCATGACATAAATCTCATACCGCGGGTCATGTCCAGTACCTTGTTCCAAACAAGTACCTATAAATCTAACATGATCATCCCATGATCATTTAGCCTTTATACTAGTGCTTAACAAGCTCTAGGGACGGAGATTATTATAAGCAAACACGAGCCATAATAATAATCTTATTATCTCTTTATCATTATGAATAAATGATAACTCATACAACGTTTAACAAACGTGCCTAGGGCACCAACACCAACAGTGATGCCCACAGAAATCCGACAGTCACGATGGACCCATGAGCCTTGAGTCTCTACAGGTAAATACAACACAGGTATGTTACTTTTCTAGCACATAATCACCATAGCCCGCGAAACCACCTCCGGTGCCAAGCATATCATCGATCCATCTATCCACCATAGCTTCAAGATCACAAAACCAAGCTCTCAAGGTTCAACAATGGCAAATTTATCTCTCTACCTCATTACTTTCTCTCTCTAGATTTGTAAGGAAGAAGAAGAAAAAAGGAGGAAGAAGAAGGAGAGTCCGGCGCCTGGACCAAGAATCTGGTCAAACCAGAGACTTGGCCACGCGGCCACTCTCATCCCAATTAATCCCAGCCATCTGATTTTCCCTTTTGATCAATCCGCATGAAATGAATCTGGCCAATCAGCATCCTTGGCCACGCGGCCACTGTTGGGTATGCCCACTTATATCTCATGTTTTTAATGTTAGATTTGATTGATACATTATCTAAGTTATATTTTATGGACTTTAGGACCCTATGTAAGAAGTATGTATACTTCATTTTTTAGATAGTCCATTTTGTAGACTAGGTTTTGTAATAGGATCAAATGCCAGAAAATTATCTAAGTGTTAAACTTTGGTGCGCCCAAATCCTCATCTTAGCACGCCCAGTACAAGTTATTGCGCCTAGCCAAACTTGGTGTGCCCCATTCAACTGGTGCGCCTAGCTCTATGATGCGCGCCTAGCACAAAGTTATGCGCCTTGTTTAAACAATGATGCGCCTATGTATAGTGCTCCTACTATACATGGTGCGCCTATTGTGAGATGCGCCCCTACTGAACTTTCATCACTTAGAAAAATTTGAAGATATGAAGACTCTAATATTCAAATTCAAAGCTAGAATCCAACGGTGAATCAAAGTTTTGAGAGCACTTAAGATGAATAGATCTGTCCTCAACGACTCTCAAATACCTTGTGTCTAACGGCTATATTTGGACACGTGCTCCAATCAACGAGCTCCAGCACATGGATTCTCAACATCTATATCTCTCAAACCCACTATAAATACCTCATAAATTCATACATTTGAAGTTGCTAGAATTCACGCTTTGAGA
Source organism: Campanula takesimana (assembly GCA_026119855.1). Taxonomy (NCBI): domain Eukaryota; kingdom Viridiplantae; phylum Streptophyta; class Magnoliopsida; order Asterales; family Campanulaceae; genus Campanula; species Campanula takesimana. Next base: position 1,969,859 of record JAOWBW010000227.1, read on the forward strand.
GAGAAACTTGAAGATTTGAAGATTGTTCTTACATATTCCAGAATTTCAAGATCACCTTCATATATTCATAACTAGCCCAGATCCTAAAAGCCTTGTAACACTTTAGTTTTATTGTGCTCTCAATCTCATATATCTAAAGATCCTTGAAACTAAGAACACACACTCACCTTTTCAAGTTTGATCACTTAGATCTTTCTTGAAGAGATACACTGGTTTTAGTCTAGGATTTGTTCTTTCATAGATAATAGATCTTGAGTTGATCATACTCACAAGTTGTAATCTGTAATCAAACTCATAATATAAGATCTCCATTAGAAATCCAAGACTAACCATCTTGGTAGAGGACGTAGATCATTTCCCGATCGAACCTCTCCAAATAGCGCTCCTTTACTATTTGCAATTTACTCTCAAGTTTTCAATTTCATCTTACTATTTACTTGTTTGTCATTTGCAGATTTTGAATATTGTTGTGTTTGTGAGTTATTGCCTTAGTTACATTTCACACACTCTTTAAGCCAAAATACTTGGGAGTTTATTGCCACTTTGACCTGCGTACTATTAAAAGATTGACGATTTGCCCTCGTACTAAAGAAACTCACACTATGACCTGCGTACTATGGTTTTAATAAAAAAGTGCCCAAGGATAACGATGACCCGTTAGAAATCTAACAGACTGTCAGCATATATTAAGAATTTAACAGATTTGCAATAAAAAAAATTCAAATGTGACCCTAATAGTGAAATTAATGTTGTAATGGTCCAAAATTTATTTAAATTTATTTTTTTTATTTTGATTTTTTTTATATTAATAAATTGGTATACCCACTTTGTCCCGAAACAATTTTGATCCATATAATCCCTTATCACTTTAAATTGTACTATGCACACCTTTTCTTTTCAGATTACACCCACACAAAATACACACACTCTCCTCCCTCGTCTCTCTCTCTATACTCTTTCTCTCTCCACCATACCATCTCTGACCAGCTCTCCCCTGCCTTACGCCGGCGACCATCTCCCCCACCTCCAGTGGTCGTCTCCCTCTACTCCGGCGACCGTCGCCCACCACATCTCTCTCTACCCCACCCTCCTCGCCATTCCTCCCCACGTCCAGCCACCCCCCACTCCGGCAGCATCACCGAAAATTCTAACACCTCCAACATCTATTTCATCCCCTACCGTGTTATAATTGGTAAACCCATATCTGATTCGAGCCCTATTGCTTCAATTCCAAGCCTTAATTTCTTCATTTTCTTCACTTCTGTGCCCTAAATCGCAAAGTCATTGGCCAGAGAACTGGAGACTGCTATAGGTTTCCAAATAGGGGCAAAAGGGAAGATAAAAGATAAACGGGATTCTGGAATTGTGGTTTTCTGGCAAGATCATGATTTTTGGTGGTGCGGCGGTGGCGGGTGGCGGTGATAGTGGTCACAGTGGTGGCGTTTGAATAAATAATAAGGGCTTAATTATAAAAAAAATTATCCTAATTATTTCAAAAATAAATATAAATATAAATATTTTTTGGACCTTTATGACAATAATATCATAGTCAGGGTCAGATTTGATTTTTTTTATTGCAAATCTGTTAAATTCTTAACATATGCTGACAGCCCGTTAGATTTCTAACGTGTTATCGTTATCCTTGGGAACTTTTTTATTAAAACCATAGTACGCAGGTCATAGTGTGAGTTTCTTTAGTACGAGGGCAAATCGTCAATCTTTTAATAGTACGCAGGTAAAAGTGGAAATAAACTCAAATACTTAGTGTGTGTGCGCGCGCTCCTTTTCATTGTTTGCGCTCCTTTCACTTAACTAAATTCCTCTGTGCATTTCACTCTATCTTTGGAGCGCCTTTCATAATGCTAAAAGGACTTAGTGCGCATTTGCAATTGAATTTTTTAAGGGTTTGAAAAGAATTTCAAAACAGCTATTCACCTCTAGCTATTTTTCATACCCTTGTTCTCCATAAATCTAGCGCTATTGAAGACGTTGGAACTTTGGATTATTGGACTTTAAGAAACCTTTATGCAAATCTCAAGGTTTATGAACTCAAATTTCAACGTATCAGTGAAACTGAAGGAAAATCAAAATCCATAGCAATGGTGGCGCAAAGAGAAGAAGCACCAATTGAGAAAAGCTCTGACCCCAAAATTTCTACTTCTGAGCTATTGGACATGGATGATGAAGACTTCGCTTTATTTGTGAAGAGATTCCAGAAGTTCAGTCAATTCTCTAAACCAGAAGCAACAAGCAAACCTCAAGGATCTACCAGAAGAGCTCCTCCCAAATTCACAAGGAGTAGTGATTCTAAAAGACAAGAAGATCTTGTTTGTTTTAATTGCAGGAAACTAGGAGACTTTGCATCAAGCTGCCCAATTCCCAAGTTTGAATACATGCAGAAAAAGAGCAGCCACAATCCCAAGTTTTCTCGTCACAAGGGAATGGTTGCTGAGGAAGAATCACCATTAAATGAACGTAATACTTGGATTGAAACGAATTCTGATGAGAGCGATGAAGATTCCGATTATGGACTCGTGTGCTTGGTAGTAAAGGATGATGATTATGATTCAGATAATGACTACTCAAAAGATGTTCCTGATATGAAAATCTTAAACAAACCAGTTAGAAAATCTGCAGGTCATCTTGAAGTAAAAAAGAAGAAAGGACCAACCATCAGCGAGCTAGTTGAACAAGGATGTCTCACACCAGCTGAAAGTGATGGTGGATTGTTATTTTCCAGATGTGATCTGAGTGCAAGAAGCAAGCTCAGAAAGGGAGATTATATCAGACCACAAGTTGCACCTATTCCCAAAATCAATCATGATGAAGATATTGAAAAGCAAGAAAAGCTATTCAAGGAAGCTGAAAAGGTAATCAGTAGATTCGGTGATATGAAGGAAGCTTTAGCGCTATCATGTGATGAAATTTCCCAGCTTATGACTGAGAAATCTTTTCTTAAATCTGAACTCACCCTCCTTAAGGAGCAGATAAAGAGCATGACTCCTCTTACTGATAAAAACACTTATCTAACAGAACAGAACTCACTACTTAAAGTTCAAAACGAAGAATTGGTTACTCAAATTACTGATCTCAAAAAGATTACAAATGAGTGGTCCAATTCTTGTGTCACTATGGAAGGTATCTTTGAATCTCAAAAAGCCAGTGGTGATAAGGGAGGCTTGGGATTCACATCAACTAGTGACAACTTTAAGTGTGATGTCTATTGTGAAAGAGACAATGAATTTACACCCCAGCAAACTCGTGAAATTCCCAAGGAGAAACATTCTAATTCAATGGGTAAAGGACAGGAACAAGTCAAAAGACAAACATTCCATTATGTCTACCCAACGAATCAATTTGGGAAAGCTAAAGGGAAGGAAATAGCTACAGATGAATCATCTTCTATCAAAATCATTCTTGAAACAAGGTGCGCTCCATCTACGAGCGAACATTATGCGCCTAGGAGCCACGTGCCTCATCGCCATGCGCCTCTAGCGCTATGCGCGCTCCAAAGCGCCCTAAAATTTCAAAAGAAGGATTTTGTTAAGGCTAGTTCATCTGACCCAATTAAGAATGCTATCCCAAAGAAAAGTAAGTAGTTTGTAAAAACTCACATGATTGGTGACAAGAAGTGCGTCGCGTGTCAACTTGACAAACAACCCAAAAAGTCTTTCTCCAGGAAGACAAATCCCTTAACTACTAGATGTTTGCAACTGCATCACATTGATCTATTTGGACCAGTTACCACTGCAAGTATTAGAGGTAACAAGTATACTCTAGTTGTGGTGGAGGATTACTCAAGATATACATGGGTGGAAATGATGATTTCAAAAGACAAATGTTATGACATTCTAACCACTCTATTCAGACTACTCCAAACACAAAAAGAAGATGACATCATTAGTGTTCGATCCGATAATGGAACAGAATTTAAGAACAACGGTGTTGCTCAATACTGTGACGATCATGGAATAGATCATAACTTCTCAACAGCTGGAGTTCCTCAACAAAATGGCGTAATGGAAAGGAAGAATAGGACGTTTATTGAGGCTGGAAAAACAATGACAGCTGAAGCCAAACTACCTAAGTACTTTTGGGAAGAAGCTATCAACACTGCATGTTTTACTCAGAATTGTTTCCTCATCAACAAACTTCACAACAAGACTCCGTATGAACTTTGGCGTGGTAGAACTCCCAACATTGCATTCTTTAAAATCTTTGGATGCAAATGCTATATCCTCTACAACGGAAACGAACATAGAGGTAGATTCAATGCCAAAGCCGACGAAGGTATTTTTATTGGGTATGCCAAAAATTCAAAAGCTTTTCGTGTTTTTAATATATCTACTTTAGTGATAGTTGAATCTGTACATGTTACATTTGATGAACATTCTCTCCTTGAGCCACATTTGACTCCAAATGATTCTGATGATTCCGTTGAGTCTATTGAGACAGGTGCTCCTATACAAGTTGCGCCTACACAAGATCAGAATGCATCTACTCAAAGAAACCCATCTACATCAGTTGCACCTAATTCCATATATGGTGCACCTAGTGAGTCTTCAGTTGCGCCTCTTATGAACGTCGCGCCTATTGATTTCACTTATGCGCCTCAATCTGCTGCTGCACCTGATGTTACTCCCAATTTTAATTCTGAACCTGTTTAACCCCCTAACTTTGATGATTTTGAAGCTGGTGAAGACATACCAATTGAAGACCTTTAAGTTATAACAACTCAACCTAATTTACCTCCTAAAATTCGTGAAGTTAGAGGTCACCCAATCGCTAATATCATTGGTGATCTAAACATTGGGGTTCGTACAAGGAGAGCTACTAACTTTGATACTTATACTGCATTTATCTCTTAAGTTGAACCAAAGAAGGCTGATGAAGCGCTCCAAGATCCAAATTAGGTTATTGCAATGCAAGAAGAACTCAATCAATTTGAACGATGTAAGGTTTGGACTCTGGTTCTAAGACCACATGATCAAGGAGTGATTGGTACAAAATGGGTGTTCAGAAACAAGATGGATGAGAATGGAACCATCATAAGAAATAAAGCAAGGTTGGTTGCACAAGGCCATAGGCAAGAAGAAGGGATTGATTACGATGAAACTTTTGCATTCGTAGCAAGACTTGAAGCTATCAGAGTCTTTCTAGCTTACGCTGCTCATAAGAACTTCAAGTTATATCAAATGGATGTGAAGAGCGCGTTTCTAAATGGTGAACTCCAAGAATAAGTCTATGTAGCTCAAGCACCTGGGTTTGAAGATTCAAAATTTCCAGATTATGTTTACAAACTCCAGAAAGCTTTATATGGACTCAAACGAGCTGTAAGAGCATGGTATGATACACTATCCAAGTTTCTCATTGAGAAAGGCTTTACACGTGGTAAAATCGATACTACTATTTTCATTGCCAAACATAATGGTCATAAATTACTTGTTCAAATTTATGTTGATGATATTATATTTGGTTCTACTAATGAATTGTTATGCAAGCGCTTTGAGAAACTAATGAAGAGCAAGTTTAAAATGAGCATGATGGGAGAACTCCCATTCTTCCTCGGACTTCAAATCAAACAAATGAATGAAGGCATATTTATCAACCAAGCAAAGTATACAAGAGATCTTATCAAAAAGTTTGGACTGGAAAATGCTAAAGCATACGACACTCCAATGGCCACTGGAAACAAATTAGACAAAGACTTGAAATGTAAAAAGGTTGATCAAACTCTTTACAGAGGTATGATTGGCTCTCTCCTTTATCTTACTGCCAGTAGGCCTGATATTATGTTTAGTGTTTGTGTTTGTGCTCGTTATCAATCTGACCCTATAGAAGCACATTTAATTGTTGTGAAATGCATTATAAGATATCTATCTGGTACTGTTAACCTTGGACTTTGGTACACCAAAGATTCAAATTTCAAACTTATAGGTTATTCAGATGCAGATTATGCAGCATGCATAATTGATAGGAAAAGCACCAGTGGCACTTATCATTTCCTTGGATATAGATTTATGGCATAGGCTAGCAAAAATCAAGCATCAGTCTCAGTTTCAACAACAGAAGCAGAATACATTGTAGCTGGAAGTTGTTGCTGTCAAATGCTTTGGATGAAACAACAGTTGGTGGATTATGACATCATAGAAGAAAATTGTCCAATTTATTGTGACAATACCTCAACCATCTCAGTTTTAGAAAATCCTGTCATGCACTCCAAAATCAAACACATCGACATCAAATATCACTTCCTCAAAGACCACGTTTAAAAAGGAAACATTTATTTAGAGCACGTGGGGACTGATTATCAAATTGCTGACATCCTCACAAAAGCTCTTGATGTAAAAAGGTTTATATTTTTTAGAGGAGAAATGGGTATGCTTGAACTCAACTAGTCCATATAGTTATGTGATTACTAATGATTTCTTGTCTTTTGAGTTGTGAAATTTTTTAGGTTTGATTTTAGAAATCAGTTTTCAGGTTTCAAGGAAACCTTGTGCGCCTATGAGATATACGCGCCTCATATCTTTGCGCGCCTCAAAGCACTTGTGCGCCTCTAGCCACTGCGTGCCTAGTTCAACGCCATTAGCAAATGTGTTGCGCGCCTATGCATTGTCGCGCCTCAACTTTTACGCGCCTTGCTCAATGATTGGTTTCCAAACTTCATTTAATTTTTATTCTCTGACTCCTATTTATTTCACAAGTACCAGGTATGTTAGTTATTATTTATTGCATATAGGATTTATGTCTTGTTAAGACATTCCATGATTGCTCAAGGGTACTTGTGCTAGTAATTTTTCCTCATTTTTCGTTTTTCAAATTTATTTTCTGGGGATTTTATTAGTTGACTCTTACACCCCAACTTATACCAAAATAGATGGTTTTGGTGTTTGTGCATTTTAAGTCAAAATTGTTTATTCACTTATGAGGGAAGTGAAACAATTTTTCTGGCCATTTCGTGCCACGTCATCGTCCTTTTTATGACACTCTCATTAAAACTTCTGTCCACTATTCATCTTCTTCCTATTTTATCTCTAACTGGCCTTCCCACTTCCCCACTTCTTCTAAAACTCATACCCATACATAGTAGCCATTGACCCTCCATTACCCTTTTAGTGTTAAAACCTACTTCTCTCTGCACCTTCTCTCTCTATCCCATCTCTCTCTCCTTTCAGCTCTCTTTCTCTATCTCTCTAGATTTTCTCATTTTTCTTGCATTTATAAGCATCACGGCTCCTAAACCTTCAACCATTCAAGCACCCAAACGGATTATCAATGACATGGTATGAATTTCTTGACCCTAAATCTCAAATTTTCAAGCTTTTTGGTGTTGGGTTCTTCATAAACCCGAATTTGAATTTTTGTGATTACTTTCCCGATATGTGATTTTATCTTGTGATTCTTGTTGGGTTTTGATCCTATCTTGATTTCGAGTCTATTCGATTTCATAGAATCCAAAATCATGACGATCCATGTTCATTTGATATGTCTATTGTGGATTTTTCCATTTTCGGCTATTGTTATACCCGGATTCGATTTTCGCATTTTCGTGCTTGATTGTTGTTAGTTTGATGTTTTTATGCCAATATTGTTGTTCTACTTTGTCTTAGGATCATTTTGGTATATAATGTTCTTAGTTTTGCTCAAGTTCATGTTCATATGTTCTTCGTGTTCTTAGTGTTCTTCGTGCATTCATGAGATATTCATGGTGTTCTTAGATTTTCTGACATGATTTGCTTTTCCTTGATTTTCATTATTGTTTATCGTTTTGATCCATGTTTTGGCTTGCAATTTGCATGGTACTTGTTTGTGTCTTTAAATTTTTCTAAGTACATATAGTGGGTGCGCGCCTTGCATTCTTTCCGCGCCTTGATTGTGTTTACGCGCCTTGATCTTTCTGCGCCCTTTCTCTTTGTTGCATGCCTATATATTTGCGCATGTCTTGTTTTATGCGCGCCTTGTCATTTCTCAACACTAAACTTGTTTAATTTTTCTTTCAGAATTCCAAGTACTTCCTACCTGAACTTGAAGTTGATGTGAAGGAATTGAAACAAGACGTCATTGGGAACCACATTCTTGATGGGTTGAAGCGATGTGGACTCTTTCCTTTGTTCAACATGCAACAGTCATACTACGTGCCTTCATACGTAGATGAATTTTTCAGTTATGCGGTTATCTCTAATCCGGTTGAGAATGGGGTCGCAGTTACAACAATTGATGCTACCATCAGAGGCAATCACATTCAAGTCACTTACACTTAGATTCCTGAATGTTTGAAATTTGAAGTTCGTGGCACGCCTTTGAATTTAGAACAGAACGTGATGGACGTTGCACCTGAAGAAACAATCAAACTCCCAACTCTCTCTGGAAATTTCAATAACTTCAAAATTGATGAGTTTGGGGAGTTAATGTACCATATAGCGCACCTGGTTGGAAAGTATGTGATGTTTAAAACTGAAAACGTGGATAAGTTTACCGTCCCTTAATGGGAAATCTCAAGTGCTATTTTTACCGGTATCAAACTTCACTGGCCCAAAGTCATTATGACTTACCTTTCAGACTCCATAAACACTTACAAAGCCCGTCAAGCCAAACAGCAACCAAAGTACAAATCTCATTGTTGACTCCTCACCAAACTTTTCCTTGATAACCCCGCCATTAATAAACTCATTACAGAAGACCCAGAACTTCAAGTCACTGAAGTTTCTAATTTCAATCGTTCGTTTTTACTTGAGTTTTGAAAAGCCTATAGGGATAAGGAATACAGAGAATATTGGAACATCGCGCCTGAACCTAAAGAGTCGTATGTCTCAGTTGTCCACTCTAGTGTGCCTAGTGCTCCTATCCGCGCCTCTGGCAGCACGCCTCTGGTAGCGTGCCTCGAGCAAGTTTGGATGTCATGGATGAAGAGGATGTTGAAACTGGTTTAAATGCTGAAACCATTGTGAAAAGAAAAATGGTTAAGCAAGGGAAAAAGAAGCTGGCAGATACCCATATCCCGGGTAGTTTATGCGCCTTTATTGAAAGCAAGAGTCGTAAGAGAAAAGCGCCCAAGGAAATGAACCCTTTGTGGAGGTTAAGAAAGAAAATTGTTAGTTCAGAAAAGCACGCAAGGGCTGTTGAGGTTGGAGCCCATGTTATTGATGAAGCTTTCAAAGCTGTTGGTGCCCACCTGTTGCTCTGCCTAGAAAGTTGATGAGTGACGCTATGAAAGCGCGAGGTCCTTCTGTCGCACCTAAAGCCCCACGTATTACGTCTGCGCCTGCCATTGTTGCGCCTATTGTTAATGCGCCCGTGTTGCTGCACCTGCAAAGGCTCGTTCTGAAGTTGCACTCAAGTTAGTGAATGAGATTTTTGGTGATGACTCAGAAAGTGAGGACTTGGTTGATACAGTTGAGGGGGAGCAGATCCCAAACGTTGAAGTTTAGGAGGAGTCTAAATTTGAGGGGGAGCTTCAAAGTAATGATTCAGGTATCGACAAAACCCCTACTCATTCAAACCCAAAATTTCATTCTAACACTCCTTCCCATTCCCATTTTGCTACTCCCACTAATCATTGTCCCCAACTGTTTCCAAACAACCTTCTCATTCCACTTCCCTCTTCTTCAGACCACACTGAGAGTTCTAATTCCCCTTCACTTCCATCTACCAAACTCTCACCACTCTCTCATACTCTTTAAAATTTCCCCGATCCTAGCGCACCTTCTCCCTCACGCGCGCCTCTCTCAGATTCTGCGCCTCTACTTTTGTCTATCCAACAAACACTTGATAAAATCATCGAAACCCAATCTGTAATCCAAATTGATATCCAAAATCAAGCTTTGAAAATCTCTGAGTTAGAGTCATCGCTTGATGCATTTAAGGGGGAGAGGATATTAACAAAGGCAGAAGTTGATAAAAGGTTAAAATCCTTTAAGGATAGTTTGTGTGAGGAATTCAATGCCATTCTGGGCAATGGGGTTGTGATGGCACCTGATAGTGCATCACTTGTGAAGATTGAAGAGTTAAAGAAAGTCATTTCTGACATGACTGAGAAATTGATGGGTGAAATTTCAATTTCTGCGCCTCATGTTACGCCTTCCTCTAGCGCGCCTCAGATAGATCTCACTTCAGTTCTCTCCAAAATTGATGTCATAAAGGAGATCATAGTTACTCATTTTGGAGTTAAACACTCTCATGCTGACGTGCGCCTTCACCAACTCTCTTCTAGCATTCAGAGTTCTCAACATTCGATTGACCATACACTCTAAAACATTATCAAAAGTATGGCAAATGAGTTCCAAGCAACTCAAAGATCTGTTGATGAATATCAGAATGTCAATGCTGGACATCTTGCTTACCTCAGATATGGAGTTAGAGCCACTCATGCTGAAGTAGAACGCGCCAATGAAGCTCTTATTTCAGCCAGCCAGAAGATAGATACGATAGATGACTTGGTGTGCCCCAGCCACCCAGATGATGCGCCTAATGACTCCTGATGTGCGCCTAAGTTCTAGTTTGTTCATTTCTAGTTTATCTTTTGTTGTTTGTAATTGATTGAACATTAGTTTGTTCTTTTGAAAGTGCTTACATGTTTTAGCACTTGTTTTGTTTCTCCTTATAACTTGTAATTTGTAACTCCAATCATTAGTAAAGTTATTCAAACTTCCTGTTTGTAAAGCTATGAGTGCATTATATTTCAAAAACCATAAGCATAAAACTTAACTGCTTATATTTTTATGCATATTGTTTAAACAATCAGTTTAAGCACATCTCAAACTTAAACTCATATTATTTTGAATGTGCTGATTGATTATTTCTATCTTTCCATATTGTAAGTTTTATCTTTAAGGATAGATTAGAAATCGATAGCACTGGCTAGTGTGTGAATTAACTTGAGGTATGAATTGCCAAATTTAAATCTTTTGGACATACTTTTATTAAGTACAATGTTGTGCCTTTGTTATAGTAGGTAAATGCATCAATCAAATAGGGGGAGATTGTTGGGTATTCCTACTTATATCTCATGTTTTTAATGTTAGATTTGATTGATACATTACCTAAGTTATATTTTATGGAATTTAGGACCCTATGTAAGAAGTATGTATACTTCATTTTTTAGATAGTCCATTTTGTAGACTAGGTTTTGTAATATGATCCAATGCCAAAATTATCTAAGTGTTAAACTTTGGTGCGCCCAAATCCTCATCTTAGCGCGCCCAGTACAAGTTGTTGTGCCTAGCCAAACTTGGTGCGCCCCATTCAACTGGCGCTGTGAGAGCCCGCGCGAGAACCTTTGAGAAATGGGTCCGTGCGAAGCGCGGCTTGAATCCGCTCGGTTTCTCACACAATGGTTACCCTCCTTTGGTTTTGAAAAACCAGAGAGTCGCCACCTCATTTTATTAAGAAAAATAGAGATAAAACCTTTTTGTTTATTGAAGTGCGTTCGGGGGCTAAGTTATGAGTAGAGAAGGTGATTAGCAGCACTCCACTCACCCTTTCGGTCTCTAGCATGCTTCCGCCTACGCTTGGTTTTAATTGCATTTTTGAAAATGCCTTATATGCCCTAACATTGAAAAAAGTGTGTATATTTATGTACAAGGAGTCCTCCTAGTCTAGGTCGATTCATTTTGATCGCAACCGGGAATCGGTTTGGGTGGATTCCCGATCGGTTTTGGAAAATGGGTTGAATCAATTAGACAAGTAAGAACAAATAATGGGGAGAGGGGAATATTGTACAAGTAATAAAATTATATGAAGAATGGGAAAAATCCCATGAAAAGAATGTCCAAGCCAAGGTTGATCCTCCAAGTTTATGGCCTGCTGTGAATCACCATGGAATGTACCTGTGAAATACCTATCCAAAACCAGATCTTGACACGGGAGCCAAATGGTTGGCACTTGATAATCTTAATAATTTAAGTCAACTTCAAGAGGTTGTATCTATCAATATACTATATCAAACGTTACAAATAATATACTATTGGAAAGGCCTCTGAATGTAGTTTCTGGAGCACTTTTCAGATTATTGTTTGGATCATTCTAGAGAGAGTTATGGATATTTTCGTGAAGGGTAGTCAAAAAATCAGATTCATCCGAAAATTGGACTATCTTGATGTTTAGCATGTCTTTTGAGCTTTCTATTTTATCTTAATCCTAAATGATAATTATTATCCTAATATCTTAGAATCTTTAGTATTCCTAGACTTGGAGGGATGTTCCAAGTAACCTATAAATACCCTACAAATTGTATTATAATGGAAAGTGGAAATTGAGTTTATAAAATAATATAAGATTGTGCTTTGTGCCATCTTTTCTTGTTCTTTACCTATTCGGTGGATTCCGTTTAGTGGTGAACAAACACAACCCTGTATCTCTTTGGTGGATTCCTTAGAGTGGTGAGTTGTTTATGCCCTGTATCTTCAAGGTGGATTCCTTGAAGTGGTGAGCATTCCTATCCGTTTCTATCATCTTTCCTTTACTATTCTTTCCGCTACGTTTGCCCCGTATCAAGTGGTATCTAGAGCTCGGTTATAAACAACCTTCTTAGCGTTGTTTAGTCCGTGGGTATTTTTGTCTCAGTTTAAAAATCATTTTATCCGTTTCTTCTTTGTCATCTCCTATTTTCTTATCAAAAAAAATAATAATCTCAATTCGTCATGGACATTTCTTGGCCTTTTACTAATACTATCACTCAAGAACAATTTCTTGATTGTTCCCTACCTCCAATTTTGATGAATATCCTCAAGATCACAAAGAATTTTCTTTCCATGAATTCGAAAATTGTTCCATACCATATTTTGACAAATGTATGGATGATTGTCAAATTTGTGGATCTTCTTCATCTTCTTTACTTGAGAAAAACTCAAATGTTTTTAATATAATTTCATGAAGTCATTCAAGGGATAGTTTTCAAAATCTTAAACTTGACTTTTGCTACAACGATCCTTTCGATATCGATCATTCAAGCATGCCATTCTCCTTGTTTCTCAAAAAAATCATCATTGATAACTTTCTTGCATCCTGTTGGACCGACTGGATGTATATCGTTAAGAGGGCAATCAAAGTTAAAGTTTGACAAGTTCTTAATAACAGATTGTCTACACGTATCTTTAATACCTTACTCAAAATTCATGGATGAATTTTCTTCAAGAAGGGGGGGGGGGGGGGGAGTATGACGCGGGAGCCAAATGGTTGGCACTTGTTAATCTTAATAATTTCAGTCAACTTCAAGAGGTTGTATCTACTGATATACTAGGCCAAACGTTACAAATAATATACCATTGGAAAGGCCTCTGAATGTAGTTTCTGTACCACTTTCGGATCATTGTTTGGATCATTTTAGAGAGAGTTATGGATATTTTCGTGAAGGGTAGTCAGAAAATCAGATTCATCCGAAAATTGGACTATCTTGATGTTTAGCATGTCTTTTGAGCTTTCTATTTTATCTTAATCCTAAATGATAATTATTATCCTAATCCCTAAGAATCCTTAGTATTCCTAGACTTGGAGGGATGTTCCAAGTAACCTATAAATACCCTACAAATTGTATTATAATGGAGAGTGGAATTTGAGTTTATAAAATAATACTCCCTCCGTCCCAGCTCACTTGAGACTTTTTGACCAAAAATGGTCAACTTAAGGTCGGTTTGACTAACACTTTATAGAAATATTTATGTTCCAAAAAAAATTCAAAAAATTGTTATTGAGAGGATTTTTAATGGTGATCATTTTATATTTTTTTAATTTTTATTCGGATCATAAATATTTCTATAAAGTGTTGGTCAAACCGACCTTAAGTTGACTAATTTTGGTCAAAAAGTCTCAAGTGAGCTGGGACAGAGGGAGTATAAGATTGTACTTTATGCCATCTTTTCTTATTCTTTATCTATTCGGTGGATTCCGTTTAGTGGTGAACAAACACAACTCTGTATCTCTTTGTTGTATTCTTTAGAGTGGTGAGTTGTTTATGCCCTGTATCTTCAAGGTGGATTTCTTGAAGTGGTGAGCATCCTATCCTTTTCTATCCATTTTCTTTATTCTTCTTTTCCGTTGCGTTTTCCCCGTATCAGATCTAAAACTTGGGATTCACTCCCAAGATGTTACAGAACATATATGAATTTTTAGGTTATTATTTCATGCTTAGATCATGCAAAGAAAATTAATATAAAATCAATCCAGAACAGGAAAAGAAAGCATATCAGATTTTGATGGCTAATTTACGTTATCATATCTTATGAATCTGGAAACACATAAAACACGAAAGTTGAATATAACATATCAAAAATGATGTGTGCCAAGTTTTAAAGCCATAAAATAAGTTTTGGTTCTCCAAAACACATCTGACATTTATATGTCAGAATCTGGAAATAACATATCTGGGAGCAGTCACTTGATTTGGAAAATGGAAAGAAGCCTTTCCTTAGGTCATAAAATTATTTAAAAAGCATGAACATTTTATTAGTTTGTTAAGAATAAATTTCATGTTTTGATCTTGACTTGAAAATCGAGTTTTGGTAGGGTTTTGGACATGAAAACCCAGGTTAGTCAAAAGTGCAGCAAGCAAGGCAGTAGGTTTGAGCTACGAAAATATCTACCAAAACATGACCTAAACATGGAATAAGACTACTAAAATTGGCAGGAATCACATTCAGTATACAAGGAACAACTTTTATGTTTTGAGATAAGTCTATAAACGAAGTTATGATAGAGTAAAAAGCACATGAAAAGACTTGATTGAAACAGAACATGCTGGACAGATTATTCATAGCATGAAGATAGGTATTAAAACATAGCTTAAACTCAGAACGAACCCATGAAACTTGGGTAGCTTATTTACTAACATGTTATTGACATTATTGAGTATCTATTTATGAGCAAACATGAACAAAAACCAGAATAAACAAGAAAGAAGGAGAGGAGGACAGATTGTGAGCATGCTGAGTAAATGAATCATATCTAGCATGGATTTAGGAGTTAGACCACAAAATCAACACCGAAATAAACTTGAAACATATATATACATGTTGGTACTGGAGATTGAACATTTATAACATGTTTATTTACAAAGTTAAAACATGGATTACATAGATAATGATGGGGAATCTAGTCACTAGTTGACTAGATCCCCAACAACTCATACAAACTTACATATATTAAGTCTAGGATTTACAAGGGAGATACTTACCTAGATAAGGGGGTGTGGTGTGCTTCCTTTGTCTCCAAGGGAAGATTTTTTGTTGTTGTTTGAGTTCGAGAGTTGGAAAACTTGAGATTGCTTGAGTTTAGTTGTGTTTTGGTGGTGTTTTGGTGATGGCTTTATGGTGGTTTAATGGTGGTTTTGTGGTGGGGTTGTGGTCAGGGCCGGCTAACAGGGAGTGCAAGGTGAGCCTTTGCACAGGGCCTCACTTTTGGGAGGGCCTCCAATTTGTTTTTTTTTTTTTTTTTTTTTTTTAATATGTTAATTTTATACTCCCTTCCTTTCAAAATATTACACATTAAAATTAATGTTAGTGAAAAAAACATCTTCGAGCATTAATTTTTGTTTAAAGTAATAATTTTAATAAAAAAATAAAACTTGTTCTCCCTCTATCGCGGAAAGTTAGTCCCTTTTTTCGTTGTTATTAGTAATGAACTTTGAACAATAATTTTAGCTACTTTTAATTATCCTATTGGAAATTTAAAATATATTATTATTATAAAAATATTTTGTGTTTTATTTTTATAGATATCTATAAGATCTATTTTTAAATTTTGAACAGGGCCTCCAAAATGTCAGGACCGGCCCTGGTTGTGGTGGTTTAATGGTGGTTGTTTGGTGGGGCTATGAAGGAGGTAAGGAGAGTGTTTAGGACTGAGATAGTTGGGAGAGAATGGTTGAGAGAGTTGTGGTGTGAATGAGAGAATGAGAGTGTAGTTAATGAGGAGAGTTGGCTCAATTTAGGCCATTTCTTGGAGGAGGAGGGAGGTGAGATTTTTGGGACTAATCTACCCCTAAGGTAGGGGTAGAGGAGGGCTGGTGAGGTGATGGAGGGTGGAGGAGCTTGAAGGAGAAGATGAAGACAAATGGGGAAGAAATCATCATTAGGGTGAAAAAACTGCCCAAGAACTCGAAATAGGCTGCACGGCCGTGCGGGACAAAGGGCACGGCCGTGCGCTTGGCCAAAAGTCAAAATTTTGTTTTTTTTTCTTTTTCTTTTTCCAATCAGCCAGTAGGTGACACGTGGCATATGTGGACTGGTGCTTTACTTCCTCAGCACACATTTCTTCCGGCTTCGTCATTCTGTTCCGCAACTGCTCCGTTGTGCGTGCTCCGGTGTCCCGGTTGTCCGCGGGCCCAACATGAAAGTTGCTCGGAATATTTTTGTGGTCACACTGGTGTATTTATAATTTGATCTAAGAGCAAGGAATAGCATAATATAATATTAAATGCATTAGATGCACCGATAAGGCGCTCGGTAGTCCCGAACAGCCAAATCTGGGGGTTTTAGGTCAATTATCGGGTTTAGACCAATTAATCGAGGTTTAATAGGGGTGCGAGATCAGGGTGTCTACAGAGCCCCTCGTCGAATTCACTTATAAAGTAAAGGGGATTCGACGATTACTAAAAGACAACCGATCTCGTCTACGGTTTAACGGCTGAGCCCGAAGTGGGGCCTCCTACGTATACCTTGCGGGAATCAAGCCTTCGTAGTTCTACTTAAGTAAGCAATCAAGTAAACGTATGGTCGAACCTGGATTCCCAAGTTTCCAACGTATCTCTTTCAAGAATCAGACCAATCGTAGTTCGGCTTAATACTGGGAATGAAATTTGAGAAATAAACTTCTCTAGCGGGCCAATGGAGCGGAGGAATGGCTGGGGAGTGAGATCACACATCTCTGAGCCGGGGATTGGGATGGAGGAATTTGTATGGGGCAATAGAGCAAAGGAATGGCTTTTGGGTGAGATCACATATCTCTGAGCCAGGGGGCATTGAGAATACGAATTCTCTTTGCTGGGGATAAAAAAAAACATGATTTAAAGAAATCGCCTACTGAGCTCCTATTTGAGCTGCCTACGTATCCCTTGCGGGAATCAAGTCGGGGCGTAGTTCTGAGGGAGGTCCAACCCGATCGCTCGAGTGGACAGGAGATCTATAATTGGTGGCGAGACCTACATTTTCTCGACCCATGGAGGGTTGGTCTATAATTGGATGGCGAGATCTACATTTTCTCAAGCCTAAAGCGGTCAGTCTATAATTAGGTGGCAAGATCTACATTTTCTCATGCCAAGAGAGGTCATCTATAATTGGGTGGCGAGACCTACATTTTCTCGAGCCAGGAGAAGGTCGGTCTATAATTGGTAGATTGGACAAGATGTGGAACTATGATCATTCGAGGGGCGAGATCTAAATGTTCTCAAGCCAGAAAAGGTTTGTCTAAAGTTACAAGGGAGGCGAGTTCTAAATTTTCTCAAGCCTAGAAGATTTGTCTAAAATTCATGAGGGAGGCGAGTTCTAAATTTTCTCAAGCCTAAGGGTTGTCTAAAGTTTTTTTTTTTTTTTTTTTTTTTTTTAGGAAGACGAGACCTAAAATTTCTCAAGCCTAAGTGTTGTCTAATGTTTTGAGGAAGGCGAGACCTAAAATTTCTCAAGCCTAAGGGTTGTCTAAAGTTTTGAGTAAGGCGAGACCTAAAATTTCTCAAGCCTAAGGTTTGTTTAAAGTTTTGAGGAAGGCGAGACCTAAAATTTCTCAAGCCTATGGGTTGTCTAAAGTTTTGAGTAAGGCGAGACCTAAAGTTTCTCAAGCCTAAGGTTTGTCTAAAGTTTTGAGTAAGGTAAGACCTAAAATTTACCAAGCCTAAGGTTGGTTTAAAATTATGAGGAAGGCGAGACCTAAAATTACTCGAGCCTATGGGTTGTCTAAAGTTTTTTTTTTTTTTTTTTTTTTGAGGAAGGCGAGACCTAAAATTTCTCAAGCCTAAGGTTGCTCTAAAATTTTGAGGAAGGCGAGTTCTAAATTTTCTCAAGCCTAGCAGTTTAATTGTAAGTAAAAGTAACAAAGAAATAGCATGTTAATATTTTAAGGATACGCTGCAACTCTTTGTTGATGATGAGTGGTTGGCATCTGGATTTTTCCATGGGAGTTGCTGAGGAAGTGTTTGAATCGGCGTCTAGATTTTGCTGATGTTGTTGATGGAACGGCATCTTGATTTGGCCACAAGCGTTGTCGGTGTAGTGTTGTGAGCGGCATCTAAATTCAACCAAAGGCCTTGATAGGGTGACATCTCGATTCTGTCATTATTGGTGACATTCTTTGTGAAGGCGTCTAGAGTTAGCCTTGGATATCATTGGAGTAGCATCTGAGTTGCCATCTTGACTTAGCTCTGAGTGTTGACAAAGTTGGGATTGAGGGAGCATCTGGATTTTGCTTCGTTATGTGATGAGATTTTTGATTTATATGGTTTGTCCTCAAGTAGCAATGAGAAAGGATTGAAGCACCTCCGAAAGAATTTTTCAAGCAATGCAAGGTATATTGTGGCATCCGTGCTTCGAAGTGTCATACACGTGCAACAAGAGCATTCATGATTTAGAGATTTGAGAGATAAAAAGAAAGCATTCTTTCCCTTCGGAAAGCTTTGATTTTGATGATCTTTAAATGATGATTTTTTTTTTTTTGCAATTGATTTTCATTTTGATGAACAAACTTTGAATCGCAATTTCCATTTGGATTTTTTTTTGACACATGCGCGTTGCTCGCATTTCAAACTTCATTTGGAAAAGATGAGACAAAGTATATACATGCGAAGAGGGAGAATCAAAGAAGAAGAGTTTTTTTTTTTTTTTTTTTTTTTTTTTTTTTTTTGAGAAAGAGATGGAAGTTATTGCGAAGCGTTAGAGGAAAAGTCTAGTGTGAAGACTCAAAGATCGATTCCCGACACCCATTTGATCAAGTCTTCTCGACGGTGCCTCTCGGGATGGAATGGCCCGGATCAGCCCCAGTTGTCGGTTGTCGCAGCCCCAGTGTGCTTCAGATGTTGGTCGTGGATTCTGTACTTCGGTCCCCGATCTATCTATGCAAGTGTTAATTTGTATTGACGTTAATTTTTTTAATTTGCTTACTCATCATGATCAAGTGGTGAATCTCAGTGTGTGTGTGAATACCGACTCTCCCTTTGTTTTCAAACTTGGTTTAGTTTACAAAGTCGAGTAAACCGTCATCCCTTACTTTACTGATTTTGTCCATCAAATAAGGCATTCCTAGAAAGCAAATATGAATACCATTTAGCAATTGATTGTTAACGCAAAAGGGGCACCCCTAATTTTGTTGTCATTTGAAATTATTTTTTTTATGCACAACATTGGGAATAAATTAAAAGGGGTGAGGAAGCCCCTTGCTTCGGATTCGAGCTTGGAACGGACCATAGCGGCGGGAAAGCTCTTCCTCCATAACGCTGCTGCATACCCAGAAATCTGGTTAAGCTAGGATAGCCCCTACCCGGCTAACCTACACGTCTAGAGGTGACACCAAAGCAGGATGAACATAAGGGGGGGGGGGGGTTAGCCTTCATTTCGGTTTTCGAGCTTGGAAAGGACCATCGCGGCGGGAAAGCTCTTCCTCCATAACGCTGTTGCATACCCAGGAACCTGGTTAAGCTAGGATAGCCCCTACCCGGCTAACCTACACGTCTGGAAGTGACCAAAGAACATTGCTTTTAGAATTTGCCATTGCTCCCTCTTTTCCTTTAAGTCATCAATTCAATTTTTTTTGAAATGACAAGGGGTGCCAAAACATAAAAATTTCAGGTATCTAAAGGGTACCCATATTTTGATTTTGAAATTTTTTATTTGCAAACAAATTCGATAACTCAAAGGATGACAGCGTACTGTGGACTCGATAAATTAAATCAAAAATTATCGACTCGGGGATTTTCAGTATAAGTGCATTTTTTTTTAGAGATTCAAGATTCGATCACGATACTAACCAAATTTCCAAGATTAACCTAACACGTATTAAGACCAAGCTAGATAAATCAAGGCACATTCTTTTCTTCGTCGGCGATCTTCGGTTGGGATTTAGTTCTCAACTCAATTAGTCGCACCCTAAGATTAGTCCGTTTTCATATTTAGTTCTTAATAAAATGATTTTAAAGAGATGTGCGATTAAGAAGCACTTGATTATAAGGCGAATTCGTTGACTGAAAACTTTTATTTATAAGACAAACAAAAATTAAAAGGTAGTACAAAAGGATCGACACGCAAATTGGATTTGGAAGACAAAAGAATTGTGAGCACATTTTTTTTAGAACGGGCCCGAAAGCAAAAGGGATTGGAGTTGGGCGGTGTGCCCTATTCACAGGAAAAGAAAACCATCCCATCGGGTCGTTGAAGTTTCATTCGCATAAAGTGTCACAAATCCTCATTGGCAGGCTGCGGTCATTATAGCAAAGGGAAGTACCTTCCTCGGGGGTCGAGGAGCCCATAGGATACCATCTTCGGATTTGAAACCTTGCACATCCTGGCTCAAAGTTGGGCGAGCCCCTAGTCACGTTTTCTGATGTCTGCTCTTTGTTTGCCATTACTGATCAGAAAACTCGGAGTAGACCTTGATCAAAGGGACGCTGGGAACGAACCTTGAATACTACGCTAGAGAACGAATGGGATTCTCCCTCTACAAAATTGTTTGAAGGAAAGAATGTTTTAGTTTTTATGGGGACATAATTTTTTTATGTATGAAAGAATGATTGTTTTAAGAATAAAAGAATGCAAAATGATTTTATTTTGAAAGATTGAAAAGCAAGCACATCACAAAAATCCTAGAAAGCCGGACAAGCACATCGCTTAGTTTTGACACCTTGTCTTGATTTAGTCCTGGAATAGTGGATTCCTTCTCCCGAGTATAGGACCAATGTTTTGCACCTGATCCTATAGCCGTCAAAAGCCTCTAGCAAAGGGCCTATACCCTTTCGGGGATCCGCCATTCTAGTTACGGTCAATGTGTGAGTCTTCGACAATTTCGAGTCAATCCTAGACATCCCGTTTGAATATCAAAATTTTTTGAAATTGTTTTTCTTATTTTTTTATTTGGGAATGAAATAAGATTGACTGGAAATAGACTCGGACAAGAACCGGATAAAAGTTAAGGACGTGTAAGTTTTCCAAAACAGTCTCAGACGCGGCTTTTGAGATAGCTAGTTGGATGGGGCTTAACCTCTCAACCACGGCAGTGAGACGCGGCATCGAGTCGGGAATGGCAACCGCGGTTATCAATTCGAGGGAGCAAGAGATCCCCGTCAACCTCGGGCTCCAAGTCCCCAAGGATTTGTACGGTAACAAGAGATGTTATAAGTTCGCAATTGTGATGTGTGTGAGGTATCTATTTTTTGAGAAAAATAGAGATTTTGAAGAAAAAGCACATTATTATTTTTATTTATTTTATTTTTTATTTCTTTTTATTCGCACAAATAATAAGGAAGAGAAAGTACCTACAAAATGAACAAACGTTAAGGCATATATATATGTATAAGGCAAGGAAAACACATAATGGCGGAAGCACACTTTTTTGAGTTTAGCCCTCTTGAAAATGTCCCCAGCAGAGTCGCCACTGTGAGAGCCCGCGCGCGAACCTTTGAGAAATGGGTCCGTTCGAAGCGCTGATTGAATCCGCTCGGTTTCTCACACAATGGTTACCCTCCTTTGGTTTTGAAAAACCAGAGAGTCGCCACCTCATTTTATTAAGGAAAATAGAGATAAAACCTTTTTGTTTAGAGAAGTGCGTTCGGGGGCTAAGTTACGAGTAGAGAAGGTGATTAGCAGCACTCCACTCGCCCTTTAGGTCTCTAGAATGCTTCCGCCTATGCTTGGTTTTAATTGCCTTTTTGAAATGCCTTATATGCTATAACATTGAAAAAAGTGTGTATGTTTTTGTACAAGGAGTCCTCCTAGTCTAGGTCGATTCATTTTGATCGCAACCGGGAATCGGTTTGGGTGGATTCCCGATCGGTTTTGGAAAATTGTTTGAATCAATTAGACAAGTAAGAACAAATAATGGGGAGAGGGGAATATTGTACAAGTAATAAAATTATATGAAGAATGGGAAAAATCCCATGAAAAGAATGTCCAAGCCAAGGTTGATCCTCCAAGTTTATGGCCTGCTGTGAATCACCATGGAAGGTACCAGTGAAATACCTATCCAAAACCAGATCTAAAACTTGTTATTCACTCCCAAGATGTTATAGAACATTTATGAATTTTGGTTGGATTTTTAGGTTATTATTTCATGGTTAGATCATGCAAATAACATTAATATAAAATCAGTCCAGAACAGGAAAAGAAAGCATATCAGATTTTGATGGCTAATTTACGTTATCATATCTTATGTCTGGAAAAACATAAAACATGAAAGTTGAAGATAACATATCAAAAATGATTTTTTCCAAGTTTCAAATCCATAAAACAAGTTTTGTTGCTCCAAAAGACATCTGACATTTATATGTCAGAATCTGGAAATATCATATCTGGGAGCAGTCACTTGATTTGGAAAATGGAAAGAGGTCTTTCCTTAGGTCATAAAATTATTTCAAAAGCATGAATATTTTTATTAGTTGTTAAGAATAAATTTCATGTTTTGATATTGACTTGAAAATCGAGTTTTGGTAGGGTTTTGGACATGAAAACCCAGGTTAGTCAAAAGTTGAGCAAGCAAGGCAGCAGGTTTGAGCTACGAAAATATCTACCAAAACATGACCTAAACACGGAATGAGACTACGAAACTTAGCATGAATAATATTCAGTATACAAGGAACAACTTTTATGTTTTGAGATAAGTCTAGAAACGAAGTTATGATAGAGTAAAAAGCACAATAAAAGACTTTATTGAAACAGAACATGCTGGACAGATTATTCATAGCATGAAGATAGGTATCAAAACATGGCTTAAACTCAGAGAGAACCCATGAAACTTAGGAAGCTTATTTATTAACATGTTATTGACATTATTGAGTATCTATTTATGAGCAAACATGAACAAAAATGAGAATAAACAAGAAAGAAGGAGAGGAGGACAGATTGTGAGCATGCTGAGTAATATCTAGCATGGATTTAGGAGTTAGTCCACAAAATCAACACCGAAATAAACTTAAAACATATATATACATGTTGGTACTGGAGATTGAACATTTATAACATATTTAACATGTTTATTTACAAAGTTAAAACATGGATTACATAGATAATGATGGAGAATCTAGTCACTAGTTGACTAGATCCCCAACAACTCATACAAACTTACATCTATTAAGTCTAGGATTTACAAGGGAGATACTTACCTAGATAAGGGGGGTGTGGTGTGCTCCCTTTGTCTCCAAGGGAAGACTTTTTTTGTTGTTTGAGTTCGAGAGTTGGAAAACTTGAGATTGCTTGAGTTTAGTTGTGTTTTGGTGGCTTTATGGTGGTTTAATGGTGGTTTTGTGGTGGGGTTGTGGTGGGGTTGTGGTGGTTGTTTGGTGGGGCTATGAAGTAGGTCAGGAGAGTGTTTAGGACTGAGAGAGTTGGGAGAGAATGGTTGAGAGAGTTGTGGTGTGAATGAGAGAATGAGAGTGTAGTTAATAAGGAGAGTTGGTTCAATCTAGGCCATTTCTTGGAGGAGGAGGGAGGTGAGATTTTTGGGACTAATCTATCCCTAAGGTAGGGGTAGAGGAGGGAGGAGGGCTGGTGAGGTGATGGAGGGTGGAGGAGCTTTAAGGAGAAGATGAAGAAAAATGGGGAAGAAATCATCATTCGGGAGAAAAAACTGCCTAAGAACTCGAAATAGGCTGCACGACCGTGCGGGACAAAGGGCACGGCCGTGCGCCTGGCCAAAAGTCAAAATTTTGATTTTTTTCTTTTTCTTTTTCCAGCCAGGAGGTGACACGTGGCTTATGTGGACTGGTGCTTTACTTGCTCAGCACACATTTCTTCCGGCTCCGTCTTTCTGTTCCGCAACTGCTCCATTGTGCGTGCTCCGGTGTCCCGGTTGTCCGTGGGCCCAAAATGAAAGTTGCTCGGAATATTTTTGTGGTCACTCCGATGTATCTGTAATTTGATCGAAGAGCAAGAAATAAAATAATATAATATTAAATGCATTAGATGCACCGATAAGGCGCTCGGTAGTCCCGAACAGCCAAATCTGGGGTTTTTAGGTCAATTATCAGGTTTAGACCAATTAATCGAGGTTTAATTGGGGTACGAGATCGGGGTGTCTACAGGTGCGCCTATCTCTATGATGCTCGCCTAGCACAAAGTTATGCTCCTTGTTTAAACAATGATGCGCCTATGTATAGTGCTCCTACTATACATGGTGCGCCTATTGTAAGATGCGCGCCTACTAAACTTTCAACACTTAGACAAATTTGAAGATATGAAGACTCCAGTATTCAAATTCAAAGCCAGAATCCAACGGTGAATCAAAGTTTTGAGAGCACTTAAGATGAAGACATCTGTCCTCAACGACTCTCAAGCTATATTTGGACACGTGCTCCAATCAACGAGCTCCAGCACATGGATTCTCAACGTCTATATCTCTCAAACCCACTATAAATACCTCATAAATTCATACATTTGAAGTTGCTAGAATTCACGCTTTGAGAGAGAAACTTGAAGATTTGAAGATTGTTCTAACATATTCCAGAATTTCAAGATCACCTTCATATATTCATAACTAGCCCAGATCTAAAAGCCTTGTAACACTTTAGTTTTATTGTCCTCTCAATCTCATATATCTAAAGAGCCTTGAAACTAAGAACACACACTCACCTTTTCAAGTTTGATCACTTAGATCTTTCTTGAAGAGATACACTGGTTTTAGTCTAGGATTTGTTCTTTCATAGATAATAGATCTTGAGTTGATCATACTCACAAGTTGTAATCTGTAATCAAACTCATAATATAAGATCTCCATTAGAAATCCAAGACTAACCATCTTGGTAGAGGACGTAGATCATTTCCCGATCGAACCTCTCCAAATAGCGCCCCTTTACTATTTGCAATTTACTTTCAAGTTTTCAATTTCATCTTACTTTTTGCTTGTTTGTCATTTGCATATTTTGAATATTGTTGTGTTTGTGAGTTATTGCCTTAGTTCCATTTCACACACTCTTTAAGCCAAAATAATTAGTGTGTGTGCGCTCTTTTTCAATGTTTGCACTCCTTTTTACTTAACTAAATTCCGTTGTGCATTTCACTCTATCTTTGGAGCGCCTTTCATAACGCTAAAAGGACTTAGTGCGCATTTGCAATTGAATTTTTCAAGGGTTTGAAAAGAATTTCAAAACAACTATTCACCCCCTAGCTATTTTTCATACCCTTGTTGCCCTTTGGGACCAATAGCCACATTCGCCTCCCTAGGCAAAATTTACAATTTAGCCCCTATCTATTCTATGTTGGTTCATTTTAGGTCTCCTTAACCTATTTTAACCAAAATTCGTTATTTCAGGTCAAGAAGGCCTCCTAAAATTTCTATTTCTTTTCAAATTCTTTCTAGAGAAGCATCGTGATTACGTAGACCTTGCCGTCTTCATATCTCGTAAATTCCAACTTTGCTGCAATTACTGAAGCCCGACCATTTTTATATTGCGTACACCTAGACATTTGCTTAGTACCATCGTGGTTACTGTAACGACCCGAGCCCACAGGCCCGACCCGTTACACAAGTACCATGCACTGGCCCAATGAATACAAATATCTTGGGTCCACTTGGCTTACCACAGGCCCACCCAAAAATCCTTGGACGTATTGGTATTCATTGGTAATTCGTTGTACCTTTAGTACTACTAAAGATTTTGATATCCCACCGATGTGGGATATCACAATCTCCCCACCTTGGATCCTTGCCGTCCCCAGAAAGACCCACTTGGATCGGAACCCCGGGCAATGTGGATTCAAGAGGGGCTCGTACGGATTAAAGACGTGACTCCCACTGACTCCGCGGTGTGCACTTTGTTCCACACAGCAGTTTGCTCCACACTTCCGGCCGGGACCCGATCTGATACCATTTGTAACGACCCGAGCCCACAGGCCTGACCCGTTACACAAGTTCCACGCACTAGCTCAATGAATACAAATATCTTGGGTCCACTTGTCTTACCACAGGCCCACCCAAAAATCCTTGGATGTATTGGTATTTATTGGTAATTCGTTGTACCTTAAGTACCACTAAAGATTTTGATATCCCACCGATGTGGGATATCACAGTTACCGAGACCCGTATCTATATCATGAACGTTCTAGATCCATCACGGTTACTTAGACCTTGCCTTCTTCATATCGCGTACGTTCCAGTATTTTTTATTTTATCTTGAGATTACTTAGACCCGACCGTCTTCATATCTCGCACCATTCTTGTTCGTAGCTCCGAACTACGTTTGGCTTGATTCCTCTGAGGATACGTAGGTAGCCTGATAAAGGTCCAGCCACCCGACCGACTTGGTCATTTTTCATTCCCAACAGATAATTCCTTATAACTTAAGGTTATCCCCAGTGGAAGGCATTGTTCGTAACTCCCCATCAGAGGACAATCATTCAAAATTTCCCTAGTAGAGATGAACTACGTTTGGCTTGATTCCTCCGCGGATACGTAGGACGCCTGCAAAAGTTCATCCATCCCACCATCACCTTTCTTCTGTTTTGAGACTCATGTTTCAGAACGGATTCTCTTTTTTTATCGCCGACCCTCCATTGCCTTGCAAGAACCGTCGCCGAGGAGCTACTGTTAGTATCCGATCTGAAAATGATTTAATTAGGGCTTTCCCAAACATACAAGGACTTTATAGGAATTAGAAACCTTGCAAAGACTTATCCCAGATTCCCAAAATATAGCTCAATATTCTAGAATATCTCAAAAATAACCAAAATAGGTTTCCATAAACCAAATCAAACCCTAGCTTGAAAATCACGTCAGCGAAAAAGGATGGTCACGCAGCCACTTTCGACCTTGGCCAGGTGGCCACTTCCGCCTTGGATGATCTTAGCCGTCAGATCTCTCCGCCATTTTCCTATATAAGGTCCCTTAGCCTCATAATTCAAGGACAGAAGATAATCAGAATCAGATTCCCGATTCCAGAGTTCCATAAATCGTTTTTTAGAGCATTCAAGACTCCCAAGTGATGATTTCCTCCCAAATCAAACCTCTCAAGCATCTAAGAACATCCTCAAAGTTCCCAAGAAGATCCAAGGTTAATTCTTGCCAACATAGGTAAGTTTTCTACCTTTTTCTTCATGTTCTTGCCATGTTCTTAGTTTAGATCCATAATATTCATGTTCTTAACATGTCTATTCATATGTTCTTCATAATATTCATATGTTCATAATATATCCTTCACATGTTCTTCATGTTCTTAGATTAAAACCTTATTTATGCTAGATTTAGGGTTTTGATCTTCATGATTAATATGTTATTTCATAGCCGATAATGATCTAGGATTCATCAGCCCGAACATGATCTAGGAACTATTTCTAAACCCTAATCTTTAGGTAAATACTCCCCATAAATATGCATGATCCCGTTTCTTCTGCCTATTCTAAATTCTTCTCGAACTACGCTGACATGAGCTTCTCACATTGAGAAGAACGTAGACAATCTTTGGATCGGGTCTCAAAACACCGCACACAACCTACACCCCATTATGATAGAAAGACCGATCATTCGGGCGATAGGAGTGATAACGCTTAATATTCTTCTCTTATCGTAATTTGACCCCCCGAACCCATTTACATGACATAATAGTTTTTTTCAATGTTTTGGCTAATTAAAACGGCGTGGCGACTCTCATATTTTTAATGTTGCTATGAATATCTCTTTTATTATTAAATATTATCACAAGAAATTTCCCATGCGTCACTTCATCGGAAAGGGGTATTCACACTGGCCCACCACGCCTCCGAACCACGTTGACTTTGTCAAAAGCTTAAGGCTCCACAACTCCCAGCGACCGATGCGAAGTGAAAAGTGCGCCCTAAACCGCCCATTCCGCCTTTCGCACACTTCGTGGGTTGTGGGTCAATATTGAGGTAGTCCAAAATTAGCTCAATTGACCACTAGCTAGCATGGTTGGCCCAAAGGCCCACTTAGCTTGTATGGTAGGAAGCCCACACTTGATTGGTACCACTTTAGATGAGCTATATTAAATACTCTCATCCTTTTCATTTTCCAACCAATGTGGGATACTATGAATACCCTGTTCAGTGCAGCGACGCATGGGAAGTTTCTTATTATCTATCTTATTTTTTCATACTCACAAACACTTCCTTCCACAATTTCTCTCTCTTACTTTTCCTTAATTTGTGTGCCAAAATTTTTGGTCTCAAGTGACATGAAACGGAGGGAGTATGTGTTACAATTATGTTTAAACACTGTTACATATAAGTAACATGTTTGTTACATTTTAGTTATAATAAGTATTAACTTTGGCAAATGAATAAAACATAAAAAAGCACAGCTACTTTTTTGTATATATGTATTACTTTTATGTATACAAACTGTTACATATAAGTGACAGGTTTGATACATTTAGTTATAGTTTAAGGCACCATGCTGGCGGTTTAAAGATGGCGGCTTGAGAGACACTAAACCGCTATGGATAAACCGAACATAACTCAGCCTAACTACTAAACATCTAGAAATGGACTTGTCTAAAAATTTAAAGTAAAATTTCATTACATGTAAACCTAAAGTCCATAAAAAGACACGTGGAATGGGTCAATCAAATCAGGTGGGTGTACTAACAATGAATCCTAACAATTTCCCCCTATTTGATTGATGCCATTACCACACTATGATAGAGCAAACATTGTACTTGGTAAAAACATGCTCAAATGAATATGTATTGAAACTGCATGTCCCAAGTCAAATGCACACACAATGCTAGATCATAGATTTCTAATCTATCAACAAACAAAGGAAAGATAGAAAAGAAATACATTCAGATGCATATTTAGAATATGTGATTATGAAAATCAGATATGCATGTTTAAACTGAATGTTTAAAACACATACACTTAGAAAATGTTTTCATGATGAATTAAAGTGCATGGGTTTTGAAAATGCATTGTTCCACAAACAAGTAGTTTGAATAAACAAGGTTTTTTGGAATAAGATGCAATGCATTCATTTTCATTATAATCCTTTAAAGGTTTTGGAAGTTACAAAATTACAAGGAAAATAATGAAAGGCAAAACTGATTACAAAGGATAGAAAGAAATCTAGTCAGTTCTATCAGGAAACCTGGAGGCGGCTTGGTCTGCGGTTTGAGCATCAGAAGGCTCAACTAGGCTGGCGATTTCAAACACGTATTCAGCTGACTTAAGACGAAGATGGGTCGGTTCATTTACCTTCTCTAAGATTTTTCAGAAAACTTCTTCAGGTCGTTGGCATAATGAACTAAGTAGTCAGTTGATAAAACCGTTAGATCAGCTAGTTGGTCTAACTTCTTCTCTAGAGCCTCATTCATTTCTTGGGCCGCTTCGAGTCTGAGAGAAGTCAGCTCATTTAGAGTTTCAAGCTTATGTTCTAGTTTGAGCTGGTTCTCCAGAAGGGTTTCTATCTTGAATTCCATCCTCCCAATTCGAGGGTCAATAGCATTCTCCCTCTTAATGGCATAAACAAGGAAGGGCAGAGAGGAAAGAAATGCAGATTGGGTAAAAAATGAATCCAGAACAAATTGAATCTTTACTGGATCAGTTTCAAAAAGGGAGGAAGGGGAAGGAATGACAGAAAATGAAGTGTAGGAAGGAAGAGAAGGGAAATGGAAAGAAGTTGGGTATGGAGAGAGGAATGGAAGTATAAGGAGAGAACTGCCATCTATAAAGATATGGAAATACAATGCAGTTTATCCTAAAGAAAAATGAGAGAAGAGAGAAAAGATGACCTCAACTGCCAGATCTTCAATGATTTGATCAAGAGTTGAAGCAATGAGTAGATCTGAAGCAGCCTGAGACTCATCGGCTGGAAAGATTGCGAAAGGATTTAGACGACCAGACTTGAGTCGTTGCTCTTCATGCTTGTTGGCGGCTCTGAGAATGGCTCCATGGTGGTTGGCTTTGGAAGAAGTAGATCTAAACCTCTTTAGGTAAGCCGCGATGTCCTGTGCACACTTCCTTTTCAAACCACGCGGTTTGGGAGTCCTAACTGCAACTTTGAACTCAGGCAAAACCGAAGGGGCAGAGATATTGATCAGTTGCGGTTGAGCCGAAGGTTGAGCCGATGGACCAAAGGGCAGTGAAGGAGATCCAGAAGGTGAAGGAGTGTGCTCTAGTGAGTCAAAAGTTAGCTTTCGTTTCAGTGAAGGAGGAGCGGTTTCAACCAACATCGGGTCTATACCGACCTTTCTCAGTTCAACTCTCTCTCTTAATTGCTTTGCAAATGAGCCTTCAAGAGGTGAGTGATCCTTCTTGTCATGAGCTTCAGTGAAGTCCACTGCACCAGGTGTCCTAGTCCTTCATCAAACCGCAGTTTGTGTCTTTGATGAAACCGCATTTCAAGTTCATTCATGAAACCGCACATGCATCTGGTGGAACCGCCGACCAAGATATTGAAGAAGTTATTGCTGTCATTTACTCCTTGAAGAGAAACATTCACTTTACAACCGTAAATGAATGACTGGTGACATGTCCTTAAACTTCAAGTCATGTTTCAGTTATTCTTGGAATGTCGGTTTGTCTCGCTTTTTGAAAAGTTACCGTTGTACTTTTCCAACAACTAAAAGGACAATGTCAGGTAGTGATCAAACAACTTCGTGCCACAAAGCAAAAGCAAAGGACGACAGTGACAGGTCAACCAATGGGATTATGACAGCGCATAGAACCGCCATACAATGACTCACCTCTTTGTCCAACGGTCACTAATGCCTTCGCTATAAATAGCCTTCATTTGTCAACAATGAAGGTTGCTGAGCTTCAAAGAGAAATCCCAAGTATTCAAGTTTGCTTTGAAGATTGAAAACCCAGATATCCATATCTTCATCATCTCCTTAGCAAACCCAGAGTTCTTCATCAAAGCTTCAAGCCTTCAAATCATCACAACTTAGCCTTGCACAGAAAGTAATCACTTGCTCGCCATCACTTAGATATTTTGAGCTCTTGATTTCTTTCCACACACACACCCGGAGTATATTTTCTTATAGATTATATACCTCGAAAACACAGGTTGTTATAATAGCATTGTTAGGTTAGATGTTTATTTAGAGTTTGGATTCGTTTGTAATCTTGTAAAAACTCCTCTAAATCAATACAAGTCTAGTAGCTATTAGAAAATCCTAGGCTAACCACCTAGGTAGAGGACGTAGTTCTTTCAAGAACGAACCTCTTCAAATTGTGTGTCTTTGATCTTTAATTTCTGTCTTGTCATTACATTTCTGTTTATGAGCTTTATTTACTCTTATGTGAAATGACTGATAAATGATTTGCATACTTCTGTGATACTTCAGTTGTACCTTGTCAGTTGCATCATTCCTTTTTCAACCACTTAAACCGCCCTACTCTTTATAATTCAGTTTGGACATAACCGCAAAATTCCGCTGTGCATTTTATCTGAGCGGTTCTAGTGCTTTAAACCGCAATAGACCAAACTGATAAGTACTTGGTTGATTTTCAAGGGTATTTCGAAAAAGATTTTAAACCTCTATTCACCCCCCCTCTAGCGGTTCTATACCCTTGTTGCCCTTTGGGACCAACAGGCAGGAACCAAGGTTTCACAAGTAATGATAAATGTACCATCTGTGATGGAGCTCACAAGACAGAGATTTGTTTCTAAAAGGAGCGGCAGTGCTATAACTGTAAGAAAGTGGGACACCGAAGTGGGAGTGCCCAGAACCTAAGAAAGACGAACCGGCTGCAGGAACTAAGGACAACGGAGGAGGAAACGGTGGAGGCCGTGGTAGAATGTACACCATGATCGCAAAAGCTGCTGGAGTAAATACAGATCTTGTGGCAGGTACAATGCAGATAAATTCTCGTGATGTTTATGTATTAGTTGATACTGGTGCTACTCATTCAGTAGTTAGTAATGATGTAGCAAGGAAGTTAAAACTGCACCCAGAAACGTTACTTATGCCTTTAGTGATAGATACACCTACTAAAGACGCTATCCCCATCACTACCTCTTATAGAAATTGCACCTTAGGAATTGGAGATACGAATGTAAAGATCGATCTCATCGAACTGGATATGTCGGAATTCGACGTAATACTAGGAATGGATTGGTTGGCTCTACATCAAGCTAACGTGAACTGTCAAGAGAAAATAGTGACGTTCCTAGGAGAAGAAGGTAGAGAATATAGATTCGTGGGTTCAAGACCGAGGAAAAGGGTAGGCTTAATCTCGGTGATGAAGGCCCGTAAAATGTTGAGGAAGGGATGTGTAGGATTCCTGGCATACATAGGTGAAACAGAAGAGAAGGGAATAACCTTAGAGTCACTTGAAGTAGTGAATGAATTTCAAGATGTATTTCCTGAAGATTTGCCTGTATACCACCAGTAAGAGAAGTAGAGTTCTCCATCGATTTAGCACCAGAAACCACGCCTATTCGAGAGCACCGTACAGGATGGCTCCAACGGAGTTTGAAAGAACTAAAGAACAGTTGCAAGAACTATTAGACAAGGGGTTGATTAGACCGAGTGTATCACCATGGTGCACCGGTACTATTTGTGAAGAAGAAAGATGGATCTATGAGACTATGTATTGACTATAGAGAGTTGAATAAGGTGACGGTTAGGAACCAATACCCACTGCCGAGAATTGATGATTTGTTTGATCAATTGAGAGGAGCCTGTTATTTTCAAAGATTGATCTTAGATCTGGATATCATCAGCTGAGGGTCAAGGATGTAGATGTGGCGAAGACAGCGTTTAGGACAAGGTATGGGCATTATGAGTTTGTCGTGATGCCATTCGGATTAACTAACGCACCAGCTGCATTCATGGAGTTGATGAATAGGATATTTCAGGAGTACTTAGATAAATGTGTTATAGTATTCATTGATGATATTTTGTGTACTTGAAGACAAAGGAAGAACATGCTGAACATTTGAGGATAGTGTTAGAAATTTTGAGGAGAGAGAAATTATACGCGAAGTTTAAGAAATGTGAATTCTGGTTGGAGAAAGTAACATTTTTGGACACGTAGTGTCGAAAGAGGGAATTTCCATGGACCCGACGAAGGTAGAGGCAATAATGGATTGGGAAAGACCGACTACAGTAACCGAAATAAGAAGTTTCTTGGGTTTAGCTGGTTACTATAGAAGGTTCGTAGAGGGATTTTCGAAGTTATCGGACCATTGACGAAGCTGACGCAGAAGGCAGCCAAGTTGTTTGGTCAGAAGAGTGTGAGAAAAGTTTCCAAGAATTGAAGAATAGATTAGTATCTGCACCAGTATTAACACTACCGACAGGAACGGAAGGTTTTGTTATCTACAGTGATGCGTCGTTGAAAGTACTAGGCTGTGTACTGATGCAAAATGAGAAGGTGATAGCATATGCATCTAGGCAGTTGAAAGTACATGAAAGGAATTACCCGACCCATGATTTGGAGTTAGCAGCAGTAGTGTTTGCTTTGAAAATTTGGAGACATTATCTGTATGACGTGAAATGTCAGATTTTTACATATCATAAGAGCCTTAAGTATATCTTCACGCAGAAAGAATTGAATATGAGACAACGGAGGTGGCTAGAACTTCTCAAGGACTACGACTGTGAAATATTGTATCATCCTGGGAAGGCCAACAAGGTGGCAGATGCTTTAAGTAGGAAGAGTCACGGAATGTTGGTGTAGACACCCCGCCTTGGACCTCTCACCCCGATTGCATACAAAGTATTTTTATTTAACTTATTTTCATTAATTTCTGTTACTTCGGTTAAGTTCCTAACTGATTCCGTTAGTTTTGAACTAAACTGCATAACAGAATTAATTTTAGAGTCATTTCTGTCTTTCTGTCATTTTTAGAATCGCGCGCTTCCGGCACTGCTAACGGGCCGCGCGCGCCTCCCGTCCCAAAGGCGGGACTCGCGCGCTGTCCGATATGGCAGTAACGGATTGCACCTTATTTCCCTCCTTTTTCTTATTTACAAACATCTTTTCTTGATCACAAAAACCATCTTTTTACATCCACGTTCATCCCCCCTTTTCTCATTAACTCCCAATCCCAAATTCTAAGCCTTTTCCCAAAAGTAATATTTCTTTCATTTATTATTTGATTTCTTTTATTTCTTTTATTTTTCTTTTATTCATTTATCTTATTTGTGATTGGCCCATTCCATTTCACATGGATGACCAATTTCCCTCCATCATTTCCCTTTCTTTTTTACCTATAAAAACCATCATCTTCTACCTTGGAAAGGGACTTCTTTTTGGACTTTTTTTTGGGACTCCAACCTTGATTCACCAACTACATTATACACAAATTCTCCCAATAAGAGTTCTTAGTAACAAGACTCTACACAAATTGTTCTACAACAATTTCATTACAACAACAACACTTTCAAGTCAAGGTTCCAAGTCCTCTTTCTCAAGGTACAACTCCATTTTCTTCCTTTGTTTTCTTCTTCTTGATGTATGCAATCCCCATTAATGGGACATGACCAACATGACTACTTCACATATTGAAGTTAGTTAAGGTTATCTCCCTACATTTTAATCATAACTTTAATTCACCATGTTAATTTCTCTTCATCTCTTAATGTAATTCTTTAACATTACTTGTTACATGTAATCTTTATCATTAATAAATAAAACAATTCTATTTTATTTCCCCTTTATTTCCCCTTTTCTTCTCATCACAATTGTTAGCACATTTCTATTTAATTAATTGAAGGACATGTAAATATTGGAACACCAATAGTAGCAAGACCCGCGTAAGCGGGGCGGAGTGGGTGTTTAAGTACTTCCCACTCCGTCACCTAACCCCCGAACCCTTCTTTCCCGAATCTCTGGTTTTGTACATAAATTAGGCTATTTCTAGGTTTTTCTTATGTTCCTTTAAAAACACAGGTGGCGACTCTAAACACTCTAAAAACAAGTTAGACATCCTAGGATAATTCACCGCTCTAGCCAAGCCGTGGTTCCCCGGGGTATCTACAGTGGCGAATCTGCTGGGGACGATAGAGGGTTAAACTTGCGTTTTCATTTTTGGTGTTCTTTTATTCTGTTTTCTGGGCATTCTGGTAAAAAGGGTAGGAAGCGCGCGCCTCCGGCCTTCTTGGCCTAAAGCGCGCGCGTCCGACCCTTATTACCGGAATCGCCCGCCTCCTTTCTTGTCCTTCAATTCCATGTTTCTGTGCTAACAAATTCTGCAGGGGAAAGTTTTCTTAATTAAGGGTCAAGGC
The DNA here is from genome assembly GCA_026119855.1 of Campanula takesimana. NCBI lineage: Eukaryota > Viridiplantae > Streptophyta > Magnoliopsida > Asterales > Campanulaceae > Campanula > Campanula takesimana. The sequence goes on from JAOWBW010000227.1 coordinate 2,005,167, forward strand.
AATCCCTTGAACCCACTGATTTGCAGGTTCTCACCCAGAAGCGGGCTCCTTTGCCCTGCTTCCTCTCACGCGCGCGCCTTCCGCATAGGCAACCCAATGCGCGCGCTTCTGGGCGCATTCCCGGAACAGAACAGTGCACAGAAACAGAACAGAATGACAGTGTGTGGGCACCGGGCCTGCATACAATTTCTTTTACTTTCTGTTTATTTTTTACCGGTCACACGGGTGATTCGGGAGTTGTAAATACGTGCTTCTTTGTTTCCTTTTTTCTTTCTTTGAAAAAAAAAAAATTTGTCACATCTTAGACCTCACAATACATACACATATTCTTATCAACTGCTCACTATCGAGTCGCACAAGTCCAACCCCAAACCCGTCGAGGCCCGTCCTAGGAAGTTTCAAGCTCCACCCGACCTTGACTCTTCCGAAGCGGTCAACCTCAGCCCGTGGCGTAGTTCAAGACTACATGCCGGGGGTGACCTTTAAGCCTCATATTCAAGCCGAGCACAAACCACACAATTCTAGTCTAGGGTCTAACACTCTGTGACCAAGTCGGTTTTTCATGTGCCGAGATTTCCCTAAACTAATGTCTTCAAATCATACATGCCAACTTGTTGCAATGGACGAAATAAAACTCCGTCCCCAAAAGTGGTTATTTTGGATGAAAATAAAAATCCGTCCCCGCATGTATGATTTACAACATTAATTTAGTTTAATCCTGACACATGTAGGATTCACAAGCGTGGTGGAATCCGATGAGTATATGGGACCGCGAGATGGTCTATATACTAGTATGACGATTCCACTATTTTCCTAGAAACCCCAAAAAAGACCACGTCCTTCCGACTTTTGTAAATAAATAAAAAAAAAAAAAAAAAGTCATTTTCTTTATATGGTTGAGTCTTTTTCGTGTTTGTGGGTTAAATTTATTTTATCCAAAAGATGTTTGTGGGGGCAATCTAAGATCAACCGTGCTCTTCCAATAGGTCCAATGGCTTCCAACGGCAACAACAACAATGGTGGAAATGATTTCGTGTCCAACGAAGGGTTACTCAACGTAATGAAATCAATGGGGGAACAAATGGATAGGATTGTCGAGGATGCCCGCCGTAAAGACAATTTGTGGCAAGCCCGTTTCGATATCGACAAGAGGATTCACAAAGAAGAGGTTTCCGAACTCAAGGCCCGTCTTGATTATGAAAGAAGAATTCACAAGGAAGAGGTTTCCGAACTCAAAGCCCATTTGCAAGAACTCACCGACAGCAAAGCAAAGTTCAATGATAAAGCATGCTCAAGTGGCCCGACCCTCAAAAGCTACAAAGGTACCACCAACAACCGAGTTTTCACTCCTCTCCAAGGAGTAACCCAAGCCGAGGCATTTGAAATTTGGTGGCAAGAGGGAAGATCAAACCTCTGGAGGGGTACAAGCCGAAGGCGATACTGAAAAAATCATGCTCATGGTGAATGGTGCGGCTACCACAAGCATAGTGGCCACACTACCGAAGGGTGCTTCCTTCTCCGAAACATCATCCAAGATTTGATCGACAACGGCGAATTTACCGTGGGTGAAGAGCAACTCATCAAAGGAGTGGCTTGGTTTTGAAATGGGGCTTCAACAAAGAGGACGACGACAACAATCTCCGTTTCTCTTTCTCTACCTAGTAGTAGGAATAAAAAAAAAAAAAAAAAAAAAAAAAAAGAGTCAAAAGTCCTCTTTTGTGTGCATTAATGTTTTCTCTCGTCCCATGTTAAGTGTCGAGTCTTCTTATCAAATAAAAGTCGTTCATGTCCTTATACACTCTTCCAAGTTGTTCAATCTAATTCTTGGCAAAATGATGAAAAGATGTCTAAACGAGTTTTGGAATGAAGGCCATCACTTGAACGCCTAGGGGCTAACGCCTAGGGCTAAACATTGTGACGAAGGCAACATCATCAACGACGAAGACAAAGCCAAGACATCAAAGGTGAAGCAACAACCATGGAGAAAAATCAAGCAATGTTTCAAAAGGGGATTAAAAAAAAAAAAAAAAAAAAAAAAAAAACTCGCTAGGTTGAAATCATCAAATAAACCTAGGCAAAAGTTAGAGCACACAAAAAAAAAAAAAAAAAAAATCCCCCTCAATCAAAGAAGTTCACATCAAGATCAACATCATTCCATCCACCAAAGGAGGACGAAGCTACACGACGAAGCAACAATTCATCACGAAGAATGGAGAATCCACAAGAACTACGGTGACCTGAGCCTCTACACTGGAGGAACGTAGGCAACCTGCGGGTCCGGTCTCATGCAAGAAAGAAAATATGTTTAGCCCTAGCGCGTTATGGTGATTGGCCTTCATCTCGAACTTGTCAAGACATCTTTGTACGATTCATTTGCCAATGAATTAATCACCAAAAAGATTGAACAACTTTCTTAGATTTGGAATCATTCCACGTTCCTTGTCGAGTCTAGGGACTTCTATTCTTTCTGCATACTCCCAATTTCTTGCAATCAAATTGGGGCTTTCCTTCTCTTCTCTCTTAATGACTTACTTGCCTTCGCGAGTCATTCAATTCAATAAAAAATACATGTCAATACTACGTACACTTCCCTAGTCAAGTCAATGTCACTCACCTTTAGTGACAAGAGGTCTCCACCGCAAAATCACATGTCTTATCTCCTCAGCTAGAGTCAATGCACACTTCCTCATCAATTAAGTCAAAAAAAAATGATGAAGACGCAAAAGAGATGCCCGCTAGATTGAAAACCCGAAAGGGCGGTCTAGGCAAAAAACAGGGTGCGTCATAAAAAAATGAGAGAGTGAGAGAGAGAAGGGAAAGAGAAATGGAGATCCCCGGCCTCTAAAGAAGATAAGTTCTATATTGAATCTCCTCAGCAAGTCAATTCCCCACCGAGTCAACTTTGGGATTGCAAAAAGCTTGACAAGATATGGCACCATCAAAGGTTGTTTTGGGTTATTGGCATCATTCTCCAGCAGTGTGCATTTTTGGGTTCATGAAAAGAAGGCCCGTGGTAACCAAGATCCATCCGAGAACAAGCCCATCATAAAAGGGCACGAGGTTGCACAAATAATCCCTAGCTAGTCAACTGGCTTGGGCAGCAAATAGCAACAACATGTGTCTCAGTTTTCAAGGCTTCTTCAAGTATGTGTTTCTAAAGTACGCCGAAAGGCTCCTGAGAAATGGAGTACCTCTTGCCATATCCTCTCATGTTTATTCCCTCACACGAGGATGAGTCACTCTTGCTTTGCTCAACAAATGGTGACACCCTAGGGGCTATGTGACTCAAGGATAAGGACTTCGTTTGCTTCACTTGACAATCAATACACCCTAGAGGCTATGTTCGAGAAAGATGTGTGAGACTATCCTCAAAGTCTCCCAAAAGGGATGTCAAAAAGCCCTCTTGTCGCGTGTGCCCATGCTCGTTCCCCCAATCAAGGATGGACCTTTCTCGCAATCAATGATGGCACTCTAGGGGGCTATGGTCAAGTCTTAAAGGCTCCCTCGGCAAAGAGCAATTAACTCCCCAGCAGTATCCCCAGCCAAGTCATGTGCAACATTGGAAGCTTCCTCAATTCGGCACTGAAGGTCTCAACGGGCTTCGCGATCTACAATCTTTTGGGCTACGGCATTACATTAATTCAAGCAAAGGGCAGTATTAGGGCTTCGCGACCGACAGTCTTTTGGGCAACAATACTCGAGCAAGTGCAATGTGGAGTAGTCTTATGGCTCCATGAGAACAATCAAGATTCAAGGGTCTCTCAACACTTCAAAGGACTCTTGGTTTTAAATGAAGACTCCGATGTTATGAATGAAGTTGATGATTTTTGTTAGAACTTTCAACGAGATCATGAAGAAAGTCTTAGAGAAAAGGAAAAAGATTCAATATGCTAAACTCTAATCAAAACAGGGTTATAGCGGGAAATGCCACCGCCAATCCCAATGTTTCTGCAATTCAGCACCCCCTTCTCCAAGATCAAAAGCACAAGGTGCAACTCAGATAAAGTTGGGCCACAGCACTAGTTGCATCCGAAGATCCCTCATTAGTTCAACTCAAGAAGAGTCAAGCAAGCATACTCATTTGGGACTTTATCACACCAAGACCTTATCATCCGCGACCTCGACGGCACCGCAAGACATTACTGCGTCCTTTGACATAAGCCCTCAGCCATTTGGGTATCGACCACAATGAGGCCATTCATCTCCCCAGTAAGAGAAAGAAGGAGATCTCTATCAAGAATTATACCAAACGGTACATCCGCTCTCAATGCCGAGCCAACCACGAGATAATTTGGGGCTTTACAATGAAAGGTCTTAACATCCCGCCATCTACAAGCCCACGACACTAGGGGCTTTGCAATCTCTCGAAGCTTGGCATCAACGATCTCCTCTTGGGGCTTGCTCACTACAACAACAAAGGGCGATTTACTCAAATGGTCCAAGAGCTGATTTATCTTGGAGCTATGCAAGTCCCTCAAAATTTGGCATCAAAGGCATTCTAGGGGCTTTACAATCAGCAACCCCTCATCTCGGCATCAAAAGCCTTTTGAAGCCCCATAATCGACAAATCTCTTGGGGCTAGACATCAATCTTCGTTGGGCACACCAGCGACAACAGAATTCAAGCGAGGCAATCCGAACTTCGACTGAACATGACTTGATCTTGGGTTGGCTTCACAAGCACACAATGGTTAAAATGGTTCACCCGAACTAAAAAAAAAAAAAAAAAAAAGATTTTTTCTTTCTTTTTCTCCTTCTATGTGCAAAATTATGTGCTTTACTTTGCTTTGCTCCTAGCTTCTCCTCCAGAGTTCTCCATCATCCTTGAACTACGCTGGTCTGATTCTCTTAAAGGGATACATAGGCAGCCTTTGGCACGACCAACCCATCATCCACAGTACCATCTCGCCAACCCAACATCAAGGGCATCTAAAGAATGGACATTCTCCATCAAAGCATCCTCCGCAGACATCAAGAATCCATCTCCACTCAAGCGGCAATGGTAAGTGAAGGTATGAATACATCCAATGCTTTCTTCAAAATCACACCGCACACAAGATCACTTTCTACATTCTTACCACAATCACAATTTTCTCTCGCAATTCCTATTTCACATCTCACACAAGCACGTATATCTGCAAAACATACACATAATAGGTGCCGGACAGAGCACCAGGTGCCGCACAAAGCACCAGAATCAACAAGTGCCGCACAGCGCATCAGAATATGCCGCACTGCGCACCAGAATCAACAAGTACCGCACAGCGCATCAGAATATGCCGCACCGCGCACCAACTTTGGTCCATGGTGGACCGCTCAAATCACCATACCGCCGCACAGCGCATCAGAATATGCCGCACCGCGCACCAACTTTGGTCCATGGTGGACCGCTCAAATCACCATACCGCCGCACAGCGCATCAGAATATGCCGCACCGCGCACCAATTTTGGTCCATGGTGGACCGCTCAAATCACCATACCGCTGCACAGCGCATCAGAATATGCAGCACCGCGCACCAACTTTGGTCCATGGTGGACCGCTCAAATCACCATACCTCTTCCATCAGCAAAAGTCGCTCACACAGGGAGCGCATTTCTATCCTTTGTAATTTCAAATTCCTGCGTTATCGAGTCTTTGTTTTCTCTTGTCGATGTCCTCGGCGGTTGTCTTTCTTTCGTCGACGCGTTTTGCTTCGCAATCCACGTCGCCGAGGGGCTCTGTAGACACCCCGCCTTGGACCTCTCACCCCGATTGCATACAAAGTATTTTTATTTAATTTATTTTCATTAATTTCTGTTACTTCGGTTAAGTTCCTAACTGATTCCGTTAGTTTTGGACTAAACTGCATAACAGAATTAATTTTAGAGTCATTTCTGTCTTTCTGTCATTTTTAGAATCGCGCGCTTCCGGCACTGCTAACGGGCCGCGCGCGCCTCCCGTCCCAAAGGCGGGACTCGCGCGCTATCCGATATGGCAGTAGCGGATTGCACCTTATTTCCCTTCCTTTTCTTATTTACAAACATCTTTTCTTGATCACAAAAAACCATCTTTTTACATCCACATTCATCCCCCCTTTTCTCATTAACTCCCAATCCCAAATTCTAAGCCTTTTCCCAAAAAGTAATATTTCTTTCATTTATTATTTGATTTCTTTTATTTATTTTATTTTTATTCTATTCATTTATCTTATTTGTGATTGGCCCATTCCATTTCACATGGATGACCAATTTCCCTCCATCATTTTCCTTTCTTTTTTACCTATAAAAACCATCATCTTCTACCTTGGAAATGGACTTCTTTTTGGACTTCTTTTTGGGACTCCAACCTTGATTCACCAACTACATTATACACAAATTCTCCCAATAAGAGTTCTTAGTAACAAGACTCTACACAAATTGTTCTACAACAATTTCATTACAACAACAACACTTTCAAGTCAAGGTTCCAAGTCCTCTTTCTCAAGGTACTACTCCATTTTCTTCCTTTGTTTTCTTCTTCTTGATGTATGCAATCCCCATTAATGGGACATGACCAACATGACTACTTCACATATTGAAGTTAGTTAAGGTTATCTCCCTACATTTTAATCCTAACTTTAATTCACCATGTTAATTTCTCTTCATCTCTTAATGTAATTCTTTAACATTACTTGTTACATGTAATCTTTATCATTAAATAAATAAAACAATTCTATTTTATTTCCCCTTTATTTCCCCTTTTCTTCTCATCACAATTGTTAGCACATTTCTATTTAATTAATTGAAGGACATGTAAATATTGGAACACCAATAGTAGCAAGACCCGCGTAAGCGGGGCGGAGTGGGTGTTTAAGTACTTCCCACTCCGTCACCTAACCCCCGAACCCTTCTTTCCCGAATCTCTGGTTTTGTACATAAATTAGGCTATTTCTAGGTTTTTCTTATGTTCCTTTAAAAACATAGGTGGCGACTCTAAACACTCTAAAAACAAGTTAGACATCCTAGGATAATTCACCGCTCTAGCCAAGCCGTGGTTCCCCGGGGTATCTACAGTTGGCAACGTTGATCTCTAAGGGGGTAAGCATATGGAAGGATGTCAAGGAGATGAACTTGATAGTAAAAGTAAACGGATACTTGGCTCGATTGACGTTACAACCTGCATTGTTGGGCAAAATTAAAGAGGCACAAGAGCTAGACGATGGGAGAGAAGCTCTAATCGGAAAAGGGCAAGCAAAGGATCTTCACATGGGCGAAGATGGAATTCTGAGATACTAAAAGAGAGTATGGGTACCAGATAATGATGAAATTAAGAGAGAGATACTGAGAGAAGCTCATTGCTCGAAGTTCTCTGTACATCCGGGGAGTACTAAAATGTATAGGGATCTAAAGGAGTCATATTGGTGGGATAATATGAAGAATGATGTGGCAGAGTATGTGCATAAATGTCTGACGTGTCAACAAGTTAAGAGTGAGCATCAGAAGCCAGCAGGGTTACTGCAATCATTACCAATTCCCGAGTGGAAGTGGGAGAACATTGCTATGGATTTTGTAAGTGGGTTACCGAAGACGGCAAGGAAGTATGACGCCATATGGGTTATAGTAGATCGATTGACGAAGTCAGCACATTTTCTGGCAATCAAGAAGACTGATTCGTTGGAAAAGTTGGCCAAGTTGTATATCGACGAGATAGTAAGGTTGCATGGGATCCCGGTCACAATCGTGTCAGATCGAGATGCTAGGTTCACTTCGAAATTTTGGAACAGCCTACAGGAAGCATTGGGAATAGAATTGACCATGAGTACGGCGTTTCATCCACAGACAGATGGGCAGTCGGAAATGACTATCCAGACACTAGAAGACATGCTGAGGGCTACTTCGTTAGATTTGCCAAACGCGTGGGACGAGCATTTACCGTTAGTGGAATTCGCCTACAACAACAGCTTCCATGCAAGTATTGGAATGGCACCATATGAAGCATTGTATGGGAAGAAGTGTAGATCACCGGCTTGTTGGGACGAAGTTGGTGAGAGAAGGTTAAGTGGACCGGAACTTGTACAAGTCACGGCGGATAAGGTACAACAGATTCGGAAGTGGCTACAGACTGCACAGAGTAGGCAGAAATCTTACGCAGACAACAGAAGGCGAGAACTGGAATTTCAGCCAGGGGATCGAGTATTTCTAAAGATATCGCCCACGAAAGGAGTTATGCGTTTCGGGATTAAAGGGAAGCTAAGTCCACGATACGTGGGACCATTCGAAATTCTCGATAGGATCGGGGAAGTGGCTTATCGATTGGCGTTACCGCCGGTATTAGCTAGAGTACATAATGTGTTCCATGTCTCCATGCTAAAGAAGTATATTCATGATCCGAGTCATGTGATAGAGTACAAGCAGTTAAGAGTTCGGGCAGATTTGACGTACGATGAACGACCAATCAAGATCGTCGACAGAAAAGACGAGGTCGTAAGAAAACGTACGGTTCCCTATGTGAAAGTGCAATGGAGCAATCACTCAGAAAGAGAAGCTACGTGGGAACTAGAAAGTGAAATGTGTGAATTGTACCCGGACATCTTCTCGGATTAAGACTGGTCAAAGTTTGAGGACAAACTTCTTCTAAGGGGGTAAGAATGTAATAACCCGATTTTTTTTCATTATTGATTTAATTATTTTTAATTAAATGATAATTAAAGTTAGTAAGTAATTAAGTAAGTGGACTAGGTAGTAAAGAGTTGGGCCAAGTTGTAAAAGGGCTCAAAATGGGTTAGCCCGAATTTAAAACAATGGGTTAAACCCAAATAACTATTACCCACAATATAAAAACCTTAGTTAGTAAAATTTTAGGTTTTTACCTTTAATTATCAAAACAACAAAACAAACAAAAACCCTACCTCACCATAGTAGCGCCGACCAAGAGGGAAGAGGGAGGAGAATTCAACATTTGTTTTGAAGATTAATCCAATTATTCTCAAGGTAATGTCCAATCCCATCCTCTAAAAATTATTTCATTGAATTCAGATGGGTAAATCATAATCTAGGCATATTTAAAAGAAATAATGATTAGGGTTTTGCATGCTAGTAAATTAATGGCAAGATTTTAAACGGTTAAATGTTTGGATCTAAATGCTATGGTAAAATGATGATCTTCATGTCTAGCTTTATTTTAAGGTTGATTTATGATCATGCATTGAATAAATCAATATTGTATAATGTATAGGGATTGAACAAATAAGGAATTAAGGTTAATTAGGGTTTAACAAAAAGAAGAAAAATATGGGTTTACACTCATAATGAGTCTTGGCCGAATGGCCTAGGATGATTGGGAAAAAAAATTGTTGTGTTGATTGTTATGATTATGGTTATCAATTATTGAATAAATGAATGTTAGAGATTTACAAAAAAATTAAGAACAAGGAAAATTGACCAAATCGTTGAATCTTGAAGCTAGGGGATTCGGCCTAAAGGCCATATGGATTGGGTATTAACTCTTGATTAAAGATGTTAATGGTTGGGTCGGAAACGTTAGTAATTTCGTTAGGATTATAACGGAAGGAAAGTATGACCCTTAAAAGAATTGTTAGAAAGTTAGAAAACTAACTTGAAAGAATGTAGTAAGAAACTTGGGAGACCGTGAAAGTTAGAAAGTTAACGAGAAGAGGGAAGATTAAAAGATTTCAGTTAGTTTCCTAACGGAAAAGGATTAAACTGAAAAGATTGAAGTTAAAAGAAATAAAAAGGGAAACCTTTAAAATTAAAGGGGTCTAAGTGGTTGAAAAGAAACTTGGGGGACCTTTATGAACAAAGAACCAAAGTCAAGGGACTTAATTGACAATAATTGAAAGTCAAAGGACTTAATTGACAATAATTGAAAGTCAAAGGACTTAATTGACAATAATTAAAAGTCAAAGGACTTAATTGACAATAATTGAAAGTCAAACGACCTGCAATTAATCCAAAGTTGAAGGACCAATTTGCAATTAATCCAAAGTTGAAGGACCAATTTGTAATTAATCCAAAGTTGAGGGACAAAATTGTAATTAAACCAAAGTTAGAGGACTTAATTACAATTATATTAAAGTTAAAGGACTGACTCGCAAATCCAAGTCAGAAACCTAAACGTAAGGAAAAGAGTAACGAAGTAAAGAAGTAAAAACGCATCTCTCAGTTAACTAAGTAGAAGTAGTTAACATTATAAGAGAGTACTAAAGTAAACTACTCGGTGCCTTGTAGATTTGCACAGAGAGGAGATTGCAAGGAAAAGCAATTCAGGTAAGGGATTACGTTCCTTACTGTTATTTGAACTCCTGTTTATTGGAATTCTATATTCTTTCTATAAGTTAGACTATCAGTATGGCATGATAGTATTTGAATAAACTCCGCGTTATTGAACGTTCTTTTGGAAGAATCCTTACTTAGTGATGTCCTCATTGATCTACTAAGTATCGAAGATTGAAACTTGTTATCACATACTTGTACCTTAGTATGTTCTCATTCTAACTTGTAAGTTAATCACTTACTTGTTAGAGTGGCCAATGTCCAGTTAGAAAAGACATTGACGAGACAGTCCAGTTAGAAAAAACTCGTCCTTAATTAGGGATTGCATGAGTGATCATGCCCTCTCTCAGGAATTGTCTGATTACAAGGATAATTCTAGACCCCGAGCATATATGTGTGGATACCATATATGTTACGACCTACACTAATGGCTTGGAAAAAGCTAGGTGTACAAAATTGTACCTTTGGCATTGAGCTTATAATGTACGTTACCCTGGAATTGACGGAACTTGAATGAATCCCTTTGGATTGTAGTGCCATAACCCTTGAAAGTAAAATCTTAAAAGTAACACGGCTGTATTGTTCTGCAACCTTGAATCAAAAAGTAACTGAACCTATCCTTGTAAAAGTTATTCATAGTATTTGTTCTGGTCGTCTCTCCTTAGTAACCGGAGAGGCCACGTATGAACTTACTGAGCATTCGTTCGCTCATTCCTTCTCTATAATTTCATTTCAGGATTTAAGTAGAAGAGCAAGAGAAGGAGAGCAACCGTAGGAAGAACGGCAGATTGAAGAATTCTTATTTAGTTATTTTAAGAATCTTATTTAATTGGTGTAAGTTAAAGTACATTGATGGCTAGGGTTGTTTACCTGCCAAGACAAGTTTTTAAGTTACGCTTCCGCATTTATTTTGAATTGATGATGTAATAAAGGGTCAGTTGTGAACCCTAAATTGAGGTATTAATTATTGTTATTTAATGCCATTAAATGCTCAGATACAGTAAGAAAATTCGGGGTGTTACAGATTTTTTTACTGAATATGACAAAATTAAGTTCTATGTTCAAGACTGTCACATATCTGCAAACAAATTGGATAACACAAATTAATTGATTCAACTTGTGTTTAGTCAAAAGAAATTTAATAAAAAGATTGTATCCTTCCATCCCAAAATGAATATCTATTTTTTTTCAAAGGAATCTATATATTATATGAAAGCAGAAGCAATTCTAGGCACCACAGCCCACCACGTGGCATTATGACGTGGAAAGCCACGTGGCGGATTTCAAGCTCCCAGCAAAATTTTGTTGATTCTCAAAAAAAAAAAAAATCAGCCTAACAAGTTTATTTTAAAACCTTAACATGAATCTAAGAGTTTATTGATTTAATTGGTCAATTCAAATTTAAAAAGCATTATTCTAAGAAAGAATTGAATTTCAATTTCTATCCTAATTGAACCACAAATTTACAGCCATTTTAAATTGCAATTCAATCTAAACAAGAAAATAATATACTATTTGACTGTTTGTATTAAAATCAACGTTTGTTTAAATATCCTTCTTCATGATTCCAAAATTAAATTTATTTTTATTGTTCATAGAGTCATGGAAAGGTATAAAGAGAATGATAGATACAGAAGAAGTTCATTTGAAATTTGCAGTTCAATCTAAATTAGTAAGTGATGATTTAATGCATTTTTAAATATTTGTTTAATAGTTCTATTCTAACTTCTCCAAAAGCATCTCATTCTCAGTTAATTTCCATTGATGACTTAAATATATTCTTTTGATTTGTAAAGCTTGAAGATCGGCTCATGAATTTGATATGGATGGCGGGTTTATGTTTTAGAATACCAATAAGGAATGAGTCAAGTAATATATAACTATATTGTTTATGTTCATATTTATACCTAAATGACTACTAATTTCACCCTCTTCCTTGTATCTAAGAATCTGCGTGAAGTCGATTTGGTTGAAATAAAATTGAAAATTCATTTTGAGACAGAGAAAGTAATGAAGATCAAAGCACTCTCAATACATACCAACATAGTCATGCATTTACCAGCTAGCCTAAATTATCATATTGGTTCGTTTTGTGGTGCTTCGTACCGCTGAAGATGTTCTTTAGGTTTATTAAAGTATCAAGTACTCTATTTGTAAGAAGAATAATAAAGTGTTTGTTATTTTTAATGCTCATGTTTATAACTTTATAATGTTTGAAAGCATTGGAAAATTAAATTTTGTTATTTCAATGAGTTCAATTTTGCTCTATCAACTAAAGTGACAAAATAATTGATACCAATATAATCGATTGAGTAAGTATCTCCCGAAAGAATTCAAATACATCAAATATGTTAATTAGCAAGTTCATGCCCAACATAAATGAATGCATATTTATATCACTACCGTGGAGGAGACACGTAAATTCACAAATGAAACTAATATCTAGCACAAAAAAGTATATACCCCCTATTTTAAAAAAGAAGTATCTATTTTGTAATTAATTAAAATCAAAGTGTGACATTTATTAATCAACAGACGGAATATAATGTACTTAGATAATATAATCTATCATTATAATATTATAATAGCAGAGTTTTTATCGATTATCATTTAATTGGCTTATTGAAACATGTTCAATTTTTTATTTTTTATTTTAAACCAAACACGTTCAATTTAAATTTTAAATATTTCAAATATTTGGTATGAAATCTGTTTATTTTAAATATGTATACATACAATTTGAATTTCAGAAACTACTTATAGGATTTATAGAGAAACCGATTATAATATTATAGTTGATTGAAAAAAAAATTCCTTATTTTATTTTAGGTATGATTTGAATTTTAAAATCTAAATTTAAATTTAAGAAAAAGAAACGGATTCCCTTTTATAGCATTTTTCCTTATAAATTTATTTAAATATTATTTTATTATAAACAATTCATAACTAAAAATGCTTATAAAGTTAATTCCACATGGCTTTAGAATTTGAGGGTGAGATCTGATAAAGCGTGGTTCAATATGGTATTGTTTTGTGAAAACTATAAAACTAAAAAAAGTCACAAATGGAGATAATAAATGATTAACATTGCAAAATCATTTCCATATTTGTACTAAATAGAGTTTGAGGGTAATTATGTCAATATGTTGATTGATTCTCTAACATTTTATTGAGTTTAGTGGATAAATACAATATGTAGGGGAGATAGCCCCTCCCTGTAAATCTAGCAAATTTGTTGATGCCATTTTTAAAGCTACCGAAATAAATCAAAAGGTCAAACACACCACAAATTAATCTATACATTTGCTGTAACATCTCAAAAATCAAGTAGGCCAAGCATTAGTCTTATTTTGCTTTACATCTCATACAAAAATAGTACTTCCTCTGTCCCGGAAATATAGTCTTATTTTGACTTTTTATAGTAAACAAAAATGAATTTTGACCAAGCATTAGTGACGATTTATTCATTTTAGTTAAAGTGTCACGACCCGAAACCCCGTCTCTATTTTTCTTAGTAATAAATAATTATTTATTTGTTTACTTGCTTAACTGTTCATTTAAGTATTTATTTAATTAAAAGTTTAGGTGTGCATTTTGTGTGTTATAATATTCTATGCCTAACATTTAATTGATTTTGTGCTAGTATAGAATTGTTGGGTCTTAGTTGTTAGTAGGAAGTATTAGTTTTTGGGTAAGTAGTGGAGGAGGGGGCTAAGTGTAAGTTTTTGAATTATTATTCACCTTCTCCCTCACCTCACCTAACCTCCCTCACTCACTCCTCATTCTCAGCCATTCCTCTCTCTCTCCTTGGGTTGTAGAAGGTAAAAATCTCTCCTCTTCCTTCTCTCTTCATTTCATTCATCTTTCCCCCATTTCCTCTCATTGTTCATGTTATACCAAATGTCTAGATCGTCGATAGGTTCGTGGGAAGCTCAATAGAAGTTGATTTGGTTGAGTTTGGATTCCTTTGAGGTAAGTTACTAAGCCCCCCTTTAGCTTAAAATTGGTCATTTATGTTTTGTGTGAACATTGGGTGATGATTTAATGCTTAGTTGTGAATTTAAATGTTGAATTGTACCTTTGATCATCTTTTATGAATTTTGGGAAGAACCCAGGAGTTTCTGCAGATTTCCTCTCTGCGGCGGAGGAGGCGTGCGCTTCCTCTGGAATGAGGCGCGCGCACCCTCAATCCTCCTTTTGGCTATGTCCTTCTGGTCTAAGGAGGCGTGCGCATCCCTTTTAGGGAGGCGTGCGCTTCCTCGCTTCCCATTTGATTAATGTTCCCTTCTGATTGGAGGAGGCGTGCGCACCCCCTTTGTATGAGGCGCGCGCTTCCCCTCCCCTGTTCTGGTAATTGCTCGTTTCTCGTTCAATCTTCGGTAAGTCATAACTTCCCTACCCGGACTCCGTTTTAGGTGTGTAAGCTATCATTTTAAAGCTCTTTTTGAGTACTTCGAGATGAGCGGGTTTATTAAATGAGATGTCTAAGTATGGGTTGGGAGTGTTGGTTTGGGTCCGTTTGTGATCATGTTTATAATGTGTTAAGGGTGTAACCATTGTGCTCTTTTGGGTAACTCATGTGTGATGTTGTTGTTGATTGATCTCTTCACGAAAATTTGTTTGCATCCTTTGTGATGAATTTGGATTGGTTCCCTACTTTGGAATCAATGCCCCGTGGTTGTTTCAAGCGAGTATTTATTACTATGTGCTTGTATAGAGTCCAGCTGGCATTGTTGTGTTTGTTTTGGGCAGTGATGTATATTATAATGGCACGAGCCGAGTCCAGTATAATGTACTTCACTGGTAACCCAGTTTCCCCATGTTCAGTGGCCTTGAGTGGGATGCCCCTTCCCGTGATCGTGGTTGGGATGAGCTAGCTCCTATGGTGAGTATTCTAGCTACACGCTTGGGGGTATGACTATGTGTTATTTCCCCCACTTCTGGTTGTTGTTGTTACTTGGTTCCGGAACCGGCTTCAGCTCGTTCATGCTGCTCAACGGACTCTTCTCAAAGGATGGTGTTCCGTTTATAGAACCTTGGCTCAGTATCCACTTATGAGTGTTTATTTCCGCATTATGTGTTATGTGATGAGTGGGCTATATCTTTTATGTTATATGCATATGTGAATGCCTATTGATTGTTCCTTTGTGATTATCATGTTGGCATGAAATGTAGTTGCATATTAGTAGCTTACTGAGATTTTATCTCACCCCTTATTTGTTTACTGTTTTAGATAAGGGCGTGCATCCGGGATAGGTCACTTATCACAAGGAAGGCGTCGAGGTGGTAAATTCTTTTGGGGTATGTTTGTAAAGGCTACATTATGTAAATGTATAACCTTAATGGGTAGTGTATCCGTGACTCGATCTTGTAACACCTATTTTGGATAATGTTGGTGTTCATTCTTTTGTATAAGTTAATGTAGGCCTTCGTGCCAAGTAGTAGTTGTGAAAGTTATTTAAAAGAAAAGTGGAGGTTTTGTACTCTAAAGTGGATTTCGTTTATCTTTATGATAGTTTCGAAAAGTTTTTGTTAAATGTGATTTATGACGTCTTCCGTGCGCGTCCCGAGCGTGGGGCCATGTAGGACCACGGGTACGGGGCGCGACAGTTGGTATCAGAGCTAGGTTGTAGATAGTCTAGAGTGACTAAATGACCTAGGAGGGTAATCGAGTATGGAGTGAGTAACGATGAGTGTCTTATGCAGGTACTCGGTAATCATGGTCGGGTCTGATAATGAACAGGGTGGACCTGCCGAACAGGGAAATGCAAGGGACGAATCCCTAGCAATGTTTCAAGGGATATTCGAGGCGGCATTGAAAACCATGAATGATAACAATCGTAGAGAGGCACCCTTGGCTCCGAGGACTGGACTGGAACAATTTCTGAGGATGAAGCCGACAGAATTTGATGGAGGGTCAGATGTGGCTACAGCAGAAAGGTGGGTTGAGTCTATGGAAAAGATCTTTGAGGTCTTACAAAGCTCTGATGAGGATAGGGTAAGATTTGCGACCTACAAGCTAGTTGGAGGCGCAGAGTATTGGTGGAAATCGTTGAAAGCTAGTTGGGAGGAGGCACGGGTACCCCATGTTTGGGAGACGTTCAAGAAAAAGTTCAAAGAGCATTTCATTCCTAAGGTGGACCAAGATAGGAAGGAATCCGAGTTTCTTAGCTTGGAACAAAACTTGTTGACGGTGGCCGAGTATGTTGCCAAATTCACGGAATTGGCTCGCTATTGCAATTACATGGTTTCGACTGAAGAAAGGAAGACCTCGAGGTTTGTCAAAGGGTTGAAGACCGTGATCAGAACCCAACTCACTTCCCACAAATTCCAAGACCTACAGGATGCCATCGATCGTGCCTACCAGGTGGAGCAGGACATTGTAGAGCATAAGAAGAGAACGGAATCAACAAGTGTAGGGAAACAAGGAGGTCAAGGGAAGCCACAACCTCATCGTGGTGACTCCAGAGGAGCACAGAACATGTATTCACTTTTCAGGGGAACTTCTCAAGGACAACAGGGCAATAGGAATCAAGGTAACACCTCGGGGAGTCAGAATAATCGGGTTTGCACTTATTGTCAAAGGGGAGGGCACTCCGAGGAGAAGTGTTGGAAAAAGCAGGGAAAGTGCTTGAATTGCGGCCAGTTGGGTCACTTTCAATTTAGTTGTCCTAAACCGAAGAATCAGTCAGTTGGTAGTGGTACCGGGTCGTCTTCGGGTCAGAAGAGGGATGCCTCGGGCAAGCCCAAGGTGCAAGGTCGTGTCTTCGCCATCAACCAACAACAGGCCTCGAATGCTTCCGACGTGATTGGAGGTATTATTTCTATGTCTAATAGGAGGGCACGTGCACTAATAGACCCCGATTCTTCGCATTCTTATGTGTTTGTGCATTTTGCATCTCAGTTGTCTTCGTTGCCTGAGTCTCTACCTTTTGTGTTAGAAGTGTCTACCCCTATGGGTAAGAGTTTGGTGACTGATAAGGTATTGCGTGATTGTGATGTGCATATACGTGAGCATGTTTTACTTGCTGATTTGATTATATTGCCATTGCAAGATTTTGACATCATTTTGGGTATGGATTGGTTGAGTCGATACCATGCTACTGTTGACTGTTTTAAAAAGGTGGTTACTTTTTCTGCCCCTAATGCCCCTGAATTTTCTTATGAGGCGACTCCTTTGAGTAAGAAGGTTCATGTTATTTCGTATATGAAGGCTAGAAAGTTGCTGAACCGTGGTTGTGTTGGGTTTCTGGCCAGTGTTCTGGATACTACGAAAAAGGTTTCTAGTGTGGAAGAGGTAAATATTGTTAGGGAGTTTCCGGATGTGTTTTCTACGGAGTACTCTATGCCTCCTGATAGAGAGATCGAATTTTGTATAGACTTGCTTCCAGGTACAACTCCTATATCGGCGGCACCTTATAGAATGGCCCCAGCCGAATTGAAAGAATTGAAGGAGCAGTTGCAAGAGTTACTTGATCGTGGGTTTATCCGCCCTAGTGTGTCACCGTGGGGAGCTCCGGTATTGTTTGTCAAGAAGAAGGATGGATCTTTGAGACTGTGTATCGATTACAGGAAGCTAAATCAGGTAACTATCAAAAATAAATATCCTCTTCCCCATATTGATGACTTGTTTGATCAGCTTCAGGGGTCGGTTGTCTTTTCGAAGCTTGATTTGAGGAGTGGTTATCACCAGTTAAAAATTCGTTCTGAAGACGTTCCCAAGACCGCATTCCGTAGTAGGTATGGGCACTATGAATTCCTTGTTATGCCTTTCGGGTTAACGAATGCTCCTGCGGTATTTATGGATATGATGAATCGGGTTTTTAAACCGTATCTTGATACTTTCGTGGTGGTGTTTATCGATGACATTCTGGTTTACTCGAAGTCTCGGGAGGAGCACGATCAACATTTGCGAATGGTCTTATCTATTCTTCGGGAGAAGCAATTGTTTGCGAAGTTCAGTAAGTGTGCCTTTTGGCTCGAGGAAGTTTCTTTTCTGGGGCACGTGGTTTCTAATAGAGGGATATCCGTAGATCCTTCAAAAATTGAAGCTATTGTGGATTGGAAGAGGCCGGAATCAGTTACGGAGATTCGGAGTTTCTTGGGCTTAGCCGGGTACTATAGAAGATTTATTGAGGGATTTTCCAAAATTCCTACCCCGTTGACTCAGTTGACCAGAAAGAACGTGCTGTTTGTGTGGGAAGAAAAATGTCAATTGAGTTTCGATGAGTTGAAAAGGAGGTTGACCACCGCTCCTATACTTGTGTTACCAAATGGGAAAGATGAATTGGTTATTTATAGTGACGCTTCTAAAGAAGGCCTCGGGTGCGTTTTAATGCAAAATGGGAAAGTGATTGCGTATGCTTCAAGGAAGTTGACTCCGAGTGAGCAGAATTATCCTACCCATGACATGGAACTTGCGGCTATTGTCTTTGCGTTGCACAAATGGAAGCATTATTTATATGGGACAAAGTTTGAGATTTTTACCGATCACCAAAGTCTGAAGTATCTTTTCTCGCAAAAGGAGTTGAACAATAGGCAGCGCAGATGGATGGAATTGTTGAAGGATTTTGATTGCACCATTTCTTATCATCCGGGTAAAGCAAATGTGGTCGCCGATGCCATTAGTCGGAAGTCTTATGTAGCTTCATTGATGGTGCGCGAATGGAAAATGTTGGAAGATGTTCGAGATTGGGATCCTTATGAGTCCAAGCATGGGGCTATCTTTGCGAACATTAGGGTATTACCTGCCTTAATCCAACAAATTAAGGATGCTCAGAAGGATGATCCCGTGTTGATGAAGATTTCGAGTGAGATTGGAGACAAAAAGTTTGAAGAGTTTTCTCTTAGTTCTGAAGGGGTTTTGAGTTATAGAGGTCGTTTGTGTGTACCTAGTGTGGAAGGTGTAAAGCGCCAAGTTCTGGATGAGGGCGACAAGTCGAAGTATACTATTCACCCCGGGAGTACCAAAATGTATCGGGATTTGAAACAGCATTTCTGGTGGAGTGGCATGAAGCGAGAAATAGCGGATTATGTATCGAAGTGCTTGACTTGCCAACAGGTTAAAGCGGAACATCAAAGACCCGCGGGGCTACTTCAACCTCTTGAGATACCGGAATGGAAATGGGAACATGTGACGATGGATTTTGTGTCCGGATTACCGCGTACGAGGAGAAGGCATGATGCAGTTTGGGTGGTTGTAGATAGATTGACAAAGTCTTCTCATTTTCTACCTATCGAGATCAGCTATTCAATGGAAAGGCTTGCGACTTTGTATATCAACGAGATCGTGAAATTGCATGGGATTCCAGTTAGTATTGTTTCTGATCGGGATCCTAGATTTACTTCTCAGTTTTGGCAAGCGTTTCAGAAGGCTTTGGGTTCCGAATTGAGGTTTAGCACGGCTTTTCATCCACAAACCGATGGTCAATCGGAGAGAACGATTCAGATTCTTGAAGACATGTTACGGGCTTGTTCGATCGACTTCGCGGATTCTTGGGATACTCATTTACCTTTAGTGGAGTTTGCTTATAACAACAGTTTTCAATCGAGTATCAAAATGGCTCCTTATGAAGCTTTGTATGGTAGAAAGTGTCGGTCTCCTATTTGTTGGGACGAAGTCGGGGAAGCTAAGATTTGGGGTGTCGATTTGGTTAGTGATTCGGTTGAAAAGGTAAAGCTTATTCGAAATCGTCTAATCACCGCCCAAAGTAGAGATAAGAACTATGCCGACCACCGAAGGCGAGATCTCGAGTTTCAGTCGGGTGACTTCGTGTTTTTGAAAGTGTCTCCGAAGGTGGGAATCCGAAGGTTTGGTAAGAAAGGAAAGCTTGCTCCACGGTTTATTGGGCCTTTCGAGATATTAGATAGAGTTGGGAACCTTGCTTATTGTCTTGCGTTACCGCCTTCTTTAGGCCGATTGCATAATGTGTTTCATGTTTCAGCGCTTCGTAAGTATGTGTATGATCCATCCCATGTGTTGTCGGAAGTACCGGGAGATATTGAACCGAATATGTCTTACGAGGAGAAACCAATTCGAATAATTGATACCAAGGTGCAAGAGTTGAGGAACAAGAGCATTGCCCTAGTTAGAGTGGTATGGAGGAATCACGACGTTGAGGAGTCGACTTGGGAAATGCGGGATGAGATGGAACGGAAGTATCCGTGGTTATTCGAAAATCTTGGTAAGTGTTAAAAATTCGGGTCGAATTTTCTTTAAGGGGAAGTGAATGTCACGACCCGAAACCCCGTCTCTATTTTTCTTAGTAATAAATAATTATTTATTTGTTTACTTGCTTAACTGTTCATTTAAGTATTTATTTAATTAAAAGTTTAGGTGTGTATTTTGTGTGTTATAATATTCTATGCCTAACATTTAATTGATTTTGTGCTAGTATAGAATTGTTGGGTCTTAGTTGTTAGTAGGAAGTATTAGTTTTTGGGTAAGTAGTGGAGGAGGGGGCTAAGTGTAAGTTTTTGAATTATTATCCACCTTCTCCCTCACCTCACCTCACCTCCCTCACTCACTCCTCATTCTCAGCCATTCCTCTCTCTCTCCTTGGGTTTTAGAAGGTAAAAATCTCTCCTCTTCCTTCTCTCTTCATTTCATTCATCTTTCCCCCATTTCCTCTCATTGTTCATGTTATACCAAATGTCTAGATCGTCGATAGGTTCGTGGGAAGCTCAATAGAAGTTGATTTGGTTGAGTTTGGATTCCTTTGAGGTAAGTTACTAAGCCCCCCTTTAGCTTAAAATTGGTCATTTATGTTTTGTGTGAACATTGGGTGATGATTTAATGCTTAGTTGTGAATTTAAATGTTGAATTGTACCTTTGATCATCTTTTATGAATTTTGGGAAGAACCCAGGAGTTTCTGCAGATTTCCTCTCTGCGGCGGAGGAGGCGTGCGCTTCCTCTGGAATGAGGCGCGCGCACCCTCAATCCTCCTTTTGGCTATGTCCTTCTGGTCTAAGGAGGCGTGCGCATCCCTTTTAGGGAGGCGTGCGCTTCCTCGCTTCCCATTTGATTAATGTTCCCTTCTGATTGGAGGAGGTGTGCGCACCCCCTTTGTATGAGGCGCGCGCTTCCCCTCCCCTGTTCTGGTAATTGCTCGTTTCTCGTTCAATCTTCGGTAAGTCATAACTTCCCCACCCGGACTCCGTTTTAGGTGTGTAAGCTATCGTTTTAAAGCTCTTTTTGAGTACTTCGAGATGAGCGGGTTTATTAAATGAGATGTCTAAGTATGGGTTGGGAGTGTTGGTTTGGGTCCGTTTGTGATCATGTTTATAATGTGTTAAGGGTGTAACCATTGTGCTCTTTTGGGTAACTCATGTGTGATGTTGTTGTTGATTGATCTCTTCACGAAAATTTGTTTGCATCCTTTGTGATGAATTTGGCTTGGTTCCCTACTTTGGAATCAATGCCCCGTGGTTGTTTCAAGCGAGTATTTATTACTATGTGCTTGTATAGAGTCCAGCTGGCATTGTTGTGTTTGTTTTGGGCAGTGATGTATATTATAATGGCACGAGCCGAGTCCAGTATAATGTACTTCACTGGTAACCCAGTTTCCCCATGTTCAGTGGCCTTGAGTGGGATGCCCCTTCCCGTGATCGTGGTTGGGATGAGCTAGCTCCTATGGTGAGTATTCTAGCTACACGCTTGGGGGTATGACTATGTGTTATTTCCCCCACTTCTGGTTGTTGTTGTTACTTGGTTCCGGAACCGGCTTCAGCTCGTTCATGCTGCTCAACGGACTCTTCTCAAAGGATGGTGTTCCGTTTATAGAACCTTGGCTCAGTATCCACTTATGAGTGTTTATTTCCGCATTATGTGTTATGTGATGAGTGGGCTATATCTTTTATGTTATATGCATATGTGAATGCCTATTGATTGTTCCTTTGTGATTATCATGTTGGCATGAAATGTAGTTGCATATTAGTAGCTTACTGAGATTTTATCTCACCCCTTATTTGTTTACTGTTTTAGATAAGGGCGTGCATCCGGGATAGGTCACTTATCACAAGGAAGGCGTCGAGGTGGTAAATTCTTTTGGGGTATGTTTGTAAAGGCTACATTATGTAAATGTATAACCTTAATGGGTAGTGTATCCGTGACTCGATCTTGTAACACCTATTTTGGATAATGTTGGTGTTCATTCTTTTGTATAAGTTAATGTAGGCCTTCGTGCCAAGTAGTAGTTGTGAAAGTTATTTAAAAGAAAAGTGGAGGTTTTGTACTCTAAAGTGGATTTCGTTTATCTTTATGATAGTTTCGAAAAGTTTTTGTTAAATGTGATTTATGACGTCTTCGGTGCGCGTCCCGAGCGTGGGGCCATGTAGGACCACGGGTACGGGGCGCGACATAAAGTCTAAAATTTGTAATTGCTAAAATATTAAATGATTTATCAATAACAATTTTTAGAATTTCATTGCCTCTTTTGATTTGCACCAATGTTTGATCAAATTTATTTTTATTGATCATAAAAAATTAAAATGAGACTATCTTTCTGAGACAGAGAGAGTAGAATTCTTTGATCATGAATTGTTGATTAGACATAATAATGTCCCTGAGAAAAAGAAGTTGACTTGGATATTGACAAGGTGGTCAGAGCTGATTCAGCTGTTAAGGAAGTTGACTTGGATATTAACAAGGTTGTCATAGCTAATATTGTTACAGAGAATGAGCCTCTACCAAGAAGATCTGTGAATAGTGAATCACCAAATTGTTCTGAGAGTGTCGAAGGCAGTATTATTGGATTGGAGGATGGTGGAACTTCTCAAATGGAGAAACATTTATTGAAGGTAAGATAATTTTCTTTATTTCGAATGATTATTGTGTTTATTTGTACAGTATGATGTGGATATTTCAACTGACCTTTTCTCTTTCTCCATACAACAACATTTGAAATTTACTAAGGATGTTCCGCCATCTGCAAGAAAGATAAATCAAGTACTTTCTTCCATTAGGTCGTCAGTTTTTCGTAAATCATATAAAGTTCCAACTTCACCAGCAACATTTGAAATTGACTAATGAATGTAAAACACATGCCCCTTTTTTCCTGTTTCTGAGCGAGCAAGGCGTCCCTCTTTCATTTGATATCATCTTGATATTTTTCCCCTTTGCTTATTGAACTACATTTACATCATAGGATAAAGATCTTCATGTGGTGATTTCATGTTTACTTATTGAATTTTTCTGCTGACGGAAATAAATCGGTAACAAAATAGGCCGTTATCCCATCTGGATCTGCTGACTCAATGTCTAAAGGCGCGGCAACAGTGTGTTATTTTTGCACGTGCCCTCGAAAATCTTTCAACTATCTTCTAATTCTCTATTGTTATTGGCAGAGTATTGTTTCACAGATAGCAAATGAAGATTGAGGCTTATCTTGGGAATTCGCTTTTGCTTAGCAATTATGCAAGTTCCTGAAAGAGGTAAGGCATCAAATTTTATTCCCATTTGGAGCATATATTTAAATTTGTTATGGAAATGGATTTGTTCAAAGAATAATTTGGAGTCACTTTAAAGGAACTGCTTTTAGCGTTATCAAAATGGAGAAAGCATCTTCCGTTGTGTGTTTGTTTGTGTGTGTGTGTGTGCGCGCGTGTGTGTCTGCCTTCAACAATAATTTTTTTGTAGATGCAAATTTTAACTTAATATTTATATGTTTTGTATAGTTAAATTCTGGTCTCAAAGCTTTTGAGATGCCAATAAAATTACTTTATTGACTGTAAATGAAATTTTGGTAGAAGTAACAATTTATGAGATTTAAACATGTGTATCTATCAAACCTAATGAAAATAATATTTTGATCACCCAAGCTCTTTTCCTATTTTAATACTAAGTTATATTTAGTTTTTAAAACAGGTTCGTGGGGATTTTACTAAGACTGAATAATACTGCGGAAGAGCAATATTAGCTAATCTGAATTATGGAAATGTTCTCTCTTTATATGCCGATATAATCTGGCAAACTCATAAGGATGCCCGACGTGCTGAGAATTACTTCGATCGAGCAGTACAAGCTGCTCCTGATGACTGGTATAACTTGAGTCAGTTGTTTGATTCACTCTTTTCAATATCACCTCCAAAAATGCATTTTGATCTTTTTTTTTTTTTTGGGAATTCAATCCATTTCAGTTCTCTGATCGATTTCAATCTCTCTCTGATTCAACAAAGTTTGAACGATGTCTAAAACTAAGATTATTGGTAGTCTTGTGGGGGCATTTGTAGTTGCATTTGGAGCTGACCATACTATGTCCGACCGCAAGCTTTTTGGAGGTACCACCCCAATCACTGTTTTGATCAAGAAATAGTTGGCAGAGACGAACAAGAAGTTCCAGGCATGGCCACGCACCGCTGGCCCTCCACTGGTGATGAACCCCATTAGCTGTCAAAATTTCATTGTCAAGTCCCGTTTTGATTTTTGAAGCTCTGGCCATTCTCCTTGAAAAATTTATTAAGGTGGCATAAATTGTAGACAAGAATGAATGAATGCTCTTGGACTCAAATTACCGGTTTCTGTGGAACTTAAATAGTTGTTTTTTCTGGTGCATGGCTGCATTTTAACTATTTTGCCTATTGACAAAGATAATTGTAAGAAATATTGATTCCTCTTATTATTATTCCATATTTTTGTTTTTAAAAAAAGAGGAAACTCATGCAGCTTTGGATATCTTAACAGCTCCTTTAATACTTAGAGCAAGATTAGCATATCCATGTATACAATTATGTTCTTTTGTAATAACTTTTCATTAAAAATTTATTCTATAATCAAAACAATTCAGTGTTACCAATTTATTTTTTTTGACAATTTTGAATATATCGAGTATGAATTTGCTTTCTTTGTACTTCTTGGAAGGATTATTATGATTGTTCGTATTTCCAGTCCAAGAGCTCGCGGCAATCAGCGCAATGTATGTTGGCAACTGTGTGAAGACCAGTTATGAGATGCCTCTCTTTTTTGGTACCCATCACAATGAAAATAAAATTTTTATGGGCCAAAGATTGATATCAATCGTTTTTCTCTCTCTCAGTATGAACATAACTTGCATCAATTTTTCTTAACAAATTTGCCTTATAATTCCCGTCGAATTTCGACGGGTTATTCACTAGTATCTTATAGATTAGAAAAAAAATTGAGTAGTGAAAATGTGTAAAATCGTTGCTTACATTTTAAATTTTAGCTTCTCAAGTAGTATATTATAAACCATACAAAACGGTTTTTAAAAATTAGGGGTAAAATATTTTTTTAAAAAAATAATCATTGATTAGGATTTAGGACATATTTTAAAAAAATAAATATTCATGTATTTTGAAAAGGACGAATGAATTATCAAATAAAGTGGTTGGCATGTGGGGTAAGGAAAAATTACTTAACAAAGAGAGAAAGATGGAATTAAAGCAACTAATAGTTGTTATTTTTAAAATTCCGTGTGGGTTTTAATGGAAAAAATAATAAATAATCTCCTGTATATTTTCTTACAGCAGCTAATATTTTGTGCATTTTATTTTCCTTAATAATGATAATTATTAATTGAATTCAGTATTTCATAAAAAAAAAATGTTAGAAAATTAAAGAATAAATGATAACTATGGAAAGTTTTTTTCATTTAAAGTAAGGTGAATTCAAGGGTAATTGTGTCACGATGTAAATTAATTAATTAAAACTTTAGTAAATGTAGTGGATTAGCAAATATTGTAATGGCAATAGCCCTTCCCAAGATTTTATCATCTAAAATACTCATCGGTTTTTTTTTCCTGATTTTTTAACTTATGCATTAGATGGTGAAAATATTCATCGGTTCTTCTAAAGACACACGTTAGGACGTCTTTAATTGTAACAATCAATTCACTTACTATACTTTAACTAAATATTTCCATAATTATAAAAATAAATGTTTTAATAAATATGTATATTACATATATACAAATGATTTTATTATAATTATGGAAAAATTTAGTCAAAAGAAGTATAGTAAATGAACTACATGATATAATTATGGGCTTAAGGTCTGTGAAAAAAAAAAAAACCAAATATCTAAATCTTAGAAATTTATGAGGGTGAGAGATTCCGCGACGAGATAGCAGCAAAAGTTAATTGCCATTTAGATCGTAATGATCAGGGCCGGCTTTTAGCATGTGCGAGGTGAGCGATCGCTCGGGACCTCAAATTTTTGAAGGGCCCTTTTTTTTTTTTTATTGTTTTCATTTATGTTTGAGTTATTTTTGTAATTTGATTTAAGGCCTACATGACACCAAACCTACATCTAAATTTATAATTAGGCAATATCAACACTTTATAGTTTATGAATCCTCATAAAATTAGCTGGTTTATGTTGGGCTAATCTTACCATGTGGGCTTTGTTTCTTCATTTGGGATTTTAATTCATTCCAAAAGACCAAACACCCCAAAATCTCAAATTCTTGTTCAAAGGGAATCTAATTTTATCGAAGACGCGTCGCGTGTAATGAATGGCAACTTGCCCTTTAATTTGGGTTGAGTAAGGATGGATTTTAGTGCCTTTGTCCATAGTTGAATTAATTCCCTTTTCAATTAGTTTATTTTTGGTCAACCAACAAGCCATTAAAAAAGATACTCCCTCCGTCCCATTTTAAACTTCAAAAAAAAAGTGGGCACAAGAATTAAGATGAGAATCTTTATACTCCCTCCGTCCCGGAGTAAGAGTTCTACCCCTCATTTGCACGCTTATTAATAAATATTGGAAGTGGTGTAAATATTGTGAATGTAAAAGTAAAATATGAGAGATAATGAGTGGGAGAGAATAGTGAATTGATTGGTGTTGTGAGTATAAAACTAAAATAGGAGAGAGAATGAGTGGGGTGAATAGTAAAGATTCTTTGACATTTTAGGAATAGGACTCTTACTATAGGACGTACCAAAATGGAAAGTAGGACTCTTACTCTGGGACGGTGGGAGTATTATAAAATATAGATAGTGGGGTAGAGTATTGTGAGTATAGAAAGTGGGTAGGAGTGAGAAAGTGGGGTAGGGAATAGTTAG
The DNA here is from genome assembly GCA_026119855.1 of Campanula takesimana. Taxonomy (NCBI): domain Eukaryota; kingdom Viridiplantae; phylum Streptophyta; class Magnoliopsida; order Asterales; family Campanulaceae; genus Campanula; species Campanula takesimana. The sequence continues at coordinate 2,032,438 of JAOWBW010000227.1, forward strand.
TAGATAGGTGTTGTGTGTATGACATGTAGGGCCTACTAAATAAAAAAAATTCATTTTTTTGATTTTGAAGTTTAAAATGGGACACCCAAAAGAAAATTTTTTGAAGTTTAAAATGGGACGGATGGAGTATACTAGATGTTGGAATAGAGATAAACAGGGAACTAGCGATCTAAATAGAAGAAATCAACAAAGTCGCAGAGCAGGCGAGGAGCGGCCGATCCAGGCAAAGGAATCGGTCGTGCGCCTCGGGCGAGTCAAGGCTGGAGAGCGGCCGTGCACTAACCGGGCAGAAAACACACCTTCTGATGAATGGTGCTCGGCCGAGCTAATCAAGCGACTCGGGCGAGCATGAAAGCGGGAGCGGCCGTGCAGCTGTTGGACGGGAATATGCTGAATTTCGGGAATTCTAATTAGACTAGGGCTTGGTCTCATTCTAGGTTATGTATATAAGCAGGGTTCCGCCCCCCATACTCATTGTAACTCCATATTTACATATTATAGTGCAAGATCCTGGCTTGGTAGTGCCCCCAGATGTAGTCAAACATATTGACGAACTGGGTAAACAATTTCTTGTGTTCCTTTGTCTTTTGCTTTGGTTATTATTTATTGTGCTTGTTTGTGGTGCGGTGATTCTTGCGATTTGCTTAGGTGTTGGGAGGGATTTTCCACAACAACTGGTATCTAGAGCTCCGGTTTAACGATCCGTGTTTATCAAGCAATCAAGAATGGGCAAGGATAAACAAGCGGTGGAGAAATTCGATGGGTCTGACTATGGGTTTTGGAAGATGCAACTAGAGGATCTCTTGTACAACAAAGATCTCTATAAGCCCTTAACATGAGTCAAACCGGAAAGCGAAAAACAGGAAGATTGGGATCTTATGGATCGGAAGGCCCTAGGGGTGGTTCGATCTACTTTGTCAAAGTGGATTGCGAAGACTACCAAGAAGGCGAAAACCACCGAGGAGCTATTGGATTATCTTACTGAGAGATTTGAAACTCCATCTGCTGCAAATAAGGTTGATTTGATACGCAAGATGGGTAATCTCAAAATGCAAGAGGGAGGATCCATAGCTAAACACATCGATGAGTTTATGGATGTTATAGAATCATTGGCGGCGTTGGATATTACGTTTGGGGATGAGGTTCATACTTGTCAATTGCTAGCATGCTTACCAGGAAGTTGGAGCGGAACGGTGACGGCGTTAAATGCTTCAGCGGGTAAGAATAAATTGAAGTATGATGATGTTAAGGACTTTCTTTTAGGTGAGGAAAATCGTATGAACAAATTGGGGACACCATCTACTTCGGAATCGGCTTTAGCTATAACTAGCAGGGGAAAGCCGGGTAATAGCAACAATGGGAGAACCAAATCAAGGGAAAACGTAGGAGCTGGTGAGTACAGGCCTAGGGAGAACAAGAATGCACAAAGGGTTGGCAATGGATCGGTTGAGTGCTATCATTGTAAGGAGTTAGGACACTATAAGAGGGATTGTCCCAAGCGAGGGGATAAATCGGCGAATGTGATAACTGAGGGTGAAGATGTACTGATTCTGAGAGTTAGTAGTGCGCTAGAATCATGGGGGCTGGCACTACAACAAAAATGACTTTTCCCGGCACTTATTTACCGGCACTTTCATATGTGCCGCTAATTTCCGGCACTTTTGGAAAAAATGTCGCTAATTCCCAGCACTTTTTCAAAAGTGCCGCTAATTTCCGGCACTTTTTCATAAGTGCCGGGAATTAAGCGGCACTTTTGAAAAAGTTCCGGGAATTAGCGGCACTTTTGAAAAAGTGCCGGGAATTAGCGGCACTTTTTCAAAAGTGCCGGTAATTTCCGGCACTTTTTTATAATGTGCCGCTAAAAACAAGATGTTTGTTTTGAAATTTTTATTTAATTTTTAAATTTAATCATATTTTTTATGTAACTTTGCTTTAATTTGTTACTTATATTAGATTTTTATGGACTACAATAATAGAAATGCCCTAATATAAGTTTTTGTTTTGTAACAAATAATTGTATATGAAAATTTATAACAAAAAATGATTTAGCCTAGCGGTAGAAGGTGTGCTTCGTATGCAAGAGGTCGTGGGTTTGAATCCGGGTAAATTCAAAAATAATTTTATTTAAATTAGCGGCACTTTAAAAAGTGCCGGAAAAAAAATGCCGAAAAATGCCGGCACTTTTGAAAAGTGCCGGAAATTAGCGGCACTTTTTGAAAAATGCCGGGAAATTCCAGTACTTCTGAAAAGTGCCGGGAAATTCCGGCACTTTTAAAGTGCCGGGAATAGCTTTTCCGGTACTTTTTTTCAATTTCTGGAACTTTTTAATGTGTCGGAAAAAGTCACTTTTGTTGTAGTGTGGATTCGGGGGCATCATTCAACTCATGCGGGCATGCAGGGGAGATGGAAAATTATACTTCCGGTGATTTTGGAAAGGTCTATCTGGCGGATGGCGAGCCTTTGGAAATCAAGGGGAAGAGGGATGTCAGAATAGGAGCATCGGACGGGAAGGTCTTACATCTACACGGGGTCAGACACATTCCGGGTTTGAAAAATAACCTGTTATCAGTTGGGCAGCTGGGTGAAGAAGGTTACACGGTAACTTTTAGCTGCAGGAACTGAGTTATTATCAAGGAGGATTCAGAGATCGCTCGGGATAATAGGGAAGGAAGATTGTATTTGACGAACAACACCAAGGATAGTATCGCGGTGGCGTCAGCCAAGGGTGATACGGATTTGTGGCACTGTCGATTGGGTCACATGGGTGAGAAGGGGGTACTTTGCTCAAAGGGGAAACTACCAGGTTTGACAGGTAGGGCTTTGAGGGAAGCAAAGTTGGAATTGGTTCACACGGATTTGTGGGGGCCGGCCCCGGTAACTTCTCTGGGTGGTGTGTCATATTACATGACCTTCATTGATGATTTTACAAGGAAGGTCTGAGATTACTTCTTAAAGGGGAAAGATGAAGCTTTCAGGATATTTAAAAAGTGGAAGGCCTTGGTGGAGTATCAAACAGGACTCAAGGCTAAATGCTTGAAGTCGGATAATGGTGGGGAGTATGAGCTCAGGGAGTTTAATGAATACTGTGATGCGAATGAAATTTGCATGGATATTCCAGACTCGGGTGGGAGCAGGACGGTTCATGATGACCAAGGTCAAGGGGTCACTGAAGATGAACCAAATACTCTAGGACCGTATATTCCGCTGCGCAGATCTAACAGAGAGTGTAGATCGGATGACAAGGCTCCAGGTTTCTCAGGCAAGGATAAGTTGAAGCTGGGTATAGCTTCAACGTGGCTTAGAGAATAGGGGAGGAGGATGCACTACCATGATCGAGGTGAGCACTATGGCACTAAGGATGAGTTGAAGACGGATACGGGGCTTGTATACAGGTTGATCTCTAGGTGGGAGATTGTTGGAATAGAGATAAACGGGGAACTAGCGATCTAAATAGAAGAAATCAGCAAAGTTACAGAGCAGGTGAGGAGCGGCCGATCCGGGCAAAGGACCCAGCCATGCGCCTCGGGCGAATAAAGGATGGAGAGCGGCCGTGCACTAACCGGGCAGAAAACACACCTTCTGATGAATGGTGCTCGGCTGAGCTAATCAAGCGACTCGGGCGAGCTGCTCGGGCGAGAATGAAAGCGGGAGCGGCCGTGCAGCTGCTGGACGGGAATATACTGAATTTCGGGAATTCTAATTAGACTAGGGCTTGGTCTCATTCTAGGTTATGTATATAAGCAGGGTTCCGCCCCCATACTCATTGTAACTCCATATTTACATATTATAGTGCAAGATCCTGGCTTGGTAGTGCCCCCAGACGTAGTCAAACATATTGACGAACTGGGTAAACAATTTCCTGTGTTCTTTTTTCTTTTGTTTTGGTTATTATTTCTTGTGCTTGTTTGTGGTGTGGTGATTCTTGCGATTTGCTTGGGTGTTGGGAGGGCTTTTCCACAACACTAGACTCTCCGTTCATAACAATGTGCACACTTTTGAGTGTATGCAGAAACTAAAAAAGGGAGTATACTCAAATATTACAAACTAGTTGTAACGACCCGAGCCCACATGCCTGACCCGTTAAACAAGTACCAAGCACTTGGCCCAATGAATACAAATATCTTGGGTCCACTTGGCTTACCACAGGCCCACCCAAAAATCTATGGACGTATTGGTATTCATTGGTAAGTGGTTGTACCTTAAGTACAACTCCACATTTACATTACCCACCGATGTGGGATGCTACAATCTCCCCCACTTGGATCCTTGCCGTCCCCGGCAAGACCCACTTTGGATCGGAACCCCGGGCAGTGTGGATTCAAGAGGGGATCGTACGGATTCAAGATGTGACTCCCACCGGCTCCGCGGTGTGCACTTTGTTCCGCACAACACTTTGCTCCACACTTCCGACCGGGACCCGCTCTGATACCATTTGTAACGACCCGAGCCCGCAGGCCCGACCCGTTAAACAAGTACCACGCACTTGGCCCAATGAATACAAATATCTTGGGTCCACTTGGCTTACCACAGGCCCACCCAAAAATGTATGGACGTATTGGTATTCAATGGTAAGTGGTTGTACCTTAAGTACCACTTCACATTTACATTACCCACCGATGTGGGATGCTACACTAGTAGTCAACTAAATTTTGTGAGTGTGAAAAGTGATGTAGGAGAGATAAAATGTGGTCGAGAATAATAATAGATAGTTGTTGTTATGTGCCAAGTGTGTTCTGTTGAATAAAATTATAAAATATTCATTTAGAGAAAATGTGACTTATCAATTGGAAGGCAAAAAAAAAAGTTTGTAATGTGTACATTGTCATAAAACGGAACGGATCTAGTAAATACATGTATAATTTTTTGGGGTGCAACCTAAAGTCCCACATCGGCAATTAAGGAAACAATTGCAAGGTATATAATAGCACCCACCCACTTCATTAGCATGAGGCCTTTGGGGAGTTGACCCAAAAACAAATTCGTGCGGGCTGGGCCCAAAGCGGACAATATCATACTAATGCGGAGAGTGGTGGTGGTGGTCGCGGTCCCTGCAAGTGGTATCAGAGCCATGGTTCGGATGGGCCCGACCGAGTGGACCGTGTGTGTGCTTTATATGGTGGGGTTCCCCTTGTGCGACATAGCGAATCGAGTCTTGCAATAGAGGGCGATGGTGTTTCGCGGGCGGTTGGTACAAGCTTTCGCCGATATGGGCCAGAGGAAACATTGCGGGCCATAGCGGTGTGGTCCTTGGTTTGATGGGAGGATTGTTGGGGTGCAACCCAAAGTCCCACATCGGCAATTAAGGAAACAATTGCAAGGTATATAATAGCACCCACCACTTCATTAGTATGAGGCCTTTTAGGAGTTGACCCAAAAACAAATCCGTGCGGGCTGGGTCCAAAGCGGACAATATCATACTAATGCGGAGAGTGGTGGTGGTGGTCGCGGTCCCTACGTAATTATAATACTCTTGGAATATTATATCGTTGTTATGGGTAAAATTTACATGTCAACACCTTGATCTACACCACACGACGACATCTCACAGACAAATATAAATCTAATTATATTTATTATTATTAACATTTTATACTATGAAATTAATTAAACAGATGTGCCATGGAGAACACGTGCTACAAAAAGACTCCAACTGGATTGACTCTCTTTGAAACGGATAAAAGACCAAGTCTCCGCAAAGATAATCACGAAAGGGATCAAGGCCGAGATTTTAGATAGTTAGTTGATAGGGATCTTTTGTAATTCAAATATAAAATGCTATGAGGCTGGAAACAAAACACGACACACAACTCACGTATCATCCTCTGTACTCTGCCATAGCTAGCAAGAATCCTAAATACAACAGTTTAGGGGTGGTAGGTGCTCAAAAACACCTCCTGAGGTTTTGTGCCGGCGAGATAATTTTCTCAAGGGCTTTCCTCGTATACATTAACGTGTCCTCATCATTCTTCATTTTCATTCAACAATTATATTCCATTGTGCCCTCCTTTCAATCCGAAATTAAAACACTTTTTAGTTAATTCAATTCTTAGGGGCTGTTTGGTTCGGCGGAATTTTATTAAATGAATGAAATGGTCAATGGAATTGGATTCCTGAAGGATTTGGAAAGGAAAAAAATTGGTCAAACCTTGTTTTTGGTTGGCACGGAATGGAATTGAATTGCCATTCAATTCCTTGGTAATTCATGTTTGGTTTCAAGACAAAACTGTTGGAATGGAATAATAATAATAAATAATAATAATAAATGATAATAATATTAATAATAAGAAATAATAATAAGAAATAATAAATATTAATAATAAATAATAATAATGAATAATAATAATAATTATTATTATTATAGTAATAATAATAATAAAAAATAATAATAAAAAAACAATATTATTATTATTATTTATTATTGTTACTATTATTATAATAATATTAATAATTATTTATTATTTATTATTATTATTATTATTATTATTATTATTACTATTATTATTATTTATTATTATTATTATTATTTTCTATTATTATTATTATTTATTTTTATTACTATTATTATTTATTATTATTATTATTTATTATTTATTATTTATTTATTTATTATTTATTATTTATTATTATTATTATTATTATTATTATTATAGGTATTCCGAATTTCTTCAATTCCGTCAATGGAATGAAATTGATGGAATTGAACATTCCTCCCATTTTTGGATGAAATGATAAATTTCTTCATGGAATGGAATTGGGCATTCAATTGGAATGAAAATTAAAAAAAAAATAAACTAAACATGCCAACGGAATTGGGCATTCCAATCCTTCACTTTACCACGAACCAAACGGCCCTTTATTGTTTTTTTTTTTTTTTTTACCAAAACAATCGTAACAATGCGTAGATGAATAATCACATATAAAATCATCAAAAGTAAATGAGTGTAGTGGTGATATTGCTAATATATTCCATCTGTTTCATAAAAATGTGTTTTCTTAGAATTAGAAATGTGTAAAAGATGTAGGGAGAGATCCAAATTAAGGTGACGATTATGAGCTGGAATGTGACGGTAGTAAATGTTATAAGATTCATTTTAAAAAAATGGTAATAAGGGGAGTGGCCCACAAGTTTATATATCGGTTCATGTTTAATTACTTAGTAAATGTGATATATATTATCTAATACTATATACTCTCACGTGTGACCTGGAGAGAAGATTGAGTATTGAGCACGTGGACATTGTAGAAAATAATTAGTGAGTCTTATAGAAGGGAGGCCTTCTTATAGAAGAGAGGCCTCATGTAAAAAGGCAGAAGAGTGGCCCAACGGAGTCTAGTGATCGACTCACTTTGATACTTTCAAACCTTTTAAAATTAATTGGTTCATAATAACATTTTTGAATTAACAAGATAATTTCTATCTCGTAAAATATTAAAGCTACTTAACTTTTATAAGACAGATGCTCTATTTATCTATGCATTTGTTATAATTTTATAGAACAATATTAGGGGTACAAAAAAATCATAAAAACTTCCTCATAAAATCTTAAGTGTTATGATGTTATTGGTGTTTTTAATTAGAGTGTGGCGGGTCCATTATCGATGCTGAACAGGGTGAAGGGAGACAAGAGACCCCTTCTCACTAACCACGTGGCTTCGCCACCATTGATTGAGTAGAAGTACAATCTTATCCCGCTTAAATATTAATTTTACTACCATATTTCTTTTATACCCAAATAAATGTAGTATTTTAATTTTTAGTGTCATTAAAATATAATTTGATTATTTATGTATTAATTGTACTATAATAAGATTATAATAAAATTATTTTTTTGTTTAAATATGTAATATTTTATTTTAAAATGAACCAAAGAAAAAAAATACTAATATTGTATCTATTTGAATCTACTACTGGACAAATGAAGTACTCATATTTGTTTTAGTTGTCTTTTTGTTTGAACTCTTAATTAGTTTCCATAAGATTTTGGAGGAAATTGTTTTTTCTATAAATTATAAAAAGTATTCTTTCCGTCCTAATTTAAGGTTTTTAATTTCCTTTTTGGTATGTCTCAGTTTAACGTTCTTAATTGCTTTATTCCTTAAATGACAAAGAATGAATAGTGTTTTGGACATCCTTGTCCTCATAAAGTTCATATATTAAAAAAAAAAAAAAAATCATCACTTACCCATCTACTTTTCATCCATTTCCTTTATGAATGGACAATTATATCCTCCACACACTACTATTATTGACTCAAATTTGCCTTGATTTCTTAATAAGCGTGTAAAGTCAAACTAAAAGCCTTAAATCGGGACGAATGAATTAATATTTCTTAAATTATTCTTAAATAATCACCAAATATTTGAAAATAAAAAAAAAATAAACTTTATGTAATTAAAAAATAAACTAATTTCTCACAAAAACCTACTCATATTTTTCCATACCACATCTACATGTGACTTATCGAAGCAAAAAATCTCTCTCTCTCTCTCTCTATTCCCTATTATACTTTGACCAAATCAAAATTGGCTAGAATACATAATGATTTTAGTGGTCCAAATATTTCATATAAAAATAAAAGAAAATTAAAAATTAACCATCACAACTTATTCAACTTGATAATCGATGGTCTACTTGACCATGACTTCTTCTTTCTTGCTTACGACTCTCCTTAAATGCATTTTGATGAAAATAGCTCAATAAATGCATTTAGTTTATTTCTCATGTTTATAAATGTATACTCCTTCTGTCCTAGAAAGATAGTCTCATTTTGATTTTTTATAGTCAACAAAATGGATTTTGACCAAATATTAGTGTCGATCTAATCATGTGAAATTCTAAAAGTTGTAATTGATTAATCATTAACTAATTTATCAATAACACATTTTAAAATTATATTGTGATGATTAGATTGACACTAATGTTTAGTTAAAGTTCATTTTTATTGACTATAAAAATTTAAAATGAGATAATCTTTCTGGTGCATATATTTAATTTAAAACGTTTCCTAATCCGTTTGTGGGTCAATTTCTAGCACTACATAAGTATTGATATCCACCTAAACTGGAGCACTCTTTTCTCCCCTAATTACTCGTTTGATTATTGAGTCGTTATTGTAAAAAACGCGTTTTACACTAAGCTAAGGAAAAACGTGTTTTTTCCAATTGCATTCTCTAATATTATCATGTGTCTTCTCTAATATTACAAAGTGCTTGTTTTAATATTACACTTATAAATATTCAAGCAAACACATTTATACATTCAAAGAGACACTTTTAGTAGTAGTTTTAAGACTGCATGTCTTACTATAACAAAGTGTCTCTTGGAATATTGAAGAATGCCTCTTACATTGTAAACAAGTGTTTGGTGGGTTTTTAAAATTTTCAAAACAAGTGTCTGCCCTAGTATTAAAAAGTGTCTCTTGTAGTATTGCAAAATGCCTCCTACAGTGTAAAAAAGTGTCTGGTGAGTTTTTGTAAGTAGCAGGCAAGTTTTTCTAAGTTCTAAAACAAGTGCTTGCCCTAGTATTAAAAAGTGTCTCTTTTAGTGTTGCAAAATGCCTCCTATAGCGTTAAAAAGTGTCTGATGAGTTATATAAGTTCCAGTTATTTACAGCAATGCCACCGCATCTTTTAAGTAACGTTCCGCTTATTTACAAAAATGCCACTCCGCATAGAAAAAACACGTTTTACACTAAAACGCGTGTAAAATGCGTTTTTCCCAAGATTTTCTGTTGATTATTACCTTTCTTTCTCTTTCTCACGCTTTTTTTTTGGACTTTATAGCTTTCTTTTTTATCTTTTCATATGTATGTGTGTGTTCATGCCAAGGTTAGGCGTTTCATGAACGCCTAGCGCCTAGACAGAGTCTTTTAAAACACTGGTTCATGCTTGATTTTAGGGTGGCAATATTTTTTGTTTGATCTTGCATAAATATGTGTTAGCTAATCAAATAATTTACTGTGTCCGCCTCAAAATAATTGTTCATTCCCTCCTAAAATTGACTGAGGCTATTGATGAAGGACGCCTTATGTAAAGAGTACATTTTATAAATATCTTTTTTGGCATTTGGATTTTGTTCGAAACTAATCCCTTAACAAAATGTTGTGCGTTAAAACTAATTACATTTATAGATGCTTGAAATTGAAACATCTTATTTATAATATGAGCCCCCTTTTAGTATCACACATGGTATAAACTTTGCCAATTAAATAAAGATAGTACTGTATACGTATTTATTAAATTAAACACTCTCAGACCTTGTATCAAGCTACTTACGCGGTGGTCATTGGTGCCCGTTTTCCTGTTGAGCCGTAGGCCATTATTATACGAAACGAAAAAGGCTAAATAGCGCCAGTCAGTGATTCTCTTGTAATTCACATACACATATATACTTTGCTTTGGGGTTTACTAATGCTTAGCACATTAATGCCTTCATACAATTGCAAAAATAAATACAATATCAACATCAAAATCAAAATTCAAGATTCAGAAAGGTGCAAACAAATGAAAACAATAAGAAAGAAAATGGTCCAAAACAACCCACAATACAAGTTGCAAGGATGATCTTGTATAAGGGTCCGGTCCACCCTCTAAATTCTCTACTATTGACTTGTTGACCTCAACGACTCATTCTTAGCTTCTTGCCAACGATGAGAGCATACTAATACTAAGGGTAAATTTTTTAAAGAGATCCCTAGTGTTTAATCAATGCACATATGACCCCTTTGTAGTAAAACATTAAACATATTGAGGTCGTATGTTCTCATTTTCATATTGATTAGGGGGTTTGGACAAAGATTTCACTATTTCCTTTACTAAAATAGAGCATACTCCCTCCGTCACACCTCACTTGAGACTTAAGAAGTGGGCACAATAACTAAGAAAAAAGAATAAAATAAGGAAAATGTGTGGTAGAAAATGAAAAGAGAGAATGAGTGGGGTAAATAGTAGTGTTGGTTGAATAAATTGAGTGGTGAAAAATGAAAAGAGAGAATGAGTGGTGGGGTAGAGTGAATATAAAATTATTAAAAGTATGCTATTTTGGGAAGTGTCAAGTGAGCTGGGACGGACCAAAATGGAAATAAGTGTCAAGTAAACTGGAACGGAGGGAGTATATCATATAACATTTTGCTTTTGCTGTTGTTGTTGTTGTTGTTGTTGTTGTTGTTGTTTTTGTTGTTGTATTTTTAGACTTTTAACCCCAACACAACAACATGTTAACTTAACTTTAGTTTACTACCATATGGTTTACATGTTGTATCATCTAGCAATGGTAAATGACCAAAAACCCAAGAAAAAAGAGCTCTAGGATAGCATGTGCTCACTTACCGTTAAAAAATATCGAAATCAATTCTCAAGCACAACCTCCTTCCGTCTCAAGACAAGTATGATTAGAAGAGTGGGCACAATAATTAATAGAAAAGTAGTGTATGTGTGGTAAAAAATGAAGAGAGAGAATGAGTGGGGTATAGTATATAGTAGTGTTGGTTGAATAAATTGAGTGGTGAAAAATGAAGAAAGAGAATGAGTGGGGTTAAATGGTGGGATTGGTTGAATATAAATATATTAAAACATCTCTATTTTGGGAAGTCTCAATTGTTTTGAGACGGCCTAAAAGGGAAAAAAGTCCTACTTGTGTTGGGACGGAAGTAGTAAGTAATACTCTCCCCGTCCCAGAGTAAGTGTCCACCCTTCCATTTGCACGGGGATTAAGAAAAAATGGAAGTGGTGTAAGAAAAAGTGAAAGTGTTGTAAGTGTTGTGAGTATAAAAAGTGAGGTATGTGAGAGAAAGGGGTAAGGAATAGTAAATTGATTGATATTGTGAGTGCAAAAGTAAAGTATGAGAGAGAATGAGTGAGATGAATAGTAAAGATTCTTTTCCATTTTAAGAAATGAACACTTACTCTGAGACAGACTAAAACGGAAATGTGGACGCTTACTCCTCTGGGACGGAGGGAGTAGGAGAATGAAAATTTGGATCCCAAATGAAAAATACTAAAACTTCATGCCCTCAATTGATGAGACATGTAAAGCTGGAGATAAAGTGAAAGTGAGTTCAACCAAAGGTATTTTAGCTTCATTGTTTCAAAAAGAAAAAACCATTTTCACACCAAGAAACTGCATACAGACAGATTTTCTTAATCATTAATCCAGAGATAAATATAACAGATTTTCTTAATCGTTAATGATTAATCCAGATTTTTTTTTTCTGAATTTAATTTCTCATATTATTTTTTTTTATAATTTTAATCTCTTCTTTTTGAGTTGGTGCTGGTGGTAGACTTGGTTAGTTGGCGTATGCAGACTTTTTTGAGTCTTTTCTTTGGCTTTTTAAGACGTCTTTGTTTGTGGGGTTATCATATTTTCTTCAAAACCCCAAAGAATAATTCAAAGCTTTCCCACAATTGGGTTTCTCCCTTCAGATCTTTGCAATCAGATTGAGCTGCCAAAAGGTTAGATTTCTTTTTCTCTCTCTCTCTCTCTCTCTGTGTGTGTGTGTGAAATTCTTGAGAAAAAAATAAAAAAAATCACCCCTATCTTTTTGACTTGTATGTGTGTGTGTGAAATCTTGAGTAATTGTAGAATGAGAACACAATAATCTGAATAATTTAATTTGGGATCTTCAATTAGTGTGTAAAGTTTGCATTTTTTGTGTTAAGAACACAATTTTTCTTCAATTATGGCTTGCGTATTCTGCTTTGTGTTCATTTGATGATGTTAAGGAAGAAATTCCCAAATTTTATCTTAAAATCATTGTCTTGGTTTAGGTTTCCTCTTACATTTGATCAAAGAAACACATGAAACCAGGTTGTAGCTTGTATGATTTAGGTGGATAGTGTTTTTGATTAATAATTTATGGAAAAACCCCACCTTTTCCCTCAAGCTTGTCAAATAAATTATGGAGAATTCATTTTTTTTTAATTTTATAACCTTATTTTAGTATGGATTTCTTTCTTCTTTTTTTTATTAAACTTATGTTGCCATAATTTAGGCTTGACCAATTGCATTGACCTAGAAGATCATACTTCTTTTTTTCATAATCCCATGCTTAGTTTTGATGTTAGAGGTTTTAATTTTCTGGATTTCTTTTTCCAGCTGAATTTGTGAAAATTGGAGGGCTATCTATGAGTTGTTTCCATTTTTCAAGTGGAGAAAAGAAGGTGGAACCGAAGACCCCAGTTTCGGTTCAGTCCTTCAATTCCACAAACACAGAAAGAGATGTAAGGCGATCCGGGTCTGAACTCAATTCTCAGAATGTCTCTGATACTAGCTTGGATTCCATGGGACGGAGGGCTAGTTTCCCTAGTTTTTCTCAGAGGCCAAGCAATCTTAAAGTATTCACATTTGCTGAATTAAAATCCGCCACCAAGAATTTCAGTCGTTCTGCCAAGCTTGGGGAGGGTGGGTTCGGGTGTGTTTATACAGGTGTGATTAAGAGCCCCGAAGATCCTCTTAAAAAGATGAATGTGGCTGTGAAACAATTAGGTCGAAGAGGGTTGCAGGCAAGTTTCCTTCTTTTTGCTCCCTCCGTCCCATAATAAATGTCACAGTTGACAAGTCAAGATTTTTAAGGTTTTTTTTTGTTATGTTTCCTTGATTTCCCCAATCTATTCATATGCGTAGAGTATTTTTTGCTCACAGAACGGCTCTTTGCACTTCTCAGGGAATTGCATTGTTAGTTTAGGAAAATCACCAAACATTTTTAGAAATGTGATATTTATATTGGGACAAACTAAAATGGAAAGTAGGACATTTATTCTGGGACGGAGAGAGTATCTTTTTATCTTTTTTTTTTTTTTAGTTATGTGTAAAGTGTCTTACGATCTTAACTTTTGTGTTTCAGGGCCATAAGGAATGGGTGACGGAAGTCAATGTTCTTGGAGTTGTTGAGCATCCAAATCTTGTCAAATTAGTAGGCTATTGTGCTGAAGATGATGAAAGAGGAATTCAAAGGCTTCTAGTTTACGAGTACATGCCTAACAGAAGTGTGGAAGATCATTTATCAGCCCGGTCAGATACAACTCTTACATGGGCCATGAGACTCAAAGTAGCTCAAGATGCTGCTCGTGGCTTGGCATACCTACACGAGGAAATGGACTTTCAGGTGCTTTATTTTCCATCTATAATTCAATATTCATAATAATTCCGTTTTATAGCACGTTAAAAAGTTTTTATTGCATTGTACTTGATACTGAATGTGTTTTTGTGATTGCATTATTCTAAGACAATTTTTGTTACGTGTGCAGATCATTTTTAGAGATTTCAAATCGTCCAACATTCTTTTAGATGAGCAGTGGAATGCAAAGCTTTCTGACTTTGGATTGGCTCGATTAGGTCCGCCTGAAGGAGTAACCCATGTCTCAACTGCGGTATGTTTTTTTTCAGAGTTGCACATGAGTATAGTTGCTAATAATGCGTATGATTTTTCCTTAAAGTGGAAAATCTGCTATAATGCTACCCTCTAAATCTGTGTTAGATTAAGTAAAAAGAACCATCAAAGGAAAGTTGGATTCAGTTAGCGTAATTAATACAGTATAACTGCTCTTGGGCAAAAGCTTGATGTGGCACATTTGTGTAGATTTTAGAAAGTTGAAATTATGTAATCAGCCGTCCATCTAATTTTAGACAATGGACCACATAGCAATGAACCACAGATATAACTGCTCTTGGGACACGTATGAGATCTAAGATGCATGTAATAATTATCCTTCTCGCATTTTACATTTGTTAAGCAAATGATGCTCTCATTCATGGTTGAACTCTTTATTTGATATCTGGGTGTGGGCCCAGCCCTTCCCCGAACCACACAAATAGTGGGACCTTTTGCAGCACCAGGTTGCCCTTTTTTTGCTTAGGGCGTACGTGCTTTATGAGGTCATAGATCTACCTCTCATCTATGCCATAGGTGTATAATTTTGTGCGTAATTGATAGTGTCAAATGATTTTACCTGTGTTTCTTTCAAATATGGACGTAGAATATTGACACACCACATAGTTTAGTTTAGACCTTACATTTTACTTCTCTTCTTTAGCGACTAAATGGCTTCAGATTGTGATTTCAATTCTATATTTTGACTAAATTTTCCTAAATATTCAAATGCTTACAAGTTATGACCTTATTCTTAGGTGGTGGGTACCATGGGATACGCTGCACCAGAGTACGTCCAAACCGGTCGACTCACTGCCAAGAGTGACGTGTGGGGCTATGGGGTCTTCCTTTATGAGCTAATCACTGGCAGGCGCCCGTTGGACCGAAACCGCCCGAAAGGCGAGCAGAAGCTCTTAGAATGGGTCAAACCCTACCTGGACTCTAGAAAGTTCCGGTTAATCATAGACCCAAGGCTAGAAGGTAAATACAACATGAAATCAGCTCAAAAACTCTCCATTGTAGCCAACCGATGCTTGACTAGAAACTCTAAAACACGCCCAAAGATGAGCGAGGTTCTTGAAATGGTGAGCCAGGTCATAGGGGTCCAGTCAGAGTTAAATAGTCCACGTGGACTGCCACCTAAGCAGTTGATGCCAGTTGTCATGCATAAAGAAGCTAGTGACAGGAAGAAATTGTTCGAGGAAAATACAGATGGAAATAAATCTAATGAAAATGAAGTTAAAGGTAAGAGAAGGTTTAGGGATATGGTGAAATTTGGAGAATCTACTTGGCTAAACCGGTTATGGTCATATAAACTCATCAAGACTCGCTGAGTTGATCAAGTGGCCGGATATAGAAGGTTTTTAAGGCTTCTGGTAACACGTTAACCCCGCCAGAAGATGTATAGAATAGAAGTACGGTTATTGTTTACGTTCTTTTGGAAACCGAGGTGCTTTGACTAGTCAAAGATCTTACAGGGAATGGTTGAGATTGTGGCCTATATATATGTATGAGTTGCTGTAAAATGAATTTTAGGAGTTTCATGGATGATGAGTTTCAATAGTTAGGATGTTTGTTACTATTGTATAATTTTATACATAACTGAAACATTTATATATATTTTGGAAATATGAAATGTGTTATTCTTTTTTGCCTCAATTCAGTCTGAGAATGTTATGAATGTCTTTGTTATAAAGTGTTAATGATACATGTATTTTCTTGGTACATATTATTAATATGTTGGCAAATGGTCAACTTGTGAATTGACCATTTTATCCATGACTGGCCAGGTGCCAAGATTAGGGTATGCCCTTGAAAAATGCTGAAAGTTGGCAGTCAAAGTTGAATTAAAATAAGAAAGGAGTGATCAAATCACAAGCATAGTATTTTGTGATAGCAAACCTTGGAAGACCATCCAAAAGGAGTTTAAGCCAAAACAAAAACTCGTGTGAGACGGGTCTTGTTTAGAGAGTAAATAGTTTGCCCACTTATAGACGGGGCGGGGCAAGTCCATTTCTTCTTCCATTGAGATCCGTCTCATGGGTAGATTGTTTCACACAAAACTTTCTCTTAAACCAATTTCTGTAATATTTATCCAATAATAAATGATAATATTATTCTTGAATGTCACAAAAACAAGAAAATAATTACTCATGATTATCAATTTACTTGCGAATGACAAATTCAGCAAAAAAAAAAAAAAAAAAAAAAAAAAAAAAAACGAATAAATTAACTGCGATAACTAATACGTACGGGAGGTGGTGGTTACCAAAAGAGTTCTAGCTCAAGCGGTTTTCGGTGTTAGCTTTCCATGCGGAGGTCACGAATTCGAATCCCGTTAGGGAGATTTGTGTTAGCTTTGTGGTAGCCTATTTATAGGCCTAGTTGTAGCCTTATGGTATTAGTGTTAGCCTATCTATAGACCTAGTTGTAGCCTTATGGCATTATTGTAGCCTTCATCGCACCCTATGAATTATTAAAAAAAAAAAAAACCCCAATTTAAAACGGGAGGTGGTGGTTATCAAATTCATCATCATCATCTAGAAGCCTACTCATAATTAACATTGAATCTTTGCCAAATCAGTTATGTTATTCATTTTTTTCTGTATTTTATTGTCACATGGATGAAAAAAGAAAGAAGAAACAAACCTATGCGGAAACATGACAAGGCAATCACCAATATGAAAGATTGTAAACGAATCTATTCATTCTCGATCCTCATAACAATTTGATTGTATTAGAGTATATTCCCTTTTAAGCAATCATATATATACTGTAAGAACCAATCATAATCATTAGATTAGAAAAAAAATCAAGGGTCCAGATATTAGATACATTGGATACACTTGGATACATTAGTTAATTTTCGAAAAACAATTGGATACATTAGTTTTTAACAAGTGCAACTTAGATGCAATGCTTATTAACCTATTGTATCCGAGTGTAATATCGATTTTTTTGTAATGTATCTAAGTGTATCAATTGTATCTAACATATGGACACATGATTTTTTTTCTAATCTAATGATTATGATTGGTTCTCACGGTTCTCACGATATTTAAGTTCTCATTTGAGCACCTACCTATATATATATATATATATATATATATATATATATATATATATATATATATATATATATTATACTCCCTCCGTTTCATGTCACTTGAGACTTATTTCATTTTTCGTCCGTTCCACATGACTTGAGGCTGTCCAAAATGGTAAATAATCTTTACTATTTTTCTCACTCATTTTCTCTCATACTTTACTTTTACACTCACAACATCAATCAACTTACTATTCCTCCCACTCATTCTCTCTCCTATTTAATTTTTCATACTCACAAACACCTCCCACTATTCATCTCTTTTACTTTTCCTTAATTTGTATACCAAAATTTTTGGTCTCAAGTCACATGAAACGGAATGAGTATATATATATATATATATATATATATATATATATATATATAGGGTCGCGCTCCTGTGAGAACCATTTTAAATGAGAACCGTGAGAACCAATCATAACGGTTTGATTAAATACAAAACCAATGGTCCATATTATAGATACATTTGATACACTTGGATACAATAGCTAATTTTCAAAAATACTATTGGATACGTTTTTAACCTACTGTATCCAAGTGCAATATCAAAATTTATGTATTGTATCCAAGTGTATCAAATGTATCTATAATTTGGACCCTTGATTTTGTTTCTAATCTAATGGTTATGCTTGGTTCTCACGCAATTGTGGTTCTCATTTGAGCACCTACAATTGCGTGAGAAGCCGTGAGAACCAAGAATAACCATTAGATTAGAAACAAAATCAAGGGTCCAGATTATAGATACATTTGATACACTTTGATACAATACATAAATTTTGATATTGCACTTGGATACAGTAGCTAAACAAGTATTGTATCCAAGTGTTCAACTTGGATACAGTAGGTTAAAAACTAATGTATACAATTGTATTTTTGAAAATTCGCTACTGTATCCAATTTATCTATAATCAGGACCCTTGATTTTGTATTTAATCAAACCGTTATGATTGATTTTCACGGTTCTCATTTAAAATGGTTCTCACAGGAGCGCGACCATATATATATATATATATATATATATATATATATTTCAATACTTTCATCTCCAAATAAATTTAAAATTTTTAAATAGAAGAACTGTCTTAATATAATTTTTAAAGCACAAACAATATATAAAATTAAAGCATATTTACAAAAAAAAAAACTGACTGTCAGCGGCGAATCCAGTATAGGGCGAGGAAGGGCAGCTGCCACCCTGACTTTTTCCAAAAATTATACCGAGTATTTATAAAAACAATTTAACTATAGGGGTGCAAAGTGTTATTTTTGAAAGAAGAGCGGTGCCATGTGTTATACCTTCCGTTGTTGATCAAAGTGTCATTAATTTTACACTGACCTCTACATATATAAACTCAAATTTACAGAATATACCTTCCGTGTTTGTTTTAGTTTGCAGTTAGCTATGGTTTTTCAGTCCGAATGACTTCAATTGAGCGACAGAGCTTGAGTAACGTTTGGGGCGTGGGTAATATTTATTTATTTTTTTGGTTTTTTATATGATTTTTAATATTTTTTATATAATTTTTGACCCCCTGACCTTGAATCCTGAAAACCCTACTGCTGACTGTAATACTTACTCCATCCGTCCCACCTCACTTGAAACCTAAGAGGCGCGCATAATAACTAAGGAAAAATAATAAAATAAGAAAAATGTGTGGTAGAAAATGAAGAGAGAGAATGATTGGGGTAAATAGTAATGTTGGTTGAATAAAGTGAGTTGTAGAAAATGAAGAGAGAGAATGAGTGGTGGGGTAGATTCAATATAAAATTATTAAAAGTTGACTATTTTGGGAAGGTCTCAAGTGAGCTAGAACATACCAAAATGGAAATAAGTCTTAAATGACTTGGGATGGAGGGAGTATATGAGAACCATAAATTAATAATTTTTGAAAATAAAAAAACTACTATAATAATTGAAATACAAGTCAACTCAGACTATGTCTACCACTTTTTTGACTTTCTTTTAAGACATGGTCAATGACAATTGCATAATGAATCCAAGAACCATTCATGAATTTGCAAACAAAATCTTATATATGAGTATATATTAAAGTTGGTGAAGAGAGTAATGGTGTTGTAATGTGAACAAGTCATGAGGAAAAGAAGCATTTGGTGATGCCACATCAATTCCACCCTAATAAATAAGTGATTTCTCTTTTTCTTTTTCTATTAGCTAATAGTATTAGATAATAGTATTAGTTACTATATAGGGTAACTATTATAGTTAACTACTATAATAAATAATACTTATAATAGTAATAGTTACTATAATAGTTAACTATTACTTATAATAGCTAACTTATACTTATAATAGTAATAGCTACTATAATAGTTATAGTTAACTATTATAGTTACTATTATAGTTAACTATTATATTTCACTATAAATAGTTAACTATTTATTTTAACAATTATATTTACTATTAATAATAATTATTATAGTTAAAAATTATACAATTATTATGATTTAAGATTAACTAATACTATTAAATAAAAACATGAAAAAAATAAAAAATACTAAAATTAGTAAATTAGTTTCCCATACGAAGCATGAGTTACCCACTAGTAAACTTGAAATGATCAACTAGATAATAACCAAGGACATATAACTCAACAAATTGATGCCCAATGAATCACAAAAATCAAATAGCTTTCATACTCACACACAGTGTTCTAAAAGACGCTAGGCGGTCGCTAGGCGGCGTAGCAACGCCTAGAGCGCCTAGGCGGGGCCGAGAAATTAGCGCATTTTTAATATTTTTTTATAAATATATATCATATATATATATATTTATTAAAAAAAATAGTGCTACTTATTTTTATTATTTATAAAAATTAATAAATTATTTAAATTAAATAAACTATTATAAAAATTATCCTAAAATGTTTTTAAAGTGCAAGCACATATAATGTTTTTCCCCTATAGCGCTCCACACAGTCACACACAAGTGTTATTCCATTTTAATGAGAGATCTTTTCTAAAGTACAAAAAAGAAGTTCCACATCCACCCCTCATTTACCAGTAAAAAAGAACCCCTCCCCTCCCCTCCCCTCATTCACCAAACCAAAGTCACACACACGCACAAACTCTCTCACTAGCCCAGGGCCTCTCCCCTCCTCCGCCGTCAAATTTTCCGGCTCCGGCGACCGACAATCTTTTCTTCTCCCTTCGTCTTCCACGTCTCCGACCGGTTATCCTTCTTCTCCTATCGTATTCCACATCTCCGACCTATATTTCCGGCCAGATCTACGCATTTCCGCCCAGATCTGCGCATTTCCGGCCAGATCTGGGCATTTCCGTCGACGCTCCTTCTTGCTCATCATCTCCATCATCATCGCCGACTCCGGCGCCTTCAGATCTGTCCATTTACGGCGAGATCGAATCTTTTCCGGCGAGCCTTCGTTTACTGCTTAGGCGCCGCCTTGGACCGCCTAGTCGGCGCCCAACCCCGCCAAGCCCGCTAAGACTGCCTAGCCGCCTATCCCGCCTAGCCCGACTAGGCGGCGCCTAGTTCCGCCTAACCCGCCTAGCGCCTAATCTGGCCGATTTGCCGAAAGTCGCGGCGGCACCACCCCGACTATCGCCTAGGCTCCGCCTAGGCGCCCGTCTTTTAGAACACTGCTCACACACACTAATCACTCTATGCATGCACCTTCTAAAACCATCCATTTAAACTTTATTCTGGATTTGAAAATATTGCATCTTTTAAATTTTTTAACCACCTAATATAGCTTAGTATTGTGACCGCCATATTATATAGCCACCTTGTTTCATTCTAATTCTCTTCCCATTAACTAAAAAAAAATTATCTTTGAGTATTGCAATAATTTGGAAAATATTGTATATACTAGCACTTTTACCCGTGCCGATGGCACGGTGACAATATGAAAACAATGACGGTATAAAAACAGGTTATAAGACCATCTACAATGGCAAAAAAAATGGGTGTTGAATACCCATTCACAAAAAAAATTCACATGAATTGCTCCAATGGTGTGTGAATGGTTCATGTGAATGGGTTTGGTTGAACCCATTCAACAATGGTGAATGCAGGGAGTGTCAGCCGAAGAAGACACGCGGCGGCCACACACTGGGCCGTGTGTGGCGCGTGGAGTTCACGCGGAGAACAAGGCGCGTCATTGCGTCGGCGGGTTTTTTTTTTTTTTTTTTTCCTGGACTGGACGGGTGTCACCTTCTCATTGGCTGACGAATTATTTTCTTTTATCCCAATTATTTGAGCTCAATTATTTCACAAAAAATGTTTTTTTTTAAAAAAAAATTATACCAAAATTCCTAAAAAAAAAAATCTCTTTAAATTGACGTAAGTTTCATTGTATTTCAACACAAAAAAAAACCCATTTTTTTCTTGAAATGGATCTCAATAATAACTATTTCAACACTAATCATAAAAATAAAAAAAAAAATAAATTTTAAGTGGTGGGGTATAGGATGATGAGTGGGAAAAGTGTTGAATGGAGGATTAAACAAACCATTGTAGGGTGTTTTGTTGAATGAGTGTTGAATGGATGAGTTGGAAGAGAGAGAAGCTGATGTGGAGTGATAAAGTGGGTGTTGAATGGGAAATTTCGTTTAATCCATTGTAGATGATCTAAGTAATTTATCTTTAAAGTCTAGTGTTGAATGCAATGCAATCAAATCTCATACACTTATTCATCACAGATCTACCTAAATGATATTAATCACAGATTATCGAAAAATCAATATAAAACATTACATTATGTCAAACCTCCAACAGAAAAGACAAATTAATCCTAGTGTTTTACTTAAAGTATCAGCCTGGTCGTCGTTGTCGATCTCCTAAACATATACCCCCGTCCCACCCGAAATAAGATTTTGGTAGCTTTTTTTATACTTTGACCATGTAATTTAAATAGGAAATAATTATCTTAATATAAATTTAAATACTGTTATTGAGAGTATTATTAATTGTGATACAATAATAATAATTTTTATTTGGATTATTATATTTTCTTCAAAAAACTTGGTCAAATTAAAATCAAGTTTACCGAAATCCTATTTCGGGTGGGACGGAGGGAGTAAACCATAGTTGTCAATCATGTCCCATATATAATGGTGATTATCCAACGGGTGTGAGTGTTTTGTCTCAATACTCTCCATGTTTGCCCATAGGTTTTATGAAATACACGGGAGCGTAGCAGGGGAAAAGGTTTAATTACAACAAACAAAACATTGCATAAAAAGTATGCATTGTACAACAATCTATATTAAGTCTAAAAGAAAATAAAAACAAATAATAAATTATAAGAGTAACCTGCTCCAACAATGCATTTTAATGCTAAAGATTAAAGAATTAAACTCACAAAAGAAAACGTGAATGATCAGGACAATGAATGAAAGAAATCAAACTTCCATATCAAAGCAATAAATACAAAACCAAACTGCAGAAAAGGTAGACGTGAAAGATTAGTGCGATCAGATTTCAAAAGCGGTCAGAACAAATCAAAAGGTCGTGAACATGATTCTTTCCTACTCCCTATCTCTGTCCCCCAAAATGAATGACCAATTCAAGAAAAAAATTATCCCAAAATGAGTGCTCTTTTCGCCAAAAATGTCCCTAATGTACTCTTGTCAAATTATTCTCATTGGGAACACAGTTGAAACAGGTAACGGGCATGAAGAGTTTCTTGAAAATATTTAGTCAATAAGAAGAAACAAAGATCAAAATAATAAGCTTCTGGTTAAATTCAACCTAATAATCACACGATTGGGTCCTAAGCAAATGAAGGTGTAGAAAAGTGACCTTGAGAAAAAAAAAAAACCAATACAATATATGAGAGTAGAAGAAGAATTAATGAACGATGCAGCAATCCCGTCCTTGCCACTCCTGACATAGCGGCCCTGCTGCTCCGATGATGAGAGGGTAACGCCAGGAAAGGTCGATGCCGAGGTTTGATTTCTTGGTGAATCGGCTGCCATTGTGACAGAGGGTGTGTGCGTTTGAGGAAGATGAGAGGCTAACGGAAACCGTCAAATATAGGATCGTATTGCAGGAGGATAGGCACGAGTTGATTGAATGGGTTATCCAATTTTCCTAAGGAGAGTCATGATCGATAGTAGGGTTTTGGGGATAATTTCTATGGAGTTATTTTCCCTTGGGAGGAGATGCGCAGAGAAGAAAAGGGATTGGAAACCGTCGGAGGATGGAGCCATCTGAGTGTTTTTGGAAAATTGATCTGGACGTAGGGAAAAAAGAAGGGAAAAACACGAAAAATTGCCTACCATTAGATCATGGCTGTTGGGTATGCTTATCACTTAACCCTCCTACATTTGTTAGAATTGATTGATACCATCACCTATGAGTATTTTTATGGACTTTAGGACCTCATGTAAAGAAGTTTATAACTTCATTTTTTTAGCCAAGTCCTTTTTATAGTATAGGCTTAGATTATAGGACTTGAAGCTTTAAAGATCGAAGATTTCCTAAGCAGGATTCATTTCACTGCGCAGGATGTTCTCTGCGCAGGTCGCCACTGCGCATAAAATATCTTGCGCAGCCCTGGATCCTGCTCAGTTTTCAAGATCTTATTTCCTACTCTTTCGAGATCTTTTTGTGACCAAGCATGGTGCGCATACTGCTCATGCGCTGAATCCATGCGCGCCAGCAATGCGCATGCCTTTGTGCACGGACACAACCTTGGTCAAATTCTTCATCTCCTGATCTCACATTCTAGAAGCTTGGAAAGCGTCAAGACAAGCTACGCTTCTTGGATTGAGTAAGAGTGCTGAGGTGTGCACAAACGACAAAATAAGCACACTCAGCAAAACCATTGGTGGAGACATGCTTCAAAGAAATATCTCAAGTGAAGACAGCTGTCAACCTTCTAGAAGAAGCTTTTGAATTTGGTCTTCATGCTCAGTCTCCAACGGCTCTAAATCACCTGCGCACCAATCATATTGTGCCAGGTCATCATCTTTGATCAGAGCCCCAACGGCTATAAAGGACAGCTGCGCGCCAATCACTTTGTGCCAGCTCATTGTCCTTGCTCAGAGCTCCAACGGCTATATTCAAGCTCTTAGCTATAAATAGCCTGCTCATCTTCATTTCCAGGCTGCCAATTAATCGGCCCTTTGATCAAGCCCCTCTCGTTGGCTACTATGCTTCAGAGCTCGAGTTTCATGCTTCATTGAGAAACCTTGAAGATCTGAAGACTGCTGCTTAGGATTTCCAGATTCTTTAGAACAGCCTTCAAGATCTTCAAATCTTCAAAACTCCTGCTCATATCACAAAGCCTATTTCACCAGAATTCTTGGTGCTCTTCATCTTTCATATTCATAGAGTCCAGAATTTCTGTCACACACACACCTCTTGAAGCTTTGATCATTTTGATCTAACTTCTTGAGATACACCGGTTTAGTCTAGGATTTGTTCTTCATAGATAATAGATCTTGAGTTAGTATTGAGCTCAAATGTTGTAATTTGTAATACTCTCTCATATAATAAGATCTCTATTAGAAATCCAAGACTAACCATCTTGGTAGAGGATGTAGATCTTTCATCGATCGAACCTCTCCAAATAGCGTGTTCATTATATCTACTGCATATTTCCTGCTTAACTATTCATGAACTGCTTTGTTTGATCTTTCAGATTGCTACACTTTGATGTTGTAATTGTTATTGCTCATTTGCCTTAGAATCCTTTTTGCGCCACTCTTTAGCCTCATACTTAGCGTGTGCGTTTTTATCTCTGCGCAGAGCTGCTTTAAATTTCCGCTGTGCATTTCACACTCTTACTGCGCGCTATACTTAGCCAAAATAAGAGTTGTGCGCATTTGCCATTGAATTGCAAAAGGGTTTGAAAAGAATTTTAAAACGCTATTCACCCCTCCCCTCTAGCGATTTTCACACCCTTGTTGCCCTTTAGGGACTAACAATGGTAGTTAACAACAAATCCTAGCCACTCTTTATGTATGTTTAGAAGGCAGTTTTTTCCTATGTGTTTTATAATATAGACTAGTACTCCTACCCGTGCCGACGGCACGGTGACATCATAGAATTGGTGTCGCAGCCATTTCAATTTTCTTGGACTAACGCATCATCGTCCCCTTCAAAATCGCATAGAATACTCTTCAACGGTTTGGGCAAAGCATTCGGGTTGCTCTCCATCATACAAACTCAGCTAGTCATTACCAAATTATCCGTCAATAATAACTGAAAAACATTGAACTCCAAGCAACTACATCTCTTTTTTACATTTTATCAAATACATCTTTAGCACAACTGAGACCCCAAACACACATATGCTCACTTTCTCCACTTCAAAACCTTATATTTTATTTTATCTGTTTATGACTTAATTCTTGGTGATTTCAAATAAATAATTTAGGTCGCCTTGTTCATCATGCATATACACATCATATAAAAGGTGCAGAATTGAAAAAATATATATAATTAAACATCTTAATTTCCCCAAATAGCTACAACAGTGGGATGAGATCACAACATGAATGCGCAGAATATTTTTGAAATTTGAAAAGAAAATTGAACATTAACTTCAGGACGGAGGTAGCATTTTCCCGGATGAAACTCGATCATATCTCAGTATGCATATGTAGTTAATATACTTTTAAAAAAAAATGCTTGAATCTGATCTTTAGAAGACACTTTATATGTGTGCATGTGCACCAAATGTAAATTAGAAAATACACCCATTTTTATATCTACATTTCCATTGAAGTACTACCTAAGAGATCTTAAAATTCAACCCTTTAATACAAAAGTTCACAGTCTCTAATTTTCACTAAACGCAAATCATCCGTTAATCCAAAGAGGAAACCACTTATTGCAAAACAAAAAGAGGAAGAAGAACTTTGGAAACCGCCTAATATCAGTCGTATGATCGGAGAAGTGGAGAAACAATCTAAAGATCGAGATTAAATTGAAAATAAATCTTTTAATGGCAGTTGTAGGATGAAGGCGGTTATGGAATAATCTCAGCCATCCTTTGTCTCAAGTCAATTGGAAGTTATTTTTGAGTTGTATTATAATACAGAGATATATAGACGCATATACTCTCTCCGTCCCATAACTATGTGCACAAAATGAGTTTTGCACAGGAATTACCAGATGAATGGTAGTGGATAGTTATTGTGAGTGTGAAAAGTGAAGTAGTAGAGAGAAAGTGGGGTAGAGAATAGTAGGTTGATTAGTGTTGTGAGTGTAAAAGTAAAGTGTGAGAGATAATGAGTGGAATGAATAGTAAAGATTATTTGTCATTTTAAGAAAATGTAACTTATCAATGGGACACACAAAATGGCAATTTGTGCGCATTGTTATGGGGCGGAGTGAGTATATTATATAGTGGCCAACCCACGTTATGGTCAAAGCAATCACTTGACTTGTTCATTTTGAAATTATGGTAATTTTACCACTTCCAAGTTTAGGAAAATGATTCTTTCAAAAAAAAAAAAAAAAAAAAAGTTTAGGGAAATGATCTTTTTACCACTAAAAGAATACTCTTTTTAATTATTATTTTAATTTAAACAAAAGAAATCACTAGTATAATTTAATTTTATTTCACTTTGTAATCATGACTTCGACAAATATAAAAAGAATCATAGGTATCATCTTATTGAATTAAGCATAGTACAACTAGTTCTTGTTTTATCCAATTAATTCTTCAATCATGACACATTAAAGAACATCATTAAAGGGGAATACATGAGAATATCTTAAACTTTTAAACATCGAACATTTCATTTCCATTACTCCACCCGTCTCAAAATACATGTAGTTTAACTAGTTGATATCCCAAAATGTTTGTAGTTTTGCTTTTATCTAGACATCTTTAATATTGTTTGTCAAATATACCCTTATTTATGATTGTAGTTGTCATTGTAAAAGCATTTAATTGTCTTGGTAATTGAAATATTTCAAGGGTAATTTAGTATATTAGACATGCATTGATTGTTTTTTTTTTTTTTTTTTAATTTGTGTGAAAATTCTAGAACTATAAGTATTTTGGGACGGAGGGAGTAATTCCATTATTGAAAATTCTTCAAAAAAAAAAAAAAAAAAAAAAACTCTAATTATTGAAAACAAAATCCAATATTAAAAATTTTCTTGAAACAGAGGAGAATGACTTTTCAAGAAACTATTTTTCAAGAAAAGGCCATTATAAAGAAACAGCACCTTCCTTGCAACTCTCAAAAGGCCAATTTTTATAAATTGAGGAAATCTAATTTGTTTAATCAAAAATTCAAAACCTGGTCGACATTTGAGTCCCCAAAGCAACTGTATATAAGCCCTTCAATTTCTCCCTTCTTTGGTTTTCCCTTCCTCTTCCTTCCCATTCATCTTTATCTATCTCCCGGTATACATACACTTTACAAAATTTAAGTATAGGTTTTGGTTGAATTTATATAGATTTTTTGTCGATTGATTGAAGAGTTGAAGCTATTTGGCGACAAGGGTGTTGAGATTTTACTGGGTTTTTTTTGTGTGCAGCGATTTGAAGGTGAGTTTGTTTGACAATACTTGTTAATTTATGTATGTTGGTTAGATTTCTTTTGTTATTTGGTCTGATTCGGATTTTTATTTTTATTTTAATTGATGTTAAGTTTATGATTTTAGTTGTTCATAATTGGGAAGTTCTGGATGGATTATTGGTTGAAATGGGTTTGTCTGTGTGTTTTTGTTTATTTGTATTTGAGTTTGTAGATGGATGAATTGTATTGATCCAAAAAGGTGTGTACATGGTTCATGTGTGTCTTTGAAGTTTGTGATTCTGAGTTTACTTCAACAATTTCTTATATTGTTGCTAAATTTAATTGATCATTTTGATTTGTTTGGCTGATTCCCAATTCTCGATATTTTAGATATATAGTAGGGTAAAACTGTACTT
Organism: Campanula takesimana; assembly: GCA_026119855.1. Classification (NCBI taxonomy): domain Eukaryota; kingdom Viridiplantae; phylum Streptophyta; class Magnoliopsida; order Asterales; family Campanulaceae; genus Campanula; species Campanula takesimana. The sequence continues at coordinate 2,060,796 of JAOWBW010000227.1, forward strand.
CAAGAATATACTGGCTGATAAAAAAATTTCTACAAAATATGTGAACTCCTCGTGTATATCAGTAAGTCGCTCATCTCCATTGATGAAGTTTATGATAACAAATGCATCACCTAATTGTTTTATAAGCCCATTTTGTTCTTATTAGTTGTAGAAAGATAGAAACGACAATATCTGAATACTGGTTGAAGATAGAAGCGACGATTCATCTGGAGATCTTTTTAAGAATCAACTTAAAATATTCATTCATTGTGAAATTTATTACTGAACTCTTCTCTTAGGTGAAATGGATTTCTTATACCAAAGATTATGAAGTGCCACATTATGTGCTGGTCTTTACATTGCTGCTTGCTGCCTTATCCATTCAACGTAAAATCAACAAAATTTAGGGGCCCATTTGTTGACAATTATGGCTATGGAGTGTTTAATTGAGGATAGTGGCTTATTAAGTTGGTTAATTAGTAGTTACTCCCTCTGTCCCTAATTGAATATCCAAATTTTCATTTTAAGGGACATTTTGAAAATTTCTAATTTTTATACTCCCTCCGTCCCATAGTGATACATATTTTCGTTTTCATTACTACCTTAATGAAGTCCAAATTTTACTACTAATAACCTCTCTTGTGCAACAACCATGTATCACTCATTAAATTCATCACAAGGTTAAGTTTGGAACTTTGATCAATTTAACATACCAATAATAGAAATAAGATTTTCTTTTTGGGACAAACATAAATAGAAAAAGGAACTATCATTTTGGTACGGAGGGAGTACAATTTACTGGCAAATATAGATATACTCCCTCCGTCCCAAAATGATCTTCACACTTTTTTCGACATTACTACGAAGGAAGTTTGAGCAATGATTTTAGGTTGATTTAAGTATCCTAATGAAAATCTAAAACTTGGTATTGATAGTATTGTTGATGGTGTGTCAATAACAAGTTTTAGATTTTCACTAGTACAATTGAGTCAACCTAAAATTACTGCTCAAAGATCCTTCGTAATAACGGCGAAAAAAGTGTTTGGGACGGAGGAAGTATATTCTTGTAATCTCTTTCCAATCATTTAGTTTTGCAAGTGTAAAGAGAATAGTGAAAAAAATTTGGTAAAAACATTTAGGTATAAAGTTTCCTAGACATTTATTTTGGGACAAAATTTTCTTGAAAATGGACATTCATTTAGGGACAGAGGGAGTATAAGTCTTGTCGCGTAACCTGAAACTCTCTGCTGCTTTAACTAACTTGATTGCGCAAGCCTATTGCCCAAGAAAAAACCTGTAGATGTGCCTTTCCCTGGGCTTAAAGAATTAAATGAACTTGAACTTGGAGTTATTGTTGCCTAGCATCAAGAGTGAAAATCTCTGAAAGGTGCTTTAAATAACAAAAAACATAAAGTATGTTCTTTTCTTTCATCTTCCTGTGCAATATGATAAAATAAATTTACAATAACCACCAGAATACCCATTGTACCCACTAGACGTTGTCTAAACTGAAAGTGAACAAGGGTAGAACAAAAAACATAAAGTATGCTCTTTTTTTCATGGACTGTTTAAATCTTACGCCTTTTGTTTTTGTAAAATAAAATTTTACACGTTCATCACCCATTGACACATTGATCATAACTTTCATATTGTTTATCTTACTACTATTGTTGTTACTGTCAGTCCTTTGATGTGGGTATTCTTTTTTACACTTTTGCATGTGAATGACATATCATTATCCACATCATTGGCTTCATGTTTATTTCATTCCCTGTATCAATTATGACTGTCGTGTGGGAATTATAGGTCATTCACCTACTTGTATAGATAATCTATCTGCTGAAAATAGGACACGGTGAACTATGTCATGTGCAAACTGGTCTGGAGATCTTAACATTAATTATCAAGCTTTATATGATTTGTGGATTTCCGATTTGGAAAAAAGAAAGAAATATGGGGAATATAATTAAACTATGCTATCAGTATCTGATATTTATATGGTAGTGGCTGGTACATTGGATGAGGGCTATATATTACTCCCTCCGTCCCATAATAAATGTCACACTTTCCTTTTTTGTATGTCCCAAAATAAATGTCGTGTTTCTAAATAAAGAAATAGTCTCAGTACCATGGTGTATAAGTCATGATGTACAAAGAACTAAGGCACATTCCTTAAAAATGTTGACAAGTCAAATGCGACATTTGTTTGGAGACAGAGGGAGTATTATTTTATTGATGTCTGACCTTACTGTTTCAGAGATAACATTTTTAACTCAATGCAATAGGTAAAAGTCATTGCTGTTGCCAACTAGACGCCGACAAGGCTAACTTCATTATGGGTGAGCAAGATTCTGATGTTGTCCGATGGGGTCTAAATTTTTTGGATGTGGACCAAATGTTCAGTTCTAATTATTATGATGCCAACAATCAACATAATGTGAATATTAGTCATGATCAATATACTAGTGGCCATAATCAAGACAGCGAGTTTAATAATATAGAACACGATGAGATCATTGCGCACTCTCTTCAACAAGAATTACTGCAAATGTCAGTGGCAGAAGGAAACGATTCATCCAATGTAGTGGAGGAGGAGCACCTGCAAGAATCTAGCGGGACCCAAAATTGGTATAGACCACTAACGGGTGCCTACTATTATGGTAAGAGGGTCGTGAAAAAAAAAGTCTTGATTATTTTATGGTTTAAAGCAGTAACATTCTTGAAATTGGCAGATGACCAGGACGGATTCCGAGAAGGAGATGATGTGGGACCCTCGAGTTCATGCTCTAGCCCTGGAGATAGATCTTATGATGGAGAGGAGTATACGTATGAATTGGAAATAACAGATGAGTTGGATCTTGATGGAGAAGTAGGCAAGCGATTAAATGAAATTATTCCCGTTCCTGTAAGTATTTTACTCTGTTTAGCCACAAAAGTTACTATGATCATCTCATATTATATATCCTTCACAATAAAACACGACCAGTCGTTCTCATGGTGTGGTAATATCATCCAAATAAAAATGAATTAATTTAACACCAAATGCATGTTTATGCTCTCCAAATCGAGCAATTACGTTTGGGGACAAAAAATCGTTTGATTTACATAACTTACTCGAGCTTATCTCATTTATGAATAGTACCTTATTGATATGCTGGTGGAAATGAATTTACATAAAAGTGCGCAATGATTGAGAAGGGATTGGAAAGACTGCATTTATTATGAATATTGTGTGATATTAGGGATGGATTTTTCAACCCGAATTGCGAGGATAACCTCATTAATGCGCCTCAATTTCTTCTTCTTATTTTTTTAAGTCCACCAAATAAACTAATTCTTATCCACACTGAATACACTTTTTGGGCCATCTGAAAGAAATCAGGCGGCTAGGACTGTTCTGGGAATCGATCAACTGTGTGAACAACTGTGTATTCAAACGTGCTAACAGTTGTCCAGACAGTTGTCTTAACAGTTATCAGATTTGCAGCGGAAAATAAAGAACTTAATAACAATTAAAACTTCAGCAAGAATACTTGCTGGAAACTTTCATATATTAAAAGCGATTTGCAGAGTACAAATCGAATGAAAGAAAACAAAAGTATCAAAAGAACAAATTGATCTAAAACTCTAGATCGAATGAAAACATCCAACACCTTAGAGTTCTTCTTCACAAGAAGCTCTAAGAAAAACAAGACTCTCTCAAGAACTTAATACACTCAATGTATTGCGTAGAATCAGTAGTTATCAATGAATGAGTCGGCTTGTATTTATACATGCTCGGCCGCACCCTTGCACTCCAAGAGATTCTTCTTTCCATTTGAGAGTCTTCCTAAAATAAAACACCTAAAAATATATCCACTTTCCAAAGATAAGTATTAGTATGTTAGTCAAATAAATCAAACTTAAACTTACCTAAATATTTACACTAACTAACAATATAAACAAATCAGAATCACAAAGATACTTAAAGAAAAAGACGAGTATGCCCATACTCTTCAATCTCCCCCTATCTTTGTGGTTCTGAACAAAACCTGCAAAAATTAATAAAAACATATTTCCCAAGAACAATTTATAACCAGCTAGAACAGAAATAAAAAAACTGTCAAAGTTTTTACAAACCCAAAAAATAAACAAAATAAACTTTAAAGTCCAGAATATAGGTCTTCTCCAAGAACTTCATCTTCAACCGCAGTGGCTATGTCCCTTTCGAAAGAAAATTCTAAATCATCATCTTGAGTCCCACTTGGACCAGCAACAATCATAGCACCTGCATTTGCATTCTCTCCCCCTGCATTTGTACCAGCTGCTGCTCCCCCTTCATGCAAGCTTTCTCCCCCTTTTTGTTTAGAACCATGCAATGCTTTGCGAAGCTCAATGAGAGTGTGTTCCAATCCAGAAACAATAATCTGTTTGGCTAATATATCTGCCTTGTGTGCAGCAATCTGATCACTTACTGAATCAATTTGAGCCTGCAGAATATCTTGGGAGGAATCTGATGGATGAACTGATGGCTGAACTGGAGGAACAGATGCACTGGCAGATGTTTTGTCAACAGGAGTGTCAACTGGCATAGGCCAGTCATTGAAACGATTTGGAGCAAACATGGTTTTGGGTTGGACAATTTTAGGAGGAAGAGAGATGAAATCGTCATCTGGATTAGCAGAAATCCCATGAACACCCAATAGGGCTGAAATCAAGCAGGGATGAGGAAGGCGGTATGGAGAATCAGGAGTTTCAGAATAACTCACAATAGTCTCAAAAATTTCAGAACCCAGATTAAACTTATTTACCCCAATTTGATACAGAAGGAGAGCCTGCTCTTTAGTCACAATAGAAGGTTGGGATGAGGGTTTCCAGTTTGTGACCATGATGTGGTGAAGACAATTGAAACGGCGGGAAAGAGAAGTGGACCTAAGATCAGATGGCCAAGATAACACAGAATGACCAGTAATGGTCCTAACAGCCTCATCCAGGTCATTCGGAATATCAGAGAGAGGAGTGGTTGGGGTTTCAAGAAAAGCATTGATTGACTGAGGTGAGAACTCTATTACCCTATCCCTAATAAAAGTGCGATGGAAATTTGGTGATTCTGACAGAGCCACATCGCGTGAGAGATTGGCATAAAACTCAGTCACTACTTGACGAGAGAAGGCTTTAGCAAATGATAAAGATTTGACCAGTTTTCTTTCACTCAGAAAATCAATCAAAAACAACTTCCCAAAACTACGATCATCCTTTACCCTTTCAACAGAAAATTTTCTTTTAAAATATTTTGCAAACCGCTCAGCAGAAGAAGGATAATAAAACTTTGGATCATGGGGAAGGTCTAGATTAAATGGGACACTGGGAATAAGAGAAGAGAATTTACGTACCCTTTTTGATATTCCAGCCGAACCCCTTGACTGTCTAACTGCAGGCTGAGATGAACCTACAGTTTTCCTCACAGTTGACCTGTCAGATGCCTTGACCCCAGAAGATGCATACTGACTAACACGGCGTGGGCCCTCTTGCTCGGATGGGGTTTCCTCAGAGTCAACGTCAACATCTTTGTCACTAGAATCGTCATGCTGAGATGTGGACCCCTCTTCTTGCATGGAAGTTTCCAGAACCTTCCTTTTAGCACTTCGGGTTTGCACCCTAGGAATTGTCGGAGATGATGTAGACAGAGGTGGATTTTTGAATGGAGTACCTTTTCTCGCCCTTGTTGCCCGGAATAGAGTCACCACCGGCACATCTTCATCAAAATCGTCGGCATTGGTTGCCGGCGCCGGAGAAGACGGAGGGTCTTCTTCCTCTGATTCTGCTAAAGTCAACCGTCGACGGGAACCACTTTTGACTGATGATTTCGCCTTTCTTGCCTCGGCATCCATGGTGGCACGAACTTCATTGGGTTTGAAAGACCCAGAAGAGGCCCCTGTTCCCAATTTTTCGAGACGGTCGGAACGGTGAGACCCGGGAGCCATGACTTTGCGAGCTTTGGACAAGGCTGAGACCTGGAGAGAGTTGTCGACGTCGATTGCATGCTCCGGCAACCCTAGAAATCGAGGATCGACCGCCAAATCGGATTGTGGGACATTGATTAAGTCGGCAATACTGGCGACACAAGAGGTGAGCGCCGGAGCTGGTGAAGACGAAGCTGCCATGAAGATTTTCTGCACAAATTGTAAACACAAACCCGGTGTAATGAACTTTGAACATCAAATTTTAGAGAGAAAGAAGAATAATGAGAAGAAATTTCTGATGAGGAGGGAAAGAAGTGGTTGACGGTACTTATGAGGAGGGAGGTGTGCCCTTACAGTTGACAAGACAAGAGAGATATCCAGGAGGGAAAGAACTCAGACACAACCCGGTGCACTGAATGAGGGAGAAAAAGATTTGTGGCTCCTTTTTAGTGCTGGACACCCTTTTAAAAATCCAAATAAGACTGGGATTGTGATTCCTCAAGAGAGATCTTGATAAACATTGTGAAAAATCTCAGTAACTCAAAATAAAACTTGCCATAATACCACAGAATCCTTCATTCCACACAAAAAAAATCACTCCCTGCATGAAACTTGAACATCACGTTATTGGATTATCGATGAACACATGAAATCACTAAATCTGTAACAAGAAGGAAAAACAGTTCAATTTGCTGATATAAATACAAAAGAAAAAAATCTTAAGGAAAATATGCCTAAACACACAAGTGAAGATTGTCTCAATTTGGGCGTGACAAAGTATGATCAACTCAGTTCTTGACTCGGTCTCAACTCACAAGAATTCAATGAGATTACACCTTCAATCATGTAGCTTTTAGAACACCCCCTTTTTTAAAGGCATATCTCCAATGAATCTGTTACGGGAAGAGCTATTCACTCTCACAATACAGTGTTACCCTTGATCTCAAGTTATGTATTTAAACACTTCAGCTTTTTGCCTAAATGAGTAGTAACTGCAAAGATTGGAGGCAGCTTGTTCTTCCCGCAAGCTTAGATTTGATGTCCACTCCATGATAAACAACACGAAGGAATTAACAAGATAATTTTATTATCAAGTCAAGAAGGGTCTCACATTCACGGGTCAGAACTCGGAGTCAAGGAACTAAAGAAGAACAAGTGATCACAAGAGACAATCGTGCTAGAATGAATGCATTTTTTTTTTTTTTTTTTTTTTGTTAACTGTATTATACCATTATACAGAAATGCAGACAGTTGTCCGCACAGTGGTGCAGTCAACTGGTAACACACAATCCGAGAGACTTCTTAAGAGAAGAAAATCTCTCGAAATCCAACGCTTTAGTAAAGATATCAGCAAGTTGATCCGTTGTACTTACATGTTCCAAAGTAATGATTTTTTGTTCAACGAGATCTCTAATAAAATGATGTCTAATGTCTATGTGCTTGGTTCGAGAGTGTTGTACAGGATTCTTGGCAATGTTCTGAGCACTTAGACTATCACAATATACCATCAAGGTTTCACTTTTAAGACCATAATCTTTTATCATTTGATTCATCCACAATAATTGGGTACAACAGCTACCAACTGCGATATATTCAGATTCAGCAGTTGATAAAGAAACACAGTTTTGTTTCTTACTAAACCAAGACACAAGATTATTCCCAAGATAAAAACACCCACCCGTGGTGCTTTTTCTATCATCAGTGCTCCCAGCCCAGTCTGAATCACTAAACCCAACTAGATTCGTGTTTGTGTCCCTCGTATAGCTTAACCCTAGAGTAGTGGTACCACTCACATATCTAATTATACGTTTAACTGCAGTTAAGTGGGATACCTTGGGGTCAGCCTGATACCTAGCACAGAGGCAGACACTAAACATGATATCGGGGCGGCTAGCTGTAAGGTACAGCAAGCTACCTATCATACTTCGATAGAGTGTTTGATCAACACTCTCTCCATCCTCGTCTTTAAACAATTTTTGAGAGGATCCCATGGGGGTTTTCAAATGAGAGGCATTCTCGAGGCCGAATTTTTTAACCAAATTTTTGGCATACTTTGATTGGGAGATTGACATTCCTTCATTAGTTTGAGATATTTGTAATCCTAGAAAGAATTTCAATTCCCCAACCATGCTCATTTCAAATGTGGACGTCATACTCTCAGTAAACATATCAAGCATAGTTTTAGAAGTAGATCCAAAGACTATGTCATCCACATAAATTTGGGCCACGAGAATATCCCTTTTGTTTTTCAAAATAAATAAGGTTTTATCAACCTCTCCCCTTTTAAAGCCAATTTGAATAAGGTGCTCTGTCAGTCTTCCATACCAGGCACGTGGGGCTTGTTTCAGACCATAGAGTGCCTTATTTAACTTAAAAATATGATTTGGCTTATGGGGATCCTCAAACCCCTTAGGTTGCTCAACAAACACTTCCTCATTTAAAAAACCATTTAGGAACGCACTCTTTACATCCATTTGATGTAGCGTGATCTTTAAATAGCATGAGATTGCTAATAGCAGTCTAATGGACTCAATGCGGGCTAACGGGGCAAAAGTCTCATCAAAGTCCACACCCTCTAATTGAGTGTAACCCTGAGCCACTAGACGTGCTTTGTTCCTTATAATTTTGCCTTGTTCGTCAGATTTATTCTTAAATATCCACTTGGTCCCAATAACATTGATATTAGAGGGCCTAGGGACCAAGAACCAAACTTCATTCTTTTCAAATTGGATCAATTCCTCTTGCATGGCGTTGATCCAATTATCATCTTTCAAGGCTTCAGACACGTTTTTGGGCTCATAATCAGCCACAAAGCAACAAGAGTTTACCTGGTGATATGCGGAATTCATGCATATTAAGCCGGCCAATTCCCGGTAATTGATTCTCTTACCTCTTGTTTTTCTTTCTGTGTTCACCCCCCCAATCACCTGGGAAGTTGGATGGTATTCCTGAATCCTTGAAGATGGATCTTTGCCATTGCTCACCTGATCTCTTTCGATTTCAGAATCTGAACCAGAATCGACTGCTGTTTGACCATCTGATAGGTCAACTGACTGTTCATCCTGTCTGTCAGCTGTTCTCACAGTTGGTGTTTCTGCAGATTCGTTTGTAGTCTGTGGTCCAGATTCATCGTTAATCTGCTCGTGCTCCCAAGTGCACCCTGAAACATCATCCTCAGCAGATTTGACATTAAGATCAGTAGCATCATCAAATATAACATTTATAGATTCCATAATAGTTTTGGTTTTTAAATTATAGACTCTATAGGCTCTACTATTCTGAGAATATCCGATGAAAATGGCCTTGTCACTTTTAGAGTCGAACTTGGAGAGATACTCACGGTCATTTAAAACATAGCAAATGCATCCGAAGACATGGAAATATTTGACAGTGGGTTTCTTTCCAAGTAAGATTTCATAGGGTGTCATGGTACTTCCAATTCTTAGAAAGACACGATTCCCTATGTGACAAGCCGTATTAACTGCTTCTGCCCAAAATTTTTTAGACAAGTTTTTAGCACTCAACATGACTGGCCATTTCTTGTAATGTATGATTCTTCCTTTCAGCTACTCCATTTTGTTGAGGAGTTTTGGGGGCAGAGAACTCATGAGTAATTCCCTTCGAATCGCAAAAGAAGGAAAAAACAGAATTTTCAAATTCAGTACCATGATCAGATCTAATCCTAATGGCTTTTAAACCATAGAGATTTTTCACTTTCTTGTACCAAATTTTAAATTCTTCAATAGTGTTGGATTTTTCTCTCAAAAAAATGACCCAAGTATAACGAGAAAAGTCATCCACACACACAAAGCAATATTTCTTTCTAGACATGCTTTCGACTTCCATTGGACCCATTAAATCAGTGTGAATCAATTCCAAACACCTAGAAGTTCCAAAAGTTTGAACCTTTTTGTGACTTGACTTTATTTGTTTTCCCTTTTGACAAGGTCCACACACACTTAATTTTTTTAAATCCAATTTTGGCAAATCTTTGGCTGCCTCGAATTTAATCAACTCACTTATTTTTCTCTCACTGGCATGTCCAAGTTTTTGATGCCAAATTTCAAGTTCATTTGATTTTGCAGAAAAACAAGATTCAGGTTCACCAATTTTATAGCAATTATCGGAAGATCGAATGCCTGACATAACACACATACTTTTGGAAGCAAACACTTCACATTTAGACTTGTCAAACCGAACAAACAAGTCATCGTCACAAAGTTGACTAATGCTGATCAGGTTTGACTTGAGACCATCAACAAGCAAAACATTTTGCAAGTTGGGCAAACCATTAACATTTAACTTACCTTTGCCGATTACCTGTCCTTTTGCACCTCCACCAAAGTTGACTTTTCCACCTTTGAATGCCTCATAGTCTTTGAGATTCTCACGAGCACCTGTCATATGACGAGAACAGCCACTGTCGAAGTACCATCCTTCTTCCACACTACTCTTGAAGGAGGTAAGAGCCACTTTGCACTGCTGAGTATCTTTCTTTACCCATACCTTTCCTACCTGCTGCTGCTGACTGGGCAACTGACTGGGAAACTGACTGTTATATTGTGCCCACAGTTGTCTGCTCAAGTGGCCGCTGTTCTTGTCCAGCCCGAGTTCCTGTTTCAATTTAAAACAAAATGGACGAATGTGTCCAGGGACGAAACAGTGATGACACACGAATCTCCTCTTGCTGTTTCTCCTATTTTTGTGTGAAGATACTTGATTAACACTCAACCTTTCTTTGTTTTTCGAAGTACCCTCACCCTCTTTGACAAACAATGGATCTCCATAGCCTATTCCTATTCTTCATTGGTTTCCCATGTTCAGGACCTCTTCCAATTTAGCCTTGCCATTGTTAAGTTTCATGAGAGTATTAGTTTCTTTTTCAAGTTCCATCTTATATTTTTCACTCTCATTGTCTTTCTTGGTAAGCATGACCTCTAACCTAAGCTATGGAGTCCTTCTGAATCTCACTTTCACTTGACAACCTTTCATTCTCAGTTTTGAGTATCAAAATTTCAGAGGTGAGCTTTTTATTTACCTTCTTGAACTCATTGAGTTGTTCCATTCGCTTGGACCAATCTGCGAACAACTCAACATAGTTCTCATGTAGTTCCTCATACGAAAGGAAATCATCCTCTTCCTGCTTTGACTCATCATTTTTACCTGCACATGTGGAGTTCAAGCAAGTATATTCAGTAACTTCTTCTGTGCTGACACTTGACTTTTCATCGTCACTGTCAGATTCACTGTCATATTCTCTATCACTATGACTAGCACACACACACGATTTTCTTTCAGAATTCGAAGATGAAGGAGGTGATGATTTTAAAAAAGAAGTTTCATGAATAATTAATCTCCTTCTAAGTTCCATGAAACTCATATGTTCTAGATCATAGAATTCTTTCATCACAGAAATTATCCCATCAAAACCTCTTGGGATGGATGTTAACACCTTGTTTACAAGCCTAGTATCAGAAAAAGATTCTCCTAATACTTCCAACTCATGAGCAATTTTTTCTATAGTTTCAGTAAAATCAATCACAGTTTCACTCTCCTTCATTTTTATGTTTTCAAAAACAATGATTAACACCAAAAACCTTCTCTGTTCATAGTCAGTTGATCTGTCATCTGACTGCACAACCTCACTATCACTTTTACTGTCAGAGAGAGATGGCAAAGATGAATGAAGACATGAGAGATTAGCAATCTCTTCATCATCATCTGAATCACTCAAGGTAGCAGTTAAGCTCATCCCTCTCTTTTTAAGTGTGTTGGCACACTCATTAGCATAGTGGCCGTATCCCTGACACGCCCTACACTGAACCGACTCAATCGGTTTTTTACCTTCAAATCCCGGTTTTATCACACCGGAGTCCTTTTTGAATGGTTCAGCCTTGGTGGAAGGAGTGAATCCTTTGTTAGGAAATCTCTGTTGTCGTTTTTTATTCAACACATTTTTAAACTTTTGAGTGATCATAGCACACTCATCTTCCTCCAAGGTTGACTCATCCATGTATTTAGACAGTTCCACAAGACCTTTGGACACAGTTAGAGCACTAGCAAGAGCAATTGAATTTGCTTTGCTAGTCTTTTGTACTTCAAGGTTCAGTTCAAACGTAGTAAGAATACTCAGAACCTTTTCAAGACTCACTGTCCTCGTGTCACAGGTTTCTTCAATAACAGAAACCTTGATATTAAACTTTTCTGGGAGAGTCCTCAAGACTTTACTCACAAGCCTAGCATTGGAAATAGATTCTCCTAATGCAAAGGATTCATTAGAGATATCCATTAATTTTGCAGAGTAATTTTGAATAGTCTCATCTTCTCCCATCCTTAGATTCTCAAACTCAGTCATAAGTCTTCTCAGTTTAGTTTGTTTAACACTATCTGACCCTTCACAGTGAAGTTGTAAAATGTCCCAAGCATTCTTAGCCACAGTATGGTTAGAGAATAACCTATACAGATTATGATCAACATGATCAGAGATTGCAGCCATTGCCTTAGCATTGAAGTTAGCAAGAGCAATCTCTTCTGCATTCCAGTCTTGCTCGGGTTTTGGAACAAAATTTTTATCTTTTTTCTCTTCATCAGATGTAGATGCTTTACCTTTTGGATCAACCCATTCCATAGTAGGGGATGTATATCCCACTAGAATGCTGACCCATGCCCGATGATCAATGTTCTTGATGTACATGATCATCTTAGCCTTCCAAATGGTATAGTTAGAACCATCCAGAGTAGGCGGCTTATTACGAGTATGAGAACAGTCCATACTGGCCATAACAGATCGATCTCAGTGTATCGAGACCCTGGCTCTGGTGCCAATTGAAAGAAATCAGGCGGCTAGGACTGTTCTGGGAATCGATCAACTGTGTGAACAACTGTGTATTCAAACGTGCTAACAGTTGTCCAGACAGTTGTCTTAACAGTTATCAGATTTGCAGCGGAAAATAAAGAACTTAATAACAATTAAAACTTCAGCAAGAATACTTGCTGGAAACTTTCATATATTAAAAGCGATTTGCAGAGTACAAATCGAATGAAAGAAAACAAAAGTATCAAAAGAACAAATTGATCTAAAACTCTAGATCGAATGAAAACATCCAACACCTTAGAGTTCTTCTTCACAAGAAGCTCTAAGAAAAACAAGACTCTCTCAAGAACTTAATACACTCAATGTATTGCGTAGAATCAGTAGTTATCAATGAATGAGTCGGCTTGTATTTATACATGCTCGGCCGCACCCTTGCACTCCAAGAGATCCTTCTTTCCATTTGAGAGTCTTCCTAAAATAAAACACCTAAAAATATATCCACTTTCCAAAGATAAGTATTAGTATGTTAGTCAAATAAATCAAACTTAAACTTACCTAAATATTTACACTAACTAACAATATAAACAAATCAGAATCACAAAGATACTTAAAGAAAAAGACGAGTATGCCCATACTCTTCACCATCTTATTAAAAGAGTAACATTTCTTCCAAAGGATTTTTTTGCAACAAGTTGACTATATTAACCTTCATTTCCTTTTTTTATGTATTCAAATTTTGCCACCAGTCTTGAATTCAAATATTTTGAGGGGTGATTTAGAGAATGAGTGTATTTTGAACCATTTTCTTTAATGCGCTTGTTTGGGTAAATGTTATTCTTCTGTTGTACCCTAAGGGTCTGCTCCCGAGTTTTTAAAAGAGGGAAAAGAAAGGTAGGAGAGGGGAGGGGAAGGAAGGGGAGGGAAGGGAATTTAATTTCTTCCTGGCCTGCTCCCGAGTTAGTAAAGAAAAAGAAGGAAACACTCAACTTTCTCTTCTCTTGCTCCAAAGTTTTAAGAGGAAAAGAGTGAATTTATGAATAAAAAACATTTTTAACCTCATATATAAAGTGTCACTGTGGACCGCTTTTTTCTTTCTAAATGCAAATTTGATATTCTTACCCTCTTCTCTTCACATAATGAGGATTCATAATTCTATGTTTTCAGTTTTAGGGTAAATGTTTCTGAATTTTATACTCCCTCCCTCCCGTAATAAATGTTGCCATTTTTGTATGTTAGTACGAAAGAGTTTTGATCAATAAATTTTAGTTGATATAATTATCCTAATAAAAATATAAAATTTGTTACTGATACACCATTATAACTATTATGTACTCCCTCTGTCCCACTCGAATTAGGACAAATTTCCGTTTTGGGTGTCCCACTTGAATTAGGACAACCCAAAAATGGAAGTGCTTTATTTAATGGGACCCACATTCACACTCACAACAACTTTCCACTCATTATTCTCTACCCCATCTCTCCTACTTTACTTTTCATACTCACAACACCTACTCCACTAACACTTTTTCCTTAATCCCCGTGCCCAACCCAAAAATCCTAATTCGGGTGGGACGGAGGGAGTATATCAATTTTTAAATTTTAAATTTTCATTAAGATAATTAAACTAACCTAAAATTATTGCTCAAAAATATTTCGTAATAACATACACAAAGGGAGACATTTATTCCGGTACAGAGGGAGTATTATCATTTTAGAACATGTCTGAATTTTATTTTTAAGCATGTGAAAGAATCTTGATAATTAGCACCAAAGTCCAAACACTAAACTCATTTAAAATATTTGTTATTCTGATTACCTTGTGCATTAATGGATATTGTTTCTGTTAGTACTTTCACTATGTGCCATGAAACACTAAAATACCTTAAGAAAGGTGGATCAGGACGAAGCTCATGTACTGGTGGGACAATACTAAATATTAGTGCTATTTTGCACTGCTTAACTGCTTGGTATCAAATTCACGTATCTGCAGCCAAGGTTGGTGTGTTAGAAAGGAATTAACAACGAAGAAGAGAGCTGACTTCTGTGGGACGGGTGTGAGGGAGGGAATCGAGATGGTAAATTTGGATTTTTCAAAAATATTATAGCTTTTGATTTTCTTTCCTTCCAATTCCTCTTGGTTTTGGGAGGATTGTGTAGGAGGGAAAATTTACATTATTTTCCTTTCTTTTCCGTCCACTTCTTCCCTAAAATAAACTCGGGAGCAACACTAGAGAGGAAAATATTTTAGATTTCTTTCCTTTTCTTTTCCTTTCCTTCGTTTTTAAAACTCGGGAGCAAGACCTAAGTAAATGTATTCCATTCCAAAAAAATAGGCCTACTCTCCATAATTTGTCTCATAACTCCATTATATTTCTCAATTTTAACCTATGAATGTCTATTAATTCATCATATTTGTCTTCTTTTAAAAAAAATGGTTCTCTTGTTTGTCTTAAATAAAAATTGTCATGTTGGTGTAAATGAAAGGAAATAACATGAAGTCGAAGTTTACTACTCCCTCCGTCCCTAAACGAATGTCCAAATTTCATTTTAAGGGACATCTGAAAATATCTATTTTTTAGAGAATTTAGTGGCAATGATTCATATATAATCCTGTAATTCTCTTTTCAAACATTTAGTTTTGCATGTATAAAGAGACTAGTGAAAAAATATGATAAAAAAACATGTAGGAACAAAGTTTATTCCAAAAAAGACATTCATTTTGGGACAATTCTTTTTCTTCTGAAAATGGATATTCATTTAGGGACAAAGGGAGTATAAAAATTTACTTCCAAGGACGCTGGACGTGGGGTTGGGGTGGAGGTGGGATTATGTACCATGCTTGACTCTTGTGCATTTGATTAACCTTTTCAACTAGATGTAATGATGTTAATTCTGTTGTGTTTCAGTTTGGGCTTGTTAATTAAAGTTTTTTCAATTATACTCCCTCGCCCCATAACAAGTAAGACTTATTTCCTTTTTGGTCCGTTCCATAACAAGTGAGACTACCCAAAATAGCCACAATTATTAATTCTTTATTCAATGAGACACACTTGTCCACTAACTATTCTCCACTTCACTTTCTCTCTCATACATTACTTTTCATACAACACTATCTACACCATCAATATTATACTACTTTTTCGTAATCTCTGTGCATCAATTTTGGTCTCACTTCTTATGGGATGGATGGAGTGTTAAATTAGGCAAAGGCTGGATATTGTCCAAGCCATTCAACACCCCAACAATAGCTAGAAGTTATAAAGAATTTTTTCAAAAGCTTATTTAGCATTATGGAAGCATTGAGACACACTAGAAAACTTTCGAGTGAGAAGTAGATAAAGTACTAAATATGTCTCAAGGAGATTAGGATTTGCTTAGTTGTTACTCCATCTGTCTCGGAATAAATGTTATAGTTGACTAGTCAATGTTTTTAAGCTTTTAGCTGTGTTTCCTTGATTGCCTCAATCTATTCATATGGGTAGATTGACACCTGGCATTGCAATGCTTGTGCCTATTAGAATGGGTAGTATAGGAAGATCACCAAACTTCAGACCCTATTTTTAGTAAGACGACATTTATTTTAAGACAAACGAAAATAGAAAGTAGGACATTTATTCCGGGACAGAGGGAGTATGTTTGTCAGTCTTCAGTCACCCATGTGTTAGGATTAATCTCCCTCATGGAGGCTGGTGGCCTGCCCCATCCTGCCTAGCTAAAAGTAATATCCGAAAGTCCGATAAACTTTAAAAGTTTGAACTTTGAAATTCAGAGATCCATAGCTAGAGTTAAATAAACGTTGAAACAATCAGGCAAAGTAGTGGTTTTAGAGGGTCCATAACCAAAGTTCCATACATTTTCCTTTTTATGTCTAAGGTCATACTCCCTCCGTCTCAAAATGATTTTCCCATTTGACTATTCAAACTTTTTAAGAATATAAACACTTGCTTCACTTGCCATGTTTTGTTTATGCACTTTTAAGCCCAAATTGTAGAAATGGGAAGAACTTTTTGGGACAATGAGAAATGGCGAACATGAAGATCATTTTGGGACGGAGGGAGTATTAAAACGTGCAACAGTCCCCATTAAATAAATAATTAAAGTATAATAGTACCTAACATTTTTTGGGAATATGATGGAATAAAGCAAAATGGGTCACTAAACTGTCTGAGCTTCTTTGTGATGAAGCAGCAGTCAGTCCATGCAATTTTCGACGCAATTTTCATCATGGGTCATCTGGAAACATCCTCTCTGTGCTTTAATACAGGGGCAAGGCTGCGTACATCCGACCCCCCCTTACCCCACCATAGGTGGGAGCCTTTGCGGCACTGGGGTAATGTTGTTGTTGTTGTTGTAGTACCTAACACGTCAAAGTCTATGACCCATCCTGGCTACTTCCTTACAACTAGTAGTCAATTGATCAGCAATCAGCATCCAAAACGTGCTAAAGAAATAACTAAAAATGTCAAAGTTATATCATTGTTGAATACACTTGACTGAAATTAGATAACCACAGCGAAAACATTGAAATCCACAATGGCACCAAAGAAGGTCCAAGATGAGGACTGTAATTATGGTTCACATTGCTATCAGCAATTAAAAGGACATGTTAGGCCTCACAAGCTGAAACTGTTAACCAACTACCGAATGCATTCTATTGTATGTTTTGTAGTTTAATTATATCTTATTATTATTTACGAGTTAGCGATACCCGAATTAGGTCTAAGTACGAAATACAATCAAGGTCCCTTTAATGCTATCAATGAGTTATACTCCTTCCGTCCCAAAATGAGTGTCCAATTTTTATTTTCTTTTCAAATTTGCTCTTGATCAAGAGTAATTTGAATGTTTTGGACATTCATTTTGGGACAGAGGTAATATGTACATTAAGATGTACATGTATGTTGAAAACCGTATCTTTTAAATTTCTTTCATCCTTGCTATGATTAAACATGAAAACGAGGCATCAATTGTTGAAATCTATGCGAGTTAATTTTCAAATATATCACTGGTATTATGCAGCACATACCCAAAACTAATGGAGATATACCATCATTTGATGAAGCAACTTCTGATCATCAAAGGCTGATAGACAGGTATCATCTCATTATGCTTCATTTATGATTCAAATATCTTTCATCCTTACTATGCGTGTGCTATTTTCTTTTATTGAATTGCCAGTGAGCATCCTTGCTGGCAATGCTCAATGCTGCAACCTGCTAAGTGAACCAGGTTTCGAGCCAATTGAATATCCACTAACTTTCACCAAGTTTTCGTGATACATACTTTCTCCGTCCCAGAATGCTGTTCCCACTTTTTTTTTTTTTTTTTTTTTTTTTTTTTTTAATGTTAATACAAAGAAACTTTGAGCAACAATTTTAGGTTAACTTAGCTATCCTAATAAAAATATATATCTTATTATTGATACACCATTATAAAAACTATCAGTAACAATTTTTAACTTTTCATTAGGATAATTAAATTAACACAAAATTCTTGCTCAAAGTTCCATTGTACTAACATAAAGAAAAGTGGGAACATCGTTCCGGGACGGAGGGAGTATTTATTTCCTGCTAGGGACTTGCCCCAATCAAACTGTGTGCAAGACTTCTTTTCATTGGTATTATTGGGATGGGTGTTGTGGGTCAGTTCATGATTCAGGGGCATCCATTTTACGTTCTTTCTTGTTCGTAGCAGGAAAGAGGAATTAATGCTATAATTACATTCAATCTCTCTCTCACCTCCCCCCCCCCCCCCCCCCCCACCCCCACACACACACACACACAGAAACAAGCACACCTCTGATCGTTGAAATGCATCTGTGCTTGTTGCCAGCTCTTTCAATTGTTGTCTAACTTATCCCCACAAGTCCACAATTAGTAGGACAAGTGGAAATAAGTTGAACTACTTTTCAGTTTTTGCTTCTACGTACATTTATTTACTCACATATCTAATTTTTCTCTTTTCCATCCTTAAGATGCTTCTTACAGTCTTACCATAGTTATTAATCATGTTGGCAGGCTGCAATTATATAACTTGGTTGAGAGCAAAGTTCAAGGAGACGGTAACTGTCAGGTTAGTATTGACTGCCCTCTCTTTATCTTTGGCAAGTCAACTTATGGTTTGCACTCATGGAACTTTTCCCCTCATATTTTCATTACCATGGCATGGTTGACTTTTCCCCTGATATGTGAATCCTTTTTTTTCCTCCAGTTCCGTGCTCTATCAGATCAATTTTATCGTAGCCCAGAGCATCACAAGTTTGTGAGACGACAAGTTGTTAATCAGGTAAAAGTTACTCCAACTTTTTTGTTCCCATTTTGTCTATTTTTGGTCAACATGATTCCTGCAAATTTATTGAAGTTGTTATCAATAATATGACTAATATTGTTACTATGATTAGAATATTAGAATCTAGAACATAATAAATGTGCGTAAAATAGTGATTTGATATTGTGTTATGCTGACATTTCAATAAGGAAAAAGGACAATCTTTTTCAAACGCATTTGAGTATAGTGCCCCCCTTTTTCAGGTCTCATATTATGGGTTTATTTTTCTAATGTCTGATACTTACATTTTTTTTTTCTGGCTTGGTTTGATATTATCAGCTTAAGTCACACCCAGACTTGTATGAAGGATACGTCCCAATGCCATACAATGAATACTTGAAGAAGATGTCCAAGTATCGTACATATTCTATCCCCTCCGCTTATTCGTCTATTATTTTTACATGGAGTATTGTTTTTATTCACTTTAAATTGGAATACATTAGGAATGGAGAGTGGGGAGATCACGTCACATTGCAGGCAGCTGCAGATTCGGTATGTTTTACCAAATTTTGCATCAATACTTCTACGCCTGGTTTTTCAAGAGTATATACATTTTTTCTGTTTGTAGCAAAATAATGAAAAAAATCATCATATATTGTTTGTGAAATTATTTAATTGTTAATATCTTTGGGTGCTCATTTATGTGTGTGCAGTGTGCACGTAATGATTCTCTCCGTGTGACTCCATACACTGTCTTAACCTCTGATAATTTTATGCTTAGATAAATTCATATTTATGGTGTGATAAATTATTCCCTCGGTTCCAAAGGCTAGTTCACATTGTATGTCGAAAAGTCAACATTTGATAATGTCAAGTCAATGTTTAACATACCTAAATCATGTTATATGTTCAATCACTGATCCTTAATATAAACTTATATCTTTTGCAACTTCTAGAATTTTACAAGGACAAGATTCTTTTTGTAGATCTTCGGTCAATTGTAACCAAGTTAACCAAATTATATTCTCCCTCCGTCCCAAAATGAAAAAAACTTTTCAAATTTGCTCTTGATCAAGTGCAAAATTGAAAATTGTTTGGACATTCATTTTGGGATGGGGGAGTGTGTGTGTGACAATTATTTTGGGAAGACACATTAGTAACTTTGCTTTGGGTGTATGGCATCAATTTTGACGTTTGTTCCCCTTTGTCAATGTGCAGTACGGCATAAAGATCTTTATCATTACATCCTTCAGAGATACTTGTTCAATTGAGATTGTCCCCAAGTTCGAAAAGTCTAAACGAGGTAAATTTTTATCTGTTTGCAGTATATAGTACTACTGACTTGTTTTCAATTTGTTGCGCTACAGAAAGCATTGTATTCTTCCGGGATTTTTATTGACTCCACTTGGGCCCACATAATTTTATAATATAATTATTGTGCAAACTAAGTGATGGTAGATATGAGATCTGAATCATGTCCACAAGGTTTTCCTATCTTGTTTTTGTCCCCATTGCGCAAGCAAACACCGCTGGCTTGGGGAAGGATACAATTGGAAGTTGTGGTCTATTTTCACTCGATCTTTTCCAAATAGATATTTACATTCGAGTAGCTTAATGCCCTCTTAGGGATTGTTTGTTTTGGCTGAATGAGGTGTCGGAATGGCCCAAAAGTGCTGTCTTTTGGGCCATTCAGAGGCCTCATTCTGCTCAAACAAACATGCCCTTAATCTTAACTCCTCATCAGTTGCCACAGCTCTCTTTATGGTAAAGAGTAATCTTTTAAAGTCTTTCTTCATGATGATTGCTTCAGTTCCCGCAACTCTCTTTTTGGGCAAAGAAAAACCTTTACTCCCTTCCTGCTAATAAAATAATCGCCTTTTGACAAGTCAAACTTAGTATGTATGTAGCTTTATTCTGCTTGTCTTTCATGAAATTGCCCTAGAATAGTTTCCCCTTTTTAATATGCGACCCTTCAGAGGAGACTTGGGGATGCCAACATGACAGGTTTGGGACTGGTTTGGCATTTCCCAAACCCGCTCCTAATAAAAACCTCTAATAACCAAACCCGCCCGTCCCGATTAGGCCAAAACCCGCCCGCCCCTTTTACTGCAAACTTGTATAAAAAATATGCAATATGCAGTTTGCATGGGTTCGCTCTGGTATGAATATAAAGACTATTAGCACATCGTAACTATGCTATTAATCATAATATGAAATTAACAACTATTCAGCCCCATTCTAACTAGTTAGACAGTCATGAAGAAAATCTGAAACTTGTAAAATTATTATTTCAATGTGCAATGGTACTAGTTTTTATAGATAGAGATCTATAGTACTCCCTCCGTCCCAAAATGATCTTCACACTTTTTTCGACGTTATTACGAAGGAACTTTGAGAAAGGATTTTAAGTCGATTTAATTATCATAATGAAAATCTAAAGCTTGTTAATGATAGCATTGTTGATGGTGTGTCAATAACAAGTTTTAGATTTTCATAAGTACACTTGAGTCAACCTAAAACTATTGCTAAAAAATCCTTCGTAGTAACGACGAAAAAAGTGTGAAGATCATTTTGGGACGGAGGGTGTATTATATTAACACACATTACATTATATCATTAAACTTAAATAAAAGTAATATATATATATATATATATATATATATATATACACACATATATATATACATACATATATATATACATATAAAATTATGAATATTTAGGAAATTATTATTAAAATAAAGATATATGTCCCAGGTTCGGGTTAAACAGAGCTGGTTCAAGATAATCCCAAACCCGTCGAGTTTTGAACACGCTTACCAAGCCCTTCCTATTAGGGGCGGGTCTATTGTGGGTTTGGGACAGGTTTGGTTTTTTTTGCCATCGTTAAAGGAGTATTTACCCCTTCCTTTCTTGTTTGTTTATTTTTTTTATTTTTTTTATTTTTATGCATGGCTAATGTTTAAAGTTCCTAAATGCATACTCCCTCTGTCCCAGCTCACCTGACACCTTTTGACCAAAACTGGTCAACTTAAGGTCGGTTTGACCAACACTTTATAGAAATATTTATGATCCGAATAAAAATAAAAAAAATGTAAAATGATCACCATTAAAAATCCTCTCAATAACAATTTTTGATTTTTTTTTGAACATAAATATTTCTATAAAGTGTTGGTCAAAACGACCCTAAGTTGACCAGTTTTAATCAAAAGGTGTCAAGTGAGCTGGGACGGAGGGAGTATGTAGTAATGTACATCTGCGAGCGATTAATTTTTGAAAGTGCTACTGCAAATTCCTTTTATGTCCTCTTAATATTTTGGCTCCCCTCTTTCTGTTGTGCAGTCATTTTCTTGAGTTTTTGGGCTGAGGTTCATTACAACTCAATCTACCCTGAAGGAGGTAACATCTATCACCTTATGTTTCATCTATTACTGTTGGATAAACTGGAAACAAATTTTTGTTTTTGTTTAAAATAATTTTATTCATTTTATCGGTAAAATATTAAAACAAACTCTGTATGTGTGTGTGATGATTGTTTGCATTATATCAGAGTTGCCTTCTTTGGATTTCAAGAAGAAGAGAAGGTGGTGGAAATTTGGACACAAGCATTAAGCGTTATATTCTACTCGATTCGAGCGAGCTTGCTTCCGTGCTTAAGCTTCAGTCGTACTGTCGCTTTTGCGAGACTCTCATTCTTCCGTCTACGGAGTATATATTAATCGAAAATAAAGGTCTTAGTTTATATCACAACATTCATCACATTGTATAGCTCTATGTCTTCTTATTTATTTTTTCTGCAGTACATTGTTGCTGTTTAGGTATGCAATTCCCTTTTCCCCTAGGAATTGCATGCCTTTGGCATGATGATGACAGTTAAATTGAATCAATATATTTACTCATTAATAAACTTCTTAGCAAAGACATGTTTTGGTCACTAAAGAAACAATGTTTTCTAAATATCAGTGCTGAATTATATTTTTTTTCATCGTCCTCATTCAAGCAATGTCTTTCACTCACTTGATGGAACCGTCAATTTTTTAACAGGTTGTAGTCATGTGCCAGCACGGGCTAACGATTGTTAAAAAGTCAATTTTTTTAATGGGTTGTAGTCATCTGCCTTCCACCCAACAATGCAACCGCCGCCATCCACCCGTGAAGCCCACCCCTTTTCAGATTCTTGTCTCCGCCCCCCTTAAACACACACACACACGCGCGCAGATACAGTAAACAAAACACACGCACTTCTTGCAATCAAACAAACATGCACACACACAAATTTAGAATCGGACACACTAACAACACAATTCACTCCAAATTTACTTATTTTCCCTGGGTTCTTTGTCTCTCATTGTATCTTGTTCTATATAGATATAGATAAAGATAATGATGGCGAGAAACTTTCAGGCGAACGGCGCAAACAAAAGAATCGAAAATTTGTTCAGACTGAATCTCATCATTCTTCTTCTTCCATTGTTGTGTGCTGACGATTTCTAATATTTCCGCTAGTTTTGAACTAAATTAGCAACAATGAGCCCCATGAGAGAAGTTCTTAAGCGTTGGATCGCGAATTTGGCCGAAAACTTTGTAAGTTTGTTGACGGATTGTGGTCCGATGGAGGCGGCAGTGAGGTGGTGAGGTCGATTTAAGGGAAGGTATGGGAAGGGAAAGGGAGGGACGGATGAGATGTAGTAAATTTAGGAGAAATAGCGGTAAATTTGAGATTTGATATCCCAAATTAAGGGTATATTGGTCATTAAATTAACATAATTGAGGGCACACTGGTCACTACAATCCAATCCAAAAGTTGAGGGTGATATTGTTATTTTCAATCCAAAAACAATAAGTTAAGTTTTGAGTTAACTCCCATGATAAAACTGTTAATATTTTAAAAGGGGGTTAGTCATATGCCATCACGTGACCTATATTCGTTAAAAACTTGACGGATCCGTTAATGAAATGAGGACATTGAAAAAATAAATACTTTAGTGATGACATTTGGAAAACACTGATTCTTTAATGACCAAAACTTGGGTTCTGCCTCTTAACTTCTTACATCTAAGATGTACTCTATCTGTACATATATATAATACATAGACACACTCTATGTTTTTGCGAAAATTTTGCACCTCCTTCAATGAATGTTGTTAAAACGATCTTCATCCTTGGGGATATTTCATGTTGCTTCTTCCTTCAGAACCCCCCGTCCCAAAATTATCTTCGCGTTTGACTATTCAAACTTTTAAAGAATATGAAGAAGTGCTTCACTAGTCATGCTTTGTTTAGGCACTTTTAAGCTTAAGTTGTAGAAATATGAACATTTTGAGCAACAATAAATGGCAAATGAGAAGATCATTTTGGGACGGAGGGAATCCGTATGGGAATTGTTATAAAAAAAAAACCCATATGAGTTGACCCCTTTAGATGTTCTCCACATATTCCTATACTATTATTGAATTGACACCTTTGATCCTTTAATTTGTTAGTATACATATTGTGCAATACAATACAATATCAGCCAAAATATGTTTATCTTTCAAATATTCACCAAATTTCACTTTTCACCCCGGTTTGAAAAAGTTGGTCTGTTGATACTTTAACGAGTTGTTCTTATGAAAAACATGTTTTATGCTAAAAGATGGAAAAACGGGTTTTTCGTAATTGCCTTCTCTAATATTATCATGTGCCTGTTCTAGTGTTCAAAAATGCATGTTCTAATATAATACTTGTAAAACATTCAACCGGCACTTATAAATATTTAAACATGCACTTTTAATGGTAGTGTTAAGACTGTTGGTTGTAGTGTTAAGAATTGTCTGACCTAGTATTACAAAGTGCTTTTGTAGTATTGAAAATGCCTCCTACATTGTCAACAAGTATCATGTGAGTTTATAAGTTTCAAAACAAGTGTCTGCCTTAATGTTAAAAATGCCTCTTGTAGTATTGAAAAAGGTTTCCTATAGTGTTAAAAAATGCTTGGTGGGTCTTATAAGTTACGATTATTTACAAATGATGGATGTGTTTTTACCCATCCAAATCTTATACTTTTATGAATTATTAGATGCTCAGCCTTGGGTGTTTTTGTTGGAGATTATGCCCTAGGCCCTTGAGAAAGGCCTTGCATTATGTCATGTTCTCATTTGTTATGGAGATAACAACCTTGGATTATTATATATTTTACATGTTTATTATAATAATCACCGTCCCTAGTACTTATGAAGAACTAGTATAAGTTTAATTGATGGATCTAGCAGTCTGGATCTAGAATTGTTCTAGATATTCGTTCGCGTGTGGATACACATAGAGGGTGCTTCTTTTAGCATCTCAAGTTCGTATTCCTGTGATCGTGATTCGAAAAACGTGGAGAAGATCAAATCATAAAGCTTGAAGACTTGAAGATTTGAAGATCCGAAATTTTAAACGCATAAAGTCGATTAGAATTCTAAATTCATCTTCCTATTAATTTAATCATCATGAATGGATCCATGGGCTCTAGGGTTTTGTTAATTTTTGTTTCCGTTTCCGCTGCGCATGGTGCCTCAAAACCCAACAGTTTTGATGATTTTTGGAGTGTTTATGAGTATAGGGAAGGAGCGAAAGAATGCATGGATTCATGTACGTTAAAGTGCGACAAGGCAGAATACAAAACGGACCATAAAATAAAGGTAAATAGATGTGACCACCGAGTAATCAAAACCATTGGATAGTAATCGAAAATATCTTTCCAACGATAGTTTTCACGTCCAAATCGGAGTTCGTATGAAGAAGTTATGGCCTCCGGAAGTTTACGCGTAAAAGGTACAAGCCGCAAAGCAGAAGGTGCGGCCGCGCACCGTAGTTTCGCGCGACCGCACATACACTAGAAAAAAACCCTGGAAAAGGTGTAAGTTTGGTATGTGCGGCCGCACACCGCAAGGAACTTAGGGGAATTTTCCAGGGACCTTAAAAGAATTTACCAAATTTGATGGGCTTTTCAGTAATTTCCAAAATTCTAAGGACTTTTCTGGAATTTTTGAGGACCTTTGGGGATTTTTTGGAATGACAAAAATCCCAGGGGCTCCTGGGGAAATTCCGGCCAGCAACTTAATTTCTCCTTTTTCAATAAGGAATCCTATGATTTTTCCTAATTTTACACCTCCTTAGCCCTAATATAAATATAACACTTCAACCTATTTTATTTATTGATAAGGATTCATCAATTTAATCCAGGTTTTGATGTTCTTTAATTTATTCGTTGTTCTTGATTTTATGAGTAGCTAAGTTCTTAGATTCATGGATTGGTAGTAACAAATATTTAATCTCTATGCTATTGATTTAATTCTTCCATTCAATCTTAATTCTTGTTTATCAAAATATTTTTCATTCTAGTTTTAGGGTATCAATTATGTGTTAAGATATAAATTGACCTTTTAACTATTGGGTATCAACTGTTGCAGTAACTCGGGCATTTAGACGTTGACCACTATTTTGATAATTAGATTCAATTGAGGACGTAACTGAAATCAAACGGATCTAGGTTATTATGTTCTTAAATTTTTCATGAATTCTTGGCATATTATGCGAACGTAACCGAAAATATAATATAAAAAGAATATTAAGATTGCAAATCGCACACCAAACCGTCACAATCCTTACTATTGTGAACGAACCCAAGAATGAGATTGATCTTGTTATTATGAGCATAACATAAAGTGAAAGTATTTGTGAACCCAATTTGTGAATCTCTTCATTAGTCTTTGTTTTATTAGTTTAATTTTAATTATTGCTTTAGTAGCTATAAATAAACCAAAACTCCATATTTTAATTTTCTGTTTTAATTGCATTTTTGTTAATCCTTCAAGTCTATGTGGATTCGACCTTTGCTTGTGCATACTACTACAGCGGTAACTAGTACACTTGTTAGGTATTTTAATTATATGGAGATTTTCTCCATCATGTTTTTGGCGCCGTTGCCAGAGACTTGATTAGGTTAACAAGTTTGTGTATACTCCCTCCGTCCCACTCGAATTAGGACAAGTTTGAGTGTCCCATTCGAATTGGGACAACCAAAAAATGGAAATGTTTTATTTAAAGGGACCCACATTCACACTCACAATAATTTTCCACTCATTATTCTCCACCCCACTTTCTCTATCTTACTTTACTTTTCATACTCACAACACTTACTCCACTAACATTTTTTCTTTAATCCCCGTGCCCAACCCAAAAATCTTAATTCGGGTGGGACGAAGGGAGTATAGTGTAATTTATTTATTTTTAGTTATTTTTTTCTTTGTTTATCTAAATTTTATATGTGAGCTGCTAGAAAGGGATGCATGGAATAAACACCAATAAATTAGGGAAACAGGAATTAGACCGACAATTAGCCAAATTATCTGAGAAATTAGACTTTTTGTCTGCAAAGATAAAGTTTGTGAATTATAATATTCAACAAGGATGTGCTAATTGTGGTGTTTATTATCATGCTACTAATGATTGTTTATCTTGGACCTATTTTCTTGAGTATGTTCCACAGGTTCAAGAAATGAGTTTTGCCCCGACATTGCAACCACAATATGACTATATTCCTAACTCGTTTAATCAAGGATGGGTAAATCATTCAGACATGGTATGTGGCAATGATGAGGTAGTTTATGATCCGACTTGTGAGCTATATTATGTTAATAATCCACCACCACCACCAGTAGAGCAGCCTTCAACCTTGATTTGGTATTTGAACGATGAAGGGAAAGAGTGTGTCTTCGACCCGACTCTAGAGCCACATTACTACAGTAATCCACCAATACCACAATCTGAAAATCAACCCGTGAAGGACGCAAAAGAGAATTTTGTTTATGAGATCTCCAATGTTGTCTCTAAGGGTGAGTCACTTGAAGATGTTGGGAATTTAGTGGTACCCCGTTGCAATTTATAATAAGAACACAACACCCACAAACACAAATATGAGAGAATCACACACAAATAACACAAGATTTGTTTGCCCGGTTCGTTCAACACATGAACTACGTTCAGGGGTAATCGCTAAGCCAATATTTTATTGAATATTCTTTAATATGGTGCTACAATGTGTTCTAGACTGGAACTATGCTTATATAGGTGTACAAGGAAGTCTTAAGTCTATTTGGAAGAGATACAATCAAAATAGGAAATAAATCAGAAATCAGATCTGACACGGCAGAAGTGTGCGGTCGCCAACTTTAAGGTGTGCGGCCGCCCACTTTGGCCAGTTTAAGCCCTATTCCAACTCTGATGGTTTGGGCGGTCGCCCAGGTCCTCCCTGTGCGGCCGCCCACTCCTCCAGCAGCCGTTTTCCTTCTCTCAATTGAACTCCTCTTCAACTCCTCCACCTCCTTGACTTGGACTCCTCTTTCTCTGTCTCCTCACGGTTTAGGACTCTAATCCTAACAATCTCCCACCTGGATACTAAACCCATAAGCAAGAAACACCCATCAACTCCCACCACGCAATGAACTCCTTCAAACACATTTTTACTCCCATATTGACTTGACGTTGCCTTGCCTCCCCGCTTAAGTGCTAAGGCGAGTTCCGTCTTAGATTGTTCTTGCCTCCCCAAATCAGCTTCTACCTTGATTTCTCTCTGCAAGTCTAACTCCGCCTTCTCCTTCCAGACCCACGTTCCTTGCAATGCTCCCCGTTGAAATTTGGACACACCTTGTTTCTTCCATTGTCTTCTCTTGGTTTGAACACGCTCTCTGTTTGGGCACTTTGACTTCCACACCGTGTTGATCAACTTTGTGTCACTCTCCACCCTAACACACCGTTTCTTGATGTCTCTCCTTTCTACACCAATAGGCCGGTCCTTTAGCCTCTTGCTCCCACGCGAGCGAACATCGATATTGTAGGTAGAGTATAATATCTTCTCCTTAACTCCATAAGCGATCACATTAGATCCTTTTATGACTTCCCAAGACCCGCCAATGAAGGTTACACCATACCCTTCATCATCAAGTTGTCCAACAGAAATCACCCTCCTCCTCAATTCCGAAACATGCATTACATAATGTAAATATAAAATAGCCCCATTAGGTGTCTTCATCATCACATCCCTCTTACCTTCGATCTTCAATGGTTAATCATCACCAAGATAAACAACCCCAAAATCACCCGGTGTATATCGCTCCATTGACTCTGCATCCCCACTAGCATGACAAGAAGCTCCAGTATCCAACACCCAATCTTCGCCCGACTGCTCCTCTCCTAGGACTAATACATCCTCACCATCCACCATGTGTGCATCACCATCTTTTTCCTTATCCGGACAATCATAACTAATATGACCCTTCGCGCCACAATTGTAGCACTTGACCGATTTATTTTTCCCC
Source organism: Campanula takesimana (assembly GCA_026119855.1). NCBI lineage: Eukaryota > Viridiplantae > Streptophyta > Magnoliopsida > Asterales > Campanulaceae > Campanula > Campanula takesimana. Next base: position 2,090,138 of record JAOWBW010000227.1, read on the forward strand.
TTTTTTGGTCCTCCTTTTCCCTTAGCTTTCTCCACCCCAAGTGCAGCCCCATCTGCGAAAGTTTCTCCCCTTTTCTCTTTCCTTCTCAACTCATCTTTAAGGATGAGATCACTAACCTCTACATATACTTCTTGGGTTTTGCACAATCATGCGCAACGGAATAAACCCCAAAGCCTATATCCATTTAAGATGATTAAATTAATACGGAGTTGAATTTATAATACTAACCGCGATGATGCTTTAAAATTTCGAATCTTCAATCTTTGTTCTTCGCGCCTCTTGAATCACGATCGCAAGAACACGACCTCAAATCTTGGATCACGAACTTGGAGGAGTTGAGATCAACTCCCTATATGTTTATCCACACGCGAACGAATATCAAGAACATCTTCTTGATCTGGATTGCTAGATCCAATAGAACACACTTTTATTATGGAGGCTATATGAACACTAGGGTTCTTGTTCTTGAGGAAGAAGAAGACTAGTTTTTCTCTCTTGGAGGCTATCAATTATGATTACAATTAGGGATGTAAACGAGCCGAGCCGAGTCGAGCTTTGGGGTGTCGAGCTCGAGCTTGTTTAAAACTTATCGAGCTCGATCCCACTTTCTTGTTCGAGCTCGAGTTGAATCGAGCTCGCGAGCTGCTCGCGAACAATTCGAGTCGATATCGAACTCGAGTTTTAACGAGCCGAGCTCGAGCTTAGACATTTTTTAAAGAAAAATATGGTCTTAACGAGCTTATCGAGCCGAATTCGAGCTTATCGAGCTGAGTTCGAGCCGTTCGAAAACAAAAATTCAATTTTAATGAGCTTATCGAGCCGAACTCAGGATTTTAACGAGCTAAACGAGCCGAACACGGTCGGCTCGATAACAAAAACGAGCTTGACAATCGGTTCGAGCTCGACTCGAGCTACACCTCGAGCTCACTCGAGCTCGAGCTTTCACGAGTCGAGCTCGAGCCAGCTCGGTTCGTATAACAGCCCTAATTACAATTATCACTTATGACCTAGGGGTGGGGTTTGATAGGGGTATTTATACTTTTAAAATCCAACTAGTTTAGGTTTGAAAGTCTAATTCCCGTTAAAACTCAGAGTCAAAAATCAAAATCTCGTCAAGCAAAATGTCCGGCCGGGTAGCACCAAGAGTCCGACCGGATCACCTTGGGTCCGACCGGGTATGGACTAGGGTCCGCTTGGATCTCACCAAGGTCCGGCCGGGTCATGCCCTTGGTCCGCCCGGATCCTTTTCCTGTCGCGAATTTCCCTTAAAATCCAATTTTAAGACTTTCCAATTTAGCCATTTTGAATTCTTTGTTTTGTGTGTGACCCCATAGGATTATATTAAGTTGGAAATGTGATCAGAACCATTTGATAACATAAATCATGAGCGGACTCTAGTAAAGCCATCATGACTATCCAATTAATATAACTTGTCAAAGTTCGTGAATCCTGTATAGAACATATCACAATCCTTTTGTCCACGATATCATTGAGCGTAAGCCATGGTCAATGGTCAACTTACAATGCCCAATACTTTTCTCGATTCCAAATAGTTGATTGTACAAATGACATTGATCATATCAATTCATTTGAGCACGGCCATGCATTTCATCAATACTATTCATCGAGGGGACCAAGCTTGACATCTCTCACGAAGAGAGACAAATCCCATCTTAACTTATTACATTTCCCTACATAGCTTTGATCATTCCAATCATATCCTTTATAATTACTTGGTTAAGAGTAACGTTTGAATATGTCAAACATGATCTCCACTATGTGGAAGATCGTAATAATCTTAGGTCTAAGGATTCAATGATATAACTATTTAGAGGTTTAATTATGACATTTTGACCATAACATAAACCTCATAATTGAGTCATGTCCAGTATGTGTTCACCAACACATACCCATATGTTTAACTTGTATCCCATACACATAATCATCATATGATTATCTAATTAAACTTATACTAGTTCTTCATAAGTATTAGAGACGGGGATTATTATAACAAAACATGAAACAACAAATAATAATCCATAACATCTCTTTATATAAATGAAAAGTGATAACAAACATTGTCAAGCAAAGCGCCAAATAACATGCCTAGGGCATATACACCAACAATACTAACGGTGCATTCAACGTACTAATCGTCGTAACAGTTACCTCCCAACTATCAGGCAGCGATTTTAGTAGAAAACATGCTAGCACTTCATCTGAGAAAGTAATATCAACACTTTTCAATTGGTCCACCATACCTTTGAAATTGCCGATATGACTCGCTGCTGTCTTCCCCTCCGACATCTTCGCATTCGCAAACCTCTTTATCAAGTGCACCTTATTGATATTAGACGGCTTCTCATACATGTCTGACATCATCTGTAGCAACCCCACCGTTTTCTTGGCCTCCATCCCGTTCCTTGCAACATCGTCGGTTAGAGCACTCCTCACCGCTCCTTACGCCTTACGATCCAACGTCTTCCAATCCCCTTGTGACATGTTTGCATGTTTCTCACCTAAGGGTTTATGAATATCCTTACAATAAATGTAATCTTCAACCCTTGTCCTCCAAAACGTGAAATTCACACCATTAAATTTCTCTATCTTCATCATGATTGCTTCACAAAGTCCCCAAGAACGTGATTCAAAATAATCAGCGGATGAAACTTTGAATCCTCCTAACCAAAGCTCTGATACCAGTTGTTGGGAATTTAGTGGTACCCCGTTGCAATTTATAATAAGAACACAACACCCACAATCACAAATATGAGAAAATCACACACAAAGAACACAAGAATTGTTTGTCCGGTTCGTTCAACACATGAACTACGTCCTGGGGTAATCGCCAAGCCAATATTTTAATTAATATTCTTTAATATGGTGCTACAATGTGTTCTAGACCGGAACTATGCTTATATAGGTGTACAAGAAAGTCTTAAGTCTATTTGGAAGAGATACAATCAAAATAGGAAACAAATCAGAAATCAGATCTGACACGGCAGAAGTGTCCGGTCGCCCACTTTGGCCAGTTTAAGCCCTATTTCAACTCTGATGGTTTGGGCGGTCGCCCAGCTCCTCCTGTGCGGCCGCCCACTCCTCCGGCAGTCGTTTTCCTTCTCCCAATCGAACTCCACTTCAACTCTTCCACCTCCTTGACTTGGACTCCTTCTCTCCCTCCGTCTCCTCACGATTTAGGACTCCAATCCTAACAGAAGAGAAATATTTTGAGGATGGAAAAGAGAATTTTGTCTATAAAATCTCCAATGCTGACTCTAAAAATGAACAATAACCTGAAAAGCAACCTTTGGAGGACGAAACGGAGGATTATTTCTATGAAACTTCCCATGATGACTCTAAGGATGGGCTACCTTGTGATGGTTCAAGTTGGTTTGTGGAGAAGTTAGACAATATGGAGGAAATGTTCCATAAGCTAGTCATTGATGAGTTTTTGTTTGCTTTGAAGGTTGGTGAAAAGAAGGAAAGTGAGGATGTTCCCAATAAGGATGAGGCTCTTTAACCCATCAACAATTATGTGGATAAAACATGGCATGTGATAGCTATCGAGGAGCTTGAATTTGCTTTATATGGTGGTGATAAGAGGGATAGTGAGGATGTTCATAATGCGGAGGAGAAGTTTCAACCCCTTAGTAATCCTAATGAAAGCTTGGTCATCCTTATGGTACCCTTCCTTCTTATGATGGTGGAAAAGGTGGTGAGAGGCCACAAGTGGAAAAGCCCAAGAAGCAAAGATGCCAAAAATTCATGATAAAATAAAAAGGGGAATATAAATGGGGCTCGAGCTGAAGATAAAAACCCACGAGAATGCTAAGTGGGCCAAAGGAAGAAAAGTAAAATCCAAAACAATCATCGGTCGGGCTAACGACCTTAACCAAATGCGCTTGTTGGGAGGCAACCCAATTAGGTAACATTTATTTTGCTTTCATTTATTGTGTTGTTGTGTCATGCCATACTTTGAACCCAAAACATGTTTTAGTTCCTTATGCTATGAGGACATAGTATGTTTTGAGTTTGGGGGTAGGCATCTCTCCGAGTTTGTGGGTTTATAAGGGAGTGTATATAGTTGTCACCCTCCAAAAAAAAAAATATATTTTTTTAAATTGTTCTCTTTATATTTTGGGATGTTGGCCATGGTCGGTGATAATCCGAGGATTTGTTTTTATTATCCATTACGGGTGCCATTTTTTAACCTATAATCCGGACTGCATTAACACTACTAAAGGCATGATTGCACCACCTCTCACTTACATTTATTTTCATGATCATGTTACCAACTTATGAATAATTTATGAGATCACTTGGTGTATGTTCGGGGACCCTAGAACATTGTTGCATAGTTGTCAATAATAAGTCAATAGGAAATTCGGTATTTATGGCATTTCTTTCTAAACCTTTTTTCTTTGCCTTATTTTGTCTATCTAGTCACTTAAATAAAATCATCGCTAGAACACCCGTTTGAGCTTAATAATGCATGAAAGAATGGCACATTAAATACCACCGTTCACCTTCTTTTAATACCCGATTTCCTACCCTTTTGCACTAAGAATAGGTTAGACCCACCTTGACGAGGAAGTGGATTAGGGAATGATCAGAATTAATAGTTCGGAATTGGGAGAATGATTTGGGGAAACATTTGATGTGGCCAAAGTTATAAAGGGAGTTATGTAATGAAAAAGAAGGGACAAACACAAAAATAATGTGATCGTTATAGTGTGCAAAAATTTGTAAATAGCACGCTTTTATCTTATGTGATGTCAAAAAAAAAAACGAAAAAACTTGTTCCCTTAATCTATTAAAGTGATGACTGGAAGGAAAAGGACCACAAAAATAAGGAAGCATATCTTACCCCATGTAAATATATGAATGTTCAAGTTTAGGAGTGAGACAGTGTGGGAATTGGGCGAGTGGAGAGTTTAACTTATGGTGAGGATTTATATTTTGAAGAACACTTCTTAGTCCACTTTCTTAACTTCGTATGTCCTTAACTTCGTTTGTAACCGTGAGCGTAGACTCTCACGTTTGTTGTGCTTAAAACTTTAAGCCATATGTTCTTTCAATACTGGTAATCGGGTTGACAACTGCGTATACATGATTATGAGTGTCCTTGATTGGGTTACGTGTATTGTTATAGTCATTTGAGGATTAAGAGAATTAACTTAAGAGATAGTATAAACTAATATTATTTTGGTCACATTGATCACCAACTTCACTCATCCTATCATGCTGCGGTGGAAAATCAAAAGAGTTAGTAGTGTGTATCTGTTGCAATTTGGTTTTAAGATGGTACCTATTTGATGGTACTTGTGTGAGAGACCCTGAGACTTTTGGATAACGACTCCCATATGTAATTAGAACATCCCAAAAATATTTGTTAGTTTTATAGTTTTATATTTGTTTTGTTTTACTCGAGGACGAGCAAAAGATAAGTTTGGGGGTATTTGATGGATGCGTTTTTACCCATCCAAATATTATACTTATATGAGTTATTAGATGCTCAGCCTTGGGTGTTTTGATGGTTTTTAGAGTGTTTATTAGTATATGGAAGGAGCGAAAAAAATGCATGGATTAATGTATGTTAAAGTGCGACAAGGAAGAATAAAGAACGGACCAGAAAATAAAGATAAAGAGATGTGACAACTGAGTAATCAAGACCATTGGATAGTAATCGAAAATAGATTTCCAACGATAATTTCCACGTCCAAATCAGAGTTCGTATGAAGAAGTTATGGCCTTCGGAAGTTTACGCGAAAAGGTACAAGCCGCAAAGCAGAAGGTGCGGCCGTGCACCGTAGTTTCGCGCGACCGCACATACACCGGAACAAAACCCTGGAGCATGCTGTAAGTTTGGGAGGCTTCACACTTTGACCATGTGCAGCCGCACACCGCAAAGATCTTAGGGGAATTTTTCAGGGACCTTAGAGGAATTTCCAAAATTTGATGGGATTTTCAGTAATTTTCAAAATTCCAGGGACTATTCTGGAAGTTTGGAGGACCTTTGGGGATTTATTTGAGGGGCTTTTTCTGGAATGACGAATATCCCAGGGGCTGCTGGGAAATTCCGGCCAGCAACTTAATTTCTCATTTTTCAACAAGGAATCCTACAATTTTTCCTAATTTTACACCTCCTTAGCCCTAGTATAAATATAACACTTCAACTTATTTTATTTATTGATACTTTTATTCAAGATTCAAGATTGTAATCAAGGATTCATCAATTTAATCCAGATTTTGATGTTCTTTAATTTATTTTTTGTTCTTGATTTTATGAATAGCTAAGTTCTTAGATTCATGGATTGGTAGTAACAAATATTTAATCTCTATACTATAGATTTAATTCTTCCATTCGATCTTAATTCTTGTTTATCAAAGTATTTTCTATTCTAGTTTTAGGGTTTCAATTATATGTTAAGATATAAATTGACCTTTTAACTATTGGGTATCAACTGTTGCAGTAACTCGGACATTTATACGTTGACCACTATTTTGATAATTAGATTCAATTGAAGGCGTAACTGAAATCAAACGGATCTAGGTTCTTATGTTCTTAAGTTCTTCATGAAGTCTTGGCATATTATGCGAACGTAACTGAAAGTATAATATCAAAAGAATATTAGGATTGCAAATCGCACACCAAATCTTCACAATCCTTACTATTGTGAACGAACCCAAGAATGAGATTGATCTTGTTATTATGAGCATAGAATAGAGTGAAAGTATTTGTGAACCCAATTTGTGAATCTATTCGTTAGTCTTTGTTTTATTAGTTTAATTTAAATTATTGCTTTAGTAGTTATAAATAAACCAAACCCCCATATTATAATTTTCTGTTTTAATTGCCTTTTTGTTAATCCTTCAAGTCTCTGTAGATTCGACCTTTGCTTGTGCATACTACTACAGCGGTTGCTAGGTATTTTAATTAGAGGGAGATTTTCTCCGTCAACAACAATGCCACCACGCCTTCTAAGAACGTTCTGCTTATTTACAAAATGTCAATCCGCGTTTTGAAAACACGTTTAACACTAATAAGAGTGTCAAACATGTTTTTTTTTTTTTTTTGAGATCTTCACTACTTTAATTATGAAACCGTCTCACTTTAAACCCGATAGGCACTTAAGTAGTAGTTAAATTGGGGCGATTTGGAAAGCATCAAGGGGCTAAATTAGGACGATTTTTAAAAGTGAAGCGCGAAATAAACACACTTTTTAAATTGGAGTACAAAGTAAAATTTAGTGGATAATTTGATAAGTTAAATGTTATTTGGCCTAAAATATCAAAGGAGTCACCTTATAAGATGGGGGTATATATAAGAATCCTCATCCAAATTTTCTCAAAAAAAAGAAAGCAAAGTTTTCCTTTTCGAGAGAAAGAAAATGATACCCAATAGGAATTTCTGAAAAATAAAGAAGCAAATAAAATTTCCCTGGTAGTAAGAAAATGATGTCGTTAGAAATTTGTCGTTATGAGAAACTGTCACATGATCGTCGCCTTTGTGAGAAAGACAATGACGTCAATTTGTTTTAGTGGGAAATCCGATGTCAGTTACGTCTATCACGATCACTGCAATAGCTATAGATTTCTTCGTCTTCACTCAATTTTGAAGGGCAATGCTAGGGGCACAAAAGAAGTACACAAAATGATGGATACAAAATGAGGTGACGATATTTTATTGGGTGCATCGGTTGTGGACCCGACACACTCTAATTAAAAGCACCAATAAAAATCATGACACCTCATTTTGTCTACTAAGACTGAAATGTTACCTAAACTTACATAACAATTTAAAAATCATCATCTTTGTTAGTCTTGTGTTGGTTTAACAAAGATGGTGATATTTTCATTGAGAAGCTACAATCTTCCAAGCTTGAAAAAAAAAAAAAAAAAAAAGTGAAACCCATATTTATAAACATAAACATAAACATAAACATAAACATAAACATAAACCAAGATTATGTTCAATTTAAATCTAACATAATCTGATTACTTAGATTTGAGCATAAATCCCTTCTATCTAATCAAAGGGAGTGATCACTAAAACATAACTTAATTTTACACCGCCACCCCTTAAACTCTATGAAACTTTCTAAATTAACCCATAATTATGGAATACATAACCATAAATCCCCAATTCTACATAAAATCAAAATTTCAAAAAGAAACATAAACCTAAAACCCTAACTTTTTGCCCCCAAAATATTACACATTTATGTTCTCATGGATTATTTATTTATAGTTCTCTTCTCTCCAAGCTTCCATCCAAATTTTCTTGAATGTTGTCGTCTCCGTCATCAGTCACCGGCTGCAGCAGCAACGCCGTGAACGGCATCTGCCTATAAAACTCCACCGGAGTTGCCGGCGGCTGATGTCCTAAATCCAAACGACAGCTCGGCGGCGGCGGCGCCACAGTGAACATTCCCGGGTGGTGCATCATCGGAACAACAGCAGTGACCGGCTGAGCTAAACAGGCAGGAGTCGCCATCAACGGCGGCGCGGGGACAGAAACCGGTGAGCAGGATGCCGGAATCGACCCGACGGTGGACGACACCTGAGATGACGGGAAAGTCCCCGTCCCGGTGGCAGCGATGATAGCGGGTTCGGCTTTATGGAGGAGCCACTCAATGGTCTCGCCGTCGGAGCGGTGGCCGAGCTCGCGGGTGAGCTGGAAAATTCTGGCGGCGGCTAGTGCGGGCATGCGGACACGACGGCCACGGCCGTTGACCTTGGTATGGCGGTCCTTGGTGGCGGAAGGTGGTTTCTTCGGGAGCAAACGGCCGCCGGTGGTGGGGACCGCATAAGGAGGGTTCTGATTTTGGAATTGTGGGGCATGAAAGGGGAAATTGTAGGGGACCATATCGGAACCCATTTTTAGGGCTTTTAATTTTTTTCTATTAAAAGAGAGAGAATTGAATTGGGGGTGTGAGATTAAGGGACCCCACAAGGAGGGATATTTATAGTGTGTTTCTTGAAAGTGGGTGTGGCGTCTGTGAACTGTGTGTACGTGTAGGTGTTTCAAGTGGGTGTATGTGTGTGTTTTTGAGGGGGTCCACTTCGGATTGGTTATTTATGTGGGCCATGGCCTTAAATGGGCTGAATTTAGTTTAGGTGGAGGGTAATTAATTAATGTTTTGGCAAATTGTAATTTAGTTATATGAGTTTGTCACAATGTTTCAATTCGTTATCAAATTTGTGTTCGTTACAATTCAGTTACTAAATGTTTTTTGCTGCAACTAGGTGTAATTTTGGAAAGTCCGTTAAAAAGTTAACGAAAATGGATGAAATACATAACAAGCTTCTTTTAAATTTGCAATGATCGCCCATACAATTTAAATTATTCCATTACGCCCCCTGACAACTAACATAGTTAGAAATTTAATGGAAAATAGTCGAGTTTTTTGCAAAAGTGACATGCGTACTTTGTGCAATATATCAATTTGACTCGCGTACTTTGGAAACATCAAATGTGGGTTGCGTACTTAATGTTTTGAAAATTTTGATGCCACTTTTTTAACACCCGTTAAAAACATAACGTGACATTCCATATAAGGAGTAAAAGCGTAAGGAATAAAACTTGAAGTGCTAAATTAAAAAATACCATCTAAACCTTTCTCTTAAATTTCCAGTCACTTCCATAACTTCCGGCAATCTCCATAAATTCCGGCCATTCACCTTTGATTTCCGGCCAAGTTCATCTTCTTCCCCAAATTTCTCTTTCTCCATAATTTTTTGAACATCCATTATCCTCTTCCTCTTACAAAAATCTATATCAATGTCAAATACATCAATTACAATTATAATTTCAAAATAAATTACAAATCCTTGAAAACAAAAGAAAAATACATATCAACCCCTTCTTCTCTCTCCCCAACAAGAAGAGATTGGGGAAAATCACCTCCAAGCGTAAAAGAGTGAAGCATGAGAGAGAAGCAAGAAAACCTTTCAATCTCTCTCCCACCCACCTTCATTAACTGTACAGAGATGAAGAGAGAAAAGTGAGAGAAGCCGGCTGGTATCCGTTCGCCTCTAACACCAACGCGCTAATTCTGTTAGAATATTTTATATTCTATATGAATGTGTCCCGCATGATTTATCAAATTAAATAAGTTTAACAGTACAGTTTCATTTTGATGGTTAAGTGAAAATTAAAGTAAGTTAAACTTGGGAGTTAAAAATGGTACTCCCTCTTTCTTGCCTTATAAAGTAAATTATAAATTAATGTAATCCTTTTCCAAATATAAGTAATATTTTATTTGTTTGTAAAGCGTTAAAAAACAAATAAAATATTTAAGGAAATGAAAGTTTTCTTACGTTCACTTTTCGGATGGCTATGTGTCATTCAATAAAATGGATGACTAAGCCAAGCTACTTGCACTCATAAGCATGTGGTGGAGCAAAGAAAACTAATGAAGACTTTTTGACCAGCTCAAAAGAGTCGGTTGATCATTTTTTTTGTGCAAGTAGACTTCGGGTGTAAGTTTATCAGGGAATATAAATGTATACTGCTCCCTCATAAAACAACCCGCAAGGATTAGAAAGAAAAGGTGAGAGATATCCTCTATCAAATTAAGTGGGGTGTCGCAAAGAGTATATTGGGAAAATGATTTTTTTTCCAGTAAGAGTGGAAAACGAATTAAATGAACTCCTCTCTCCATCAAGAGGATTTAAAAGGCAAAGGTTAAGAAAGAAAATACCATTATCATAAAGATTAGCATGGACGGAGGTATGGTTTTAATTTTGCTTTTGCATTAAATTATTTATAGTATTGATTTATTATGCGTTCTAAGATCTTGGGCAATTAAAGATTGTAATGGATTTTAATTAAAGTCCGCATTTAAAGTTGTTTGTTAAATCCATACAGTATAAAAGTTTTCTTACATGTGGTATCAGAGCCCGAGTTTTGAACAAATAATATCTCATATTAAAGTTATTGTTGTTATTATAGAACAAATTGGAAAGTATAGTTAATTTTCAAATAAAACTTTATTGTTCTTATTGAGGATTAAAGTGTAAAGCTTATAAAGGAAAAGATATTAATAGCTTGTTAGTCACCAAAGTGGCCCGGCTGAATAGAATATCTTATAAGCTTATAAAAGGAAATGATATCAGTAGCTTGTTAGTCACCAAAGTGGCCTGGCTGAATGTGATATATTTATCATAAATAAAGTCTTGGCAATTGTTCATGAGAAAAGGGATGCCGTTCAAATGACAATAAAAGTAAATTGAACAATTGTGATTATAGATTATTTGCTAGAAGGTCATCCAAAGATGGACCACTGCAAATATTCTATAACATTAAAGGGATTAATCATGGCACCTTAGTTAAGTGGGGTTTATATCCAAAGATAGAATCTTATTTGACTAGTGCGTGTAATGATTATCTGTTAAAGTGATTTTCTTAGTATTTGGCATCGATTATATTATGTGTTTAAGGATTGCCCAAAGGTGAACTTGAACGCATTCTTAAAAGTTTACGTGTCAAGTTTCTGAATCTATTAAAGTTAACTCAAAGCATAAAGGATGAGCATGTATTAAAGTTTGCAGCTGAAATTATAGTCTTTGCATCAGTAAATACAGTCATCAAGTTCAATAGGTTGAATTATGATGACTAGTCTTAACAAATCCAGATTATTCGGGGTATTATGGATTTAGACTATGTCATTGTAATAAATGGAAAGCCCATAGCCATTATTGAGACCCACCTCATAAAATTACAAGATTATACATGAGGCTTCAGATCGGTCTAACGGGTTATGTTTGAACCTTATAAATATGACTGTGACGAAAATAAAAGTTAAGGTTTAAATGCGAAGATAGTAAATGAAATTTAGTTCATTATAAAGGTCATAAAATATTCCCAGTCAGACTTAACCGACAAATCAATTGTGGGTAGCATTATGTGAGCTAACCACAAAGAAAGTTGATTGGTCTAAGTCGATTACAGAAATGTCCAACTTAGCAAGAAGCATTAAAATTAAGCCAGGTATAAGGGACAAGAAAAGGGGAACAACTCCCATAAAAAATTATTAGAGGACAAATCAATAAGAGGAAGAAGAAAGTTTGTTACTTCTGTAACAAAGAATGAAACTTCAAGAATGATTCTCTGAAAGGAAAAGAATGGTTCGAGAAATGAGGTATACATTATGTTTCAGTATGCTTTGAATCGAACATATAGAAGTCCCTATCAATACCTGGTGATTAGTTTTTGGTGTTACTACTCACGTGTCTGATGTCTTACAAGGATTCAATACATTCCAACTCATAAGAGAATGAACAGTTCTTGTTTATGGGAAACAAGATAAAAGCAAGAATAGAAGGAATTGAGACTTATAGTTTGACTTTTGACAATGGGTGTCAGTTAAACTTGTAAAGATGTCTCTACGTTTCTTATTGTGCTCGAAATCTTGTTTCAGTAAGGAAAGGTGGATGTGTTAAGTTTTGTTTCAAGATTTGTAAATACAACCGCATTTGTGGATCAATGAAGTTGTGTGATTCACATTATAGCTTAAATCTCGATAACGAATTTGTTGAATCTTTGTTTCAAGTTGACAGTAATGTAGGCACTAAAAGTAGTACACTAAATGAAAGTTTTGCTTTCTTATGGCATCAAAGATTAAGTAACATTTCCAAAGAAAGGTTATTGAGGTTGATGTAAAGTAAAGTTCTTTTTCAATTGGATTTTAGTGACTGAAATAAATATGTGGACTGCATTAAAGGAAAGCAGACAAAATCCACAGTAAAGAAATTGGCCATAAGAAGCATTCAGCTCCTTGAGCTAATACACACTAATATTTGTGGTCCTTTTAATGCTCTTAATTAAGGAAGTGAAAGTATTTTATCACAGTTAAAGATGACTATTCTTATTATGGTTACATTTATCTACTGCGTAAAAAGGCTTATTTAGTAAACATCCTTGAGGTGTTTATTAATGAAATGGAAACGCAGTTAGATAAGACAGTGAAAATAGTCAGGATAAATAGAGGTGGTTAATACTATGGTAAATTCACATAAAAGGGACAATGTCCAGGTCCATTTGAAATATTCCTCAAAAGTAGAGGCATTTGTGCACAGTATACAATGTCTGGTACTTCTCAGCAGAATGGTGTTGCTGAGAGGTGAAATCGTACATTAGTGGATATGGTTAGGAGTATGTAGAGTAAGTGTTTTTTACACCTATAATTATGGATGTATGCATTAAAGACCGTTGTGTATATTTAATCGGGTTCTGTAAATTTGTCCCTAAAAGTCTTCATGAATTATGGACAAGAAGGAAACCCCGTTTGAGACATTTTATGTCTTAAATGGTTCAGCGGAAGTAAGGGTATATATATCCACAAGAAAAGAAGTTTGACGATAGGACAACCATTGACTATCCTGAAATGTCAAAGGGGTATAGATTTTACAGTCCTAGCCACAGTGCAAAAATCGTTAAGTCTGGAAATGCTCGGTTCATCAATAATGGTTTAATCAGTGGGAGTGGGAAACCACGAAATGTTGATATTTAGGAAAATCAGGCAGAACAGTCATTGCCTGACATTCCAAATCAAGTTGTTGTTCTTGTTGTTGTATGACAGTCTAACAACATATCAAAACAACAATTAATGATCAATACCCACTGAATGAAAATGTTATAGTTTAGCAAGAGATTAATGAACACCATCATGAAATAGCTTTAAGGCAGTCGGTGAGATATAAAAGATTGCTATTTCAGATAATCTTAAGCATGAATTGTTAAAGATAACAATTCAGAACAGTGATTTAATGCCCTGAAAGAGGAAATTAAGTGAGTGTATGATAATGAAGTTTGAGACTTAGTAGAGTTGCCTGAATGGTATAAATGAGTCGATTTTAAATTGGTCTTTAAAAAAATACGGCTCGAAAGGCAACATCGAAATGTATAAAGTCGGTCTCATAGGTTTATACACAGAAAAGAGGCATTGACTATAAAGAGACATTCTCTTTGGTATCTTTTTAGAATTGCTATGACTTTTGGTGGCTCATTATGGATTAGAGTTTCACCAATTGATGTATAGACTGATTTTTTAAATGGTGAGTTGGAAGAGGAAATAAATATACATGGAAAAACCTGAAGAAATTGTGACCACAGTTAAAGAAAATTTAGTGTGTAAATTTAAAGAAGTTAATATATGGACTGAATAGGCTTCCGGACAATGGTATCTTAAGTTTAATAATACCATTGTACTTATGGTTTTATAGAGCACACTGTTGATCAGTGTATCTACATAAAAGCCAGTGGGAGAAAGTTCATTGTATTAGCCTTGTATGTTGATTATATATTGCTGGTTGTTAATAATGTTAGACTATTATGAAAAGTAAAAGAGTTTCTCTCTAACAATTTTAAATGAAAGATTTAGGCGAGGCATCCTATGTGATAGGAATATAAATATTTTGTAACAGATCACAATGATTGATATGAGTGTCTCATAAAGCCTAAATAAATAAAGTGTTAGAGAGATTCGGAAAAGAGAATTGTCGACTGGGATCGTTTCCGATTCAGATAAGGGACAAATTAAGTCTAACGTAATGTCCCAAGAACGAATTGGAAAGAAAAGAAATGAACTCTATTACTTATAATTCAGTGGTGGGGAGCTTAATGTATGCACTCGACCTAAAATCAGATTTGCTGATGGAATAGTAGGTCGATATCAAAGTAATCTCGGACAAACTCCTGAAAGCTGCAATAAAAGTCCTTTGGTACTTACAAGGCACCAAAGATCATATGCTCATGTAAAGAAGGTATAATCACCTTAAAATAATATGATATTAAGATTCAGATTATGCCGGATGTCTAGACACGAGAAGATCTGCATTCGGTTATTTGTTTCTAATAATATAGGAACAATAGAATGGAAAAGTGGAAAGTAGTCTGTCATTGCTACTTCCACTATAGTAATGGAATTTGTGGTGTGCTTTGAGGTCACTGTTCAAGGAATGTTGTTGCGGAACCTTATCTCAGGGCTTGGGTTTGTCATATTATGGCCAAGCCGCTGAGAACTTATTGACTCAGCAGTTCTCTTCTTCTGAAAAATGACAAGTACTCTAAAGGTGCTAAACATATGGAATTAAAATACTTGTCAGTAATAGAAGAAGTGCAGAAACAAAGAGTGTCAATAGAGCATATTAGCACCGAATAAATGATAACGGATCGGTTAACTAAAGGATTACCTCCTAAAACATTTTATATTCATGTCAAAAGGATTGATATTAAAGAAAAGTCCTTGTTAACATAAAAGGAATGGATTTGTATATATATACATGACAGATGTTTGCTCATTAAAGTTTAAAGGTTTTGACACTCTGAGCTCATTATGTGTAAAGGTTTCTGCTTATGTACATTATGACTGTTAAATGTACATTAATAATAGGTCTTCTTTGAAGACAGTATGGTTGAGGGTTATGGTTTACCTCAAATTATAGATGAGGATGATTTACCTCTAATTATGGTTGAGGCTTAAGGTTTACCTCATAGTACGGTTGAGACTTATAGTTCACCTCATTAAAGCTAAAGGTTAAGTTGAAATTGATTTTGTGATACATGGAAGGAATCATGTCGCTTAAATGATATGTGACCGCCATGATCCAATCAGTTTTAGCTTAATGAAAGTTTTGTCCATTTGACATTATGGAAGGATTTATTGACATACGCGCACTTAAAGATGTCATGAAATTCTCAAGACGTCAGATGGGACAAGTGGGAGAATGTTAGAATATTTTATATTCTATATGAATGTGTCCCGCACGATTTATCAAATTAAATAAGTTTAACAGTACAGTTTCACTTTGATGGTTAAGTGAAAATTAAAGTAAGTTAAACTTGGGAGTTATTAAAAATGGTACTCCCTCTTTCTTGCCTTATACAGTAAATTATAAATTAATGTAATCCTTTTCTAAATATAAGTAATATTTTATTTGTTTGTAAAGCGTTAAAAAACAAATAAAATATTTAAGGAAATGAAAGACTTCTTACCTTCACTTTCCGGATGGCTATGTGTCATTCAATAAAATGGCTGACTAAGCCAAGCTACTTGCACTCATAAGCATGTGGTGGAGCAAAGAAAACTAATGAAGACTTTTTGACCAGCTCAAAAGAGTCGGTTGATCATTTTTTCTGTGCAAGTAGACTTCGGGTGTAAGTTTATCAGGGAATATAAATGTATACTGCTCCCTCATAAAACAACCCCCAAGGATTAGAAAGAAAAGGTGAGAGATATCCTCTATCAAATTAAGTGGGGGTGTCGCAAAGAGTATATTGGGAAAATGATTTTTTTTTCCAGTAAGAGTGGAAAACGAATTAAAGGAACTCCTCTCTCCATCAAGAGGATTTAAAAGGCAAAGGTTAAGAAAGAAAATACCATTATCATAAAGATTAGCATGGACGAAGGTATGGTTTTAATTTTGCCTTTGCATTAAATTATTTATAGTATTGATTTATTATGCGTTCTAAGATCTTGGACAATTAAAGATTGTAATGGATTTTAATTAAAGTCCGCATTTAAAGTTGTTTGTTAAATCCATACAGTATAAAAGTTTTCTTACAAATTCTACCTTCTCCGCCTCCATCGCCGAATCCACAGGACCGTGTCTCTCCGTAACACTCAAATACACACACAAAAATTCAATTACACTGAAAATCAGTAGCTACATTCATCAAAGACAATCATGTCGTCAAACAACTATGATTCTACCGGCCGGAGAAGAATCTATGGTTGACGTCGACTGTGATGCGGGGGGCCGCAACTGAGAAGGTAGGGGCTGGGACGGCACTAAACGAGATTCTTAGGTATTTGATTTGAGACAATATGTGATTTTTTATTTGGACTTAAATCAATTGAGAAGAAATAAGATTTCCTATTTCCATTTGAGTATCAATTTTTGACAAAAAATTAGGTTTTTAATGTGGGCCGAATCAAGATAAGAGAAGAAATATGGAATTTGTTTTCTGGGTTGTTGCAGAGAAAAGGGGAAGGAGATGAGAGAGAAGTATGTGACATTATTGGGTAAAAAGGGTAGTTTGGTCCACTAAAGCAAAAAAAGCTTATTTTGGCATGGTTTGAGAATCCTAAAACGACTAATAAAACGAAACAGAGGGAGTACGAGAGAGGTTTAGATGGTATTTTTTAATTTAGCCCTTCAAGTTTTATTCTTTGTACTTTTACTTCTTATATGGAATGTCCCGTTATGTTTTCAACGGGTGTTAAAAAAGTGGCATCAAAATTTTCAAAACACGCAACCCACATTTGATGTTTCTAAAGTACGCGAGTCAAATTGATATATTGCATAAAGTACGCATGTTACTTTTGCAAAAAACTCGAAAATAGTCATGTGCATGTCATGTGAAGTCTCTTTCCCCACCAAACCCCAATGTCCTGCAACCGTGATAACCACCGTCATCACCACTTTCTTAAAATCTGGTCATCACCACCACACAAACCACCACACAAAGATCAAGATCTGGGTTTTCACCATCAAACAAAGATCAAAACAAATCATCAAACCACCACACCGCTCCAACCAGTGTCTGTCACAAAAATAAACAAATAAATAAATAAAAACATCGTCTCCTCACCGATACTACCTAAACCCCAATTATTTTTAGAGCCCTCTATATGCTCATCATCTACGACCCCCATAAAATAATATTTCGTTTTTTTTGAACTACTAGGAGTCGAGATCTTCTGTATTACTTTTGTGTGTCACTCCATGTACCACTTGTAATCTAACCGTTCACATGTTTGCATAATATTACAATAATATCAATCTCAATAACTGTGAGCCATTAGATCACTTGTAGCACATGAAGTGGTACACAAAATGACACAGAGGATTTGGACTCAACTACTAGGACATTAGCACCAATTTTTGATTTTGCATTAAGTTCTGTCAATTATCAAAAAAAATAATTATGAATACATTTTTTTCCAAATCAAATCTGAACATATATTGAACGAAGATACAATCATCAAAATCAAGTGATTCAATTGTTCAGAAGTCGGATTTGAAGATCGATTTGTCTCCTATTGAGAAATTCAGTTTTGAATATTCGTCTCGAGGCAGAGTGAGGTCGAAGAAATCATGGGATGCCGTAGTTGCAAATGGTCGGGGAAGAAGGCAGAGTGAGGTCGAAGAAATCATGGGATGCCGTAGTTGCAAATGGTCGGGGAAGAAGGAGTCCAGATCTCCTGTACCACTTTGTGTGTCACTTTCTGTGCCACAAATGATCCAACGGCTCACAGTTTTTAAGATTAACATTTTATTAATATTATTCAAACATATTAACAGCTGGATTACTTGTGGCACAAGGAGTGATACAGGAGATCCGGTCTCGGGAAGAAGGGTAGAGGATGAGAACGCAGATGGGACTGAAGGCGTGGGAAATTTTGTTATTGGTTCGAGATTGATGGGACTGAAGACCCAGATTGAAGAAGAAAACGAGTTGCAACTATGGGTTTCTCTCTCAATTTGTGGAGACAGAAATCCAAAGGAGAGAAAAACTCAAATGGAGGAAGAGAGGAGATCAGTGTTGAAGGGAAATAAGAGAGGAAGAGCGACAATGGGGTTTGGATGGGATTGAGGGTGGGGAAGACGACGGGTTGCAGTAAATTAATGGCCGGCAAAATCATTTTAGGCATAAATGTTCTATTTTGCCCTTCAAGTTCTCATTAGGGGCGTAGTGGGATAATTCAAAACTGTAGGGGTGATCATTGCTTGTTATGTATTTCATAAATTTTCGTTAGTTTTTTAACGGGCCATCCAAAATTACACATGATTGCAACAAAAAGACATATCTAGTAACCAAATTGTAACGAAAACAAATCGGATAACCAATTAAAATATCGTGACAAACTCATATAACTAAATTGCAATTTGCTCTTAAGGTTTCGGGTGGTTTATGTGGGTTTTAGGAGATGCTTGGAGTATTATATTCTTGAAATTTAAAATCAATTCCTATTTTTCACATTATTTAGTTTTAACTCCTACTCTCTCTGTCCCAAGATGTCTCACTTTTTAATTTTACTTCTAAATTTAAAATTTTAAAATTATTGAATATCTAAAATTTATAATATAATTTTAAAAAGTGTTTGAAAAATCAAATAGATTTATCATGGAAGGAGTATTGTACAAGGAGAATTTTTTGGGGGAAACTAGTTTCTCCCAAAATTTATAAAAAGTTTTATTTTTATAGTGTTTAAGGTTTTAGGGTTTCAGGTTTAGGTTTTAGGGTTTAAAGGTAAAAAAACATAACTTTTTATAACTTATGGAGGAACTAGTTTCCTCCAAAACACACGTACTAGAGTTGACACAGGTGGTTAAATACTCCCTCCGTCCCAAAAAGATAGTCCCCTTTTTTTCGTTGTTACTACGAAAGAACTTTGAGCAGTTATAAATGCTACTTATAATTATGTTAATGTGAATCTAAAAATTAATATTAATAGTATTTATAATGGTGTATCAAGAACAATTTCAAAATTTTTATTAGAATAAATAAAAGTAGCTTTAATCATTACTCAAAGTTCTTTCGTAAAACTCATAAAAATAGGAGTACTATCATTATAGGGACAGAGGGAGTATGTAACAAAAGTGTGAGAGGAAAGTTAGTTAAATCCTTACCTCAAATGGTTAGCCCATTACGGATCCGGACCATTCACTGGCTTGGCCCTATATTCATTTAGGCCGGGCCCTGTTCAAAATGGTTGGGTTGATGGGCTTCAAGCTTGGTCCAGCACTAATCGGTCCGAATTCTAGGTTTTGACTAGGCTCGTTTTTGACCGATTCTCATTTTCCCAATTTGAGCGTCTTATTGAAAATTTCTTATTCCTAACACGGAAAAGATTCCCACTACTTTATCTTTTCTTCCCACTCGTAACAACTATCCACTTAATATTTCCTACCCCACTTTTTCTTTCCTTCCCACTCACACCACCTACTTTTCCAGCATGTTTTCTTTATTTAAAGCAATTTGTAGTGTAAAATGCCGATAACACCCTTCAAACAGTGGTATTACAACAATATTTCAAGGCATTCACATAATTTTACAAATATTTTGACAATGCAGGCTTGTCAGACTGGATTTTACAAATCCTAGACTAAGGCTCCGTTTGTTTCACCGTAAAATGTTTTACGGAAAATGTTTTACATGTTTTTCGGTGTTTGGTAACTAAAAGGGAAAAAAATCAATGTAAAATATTTTACGGTCAATTGAAATAAGCTAGGTTTACCGTAAAACAACTTACGAATTTCTCCTCCGTAAGTCATTTTACGGAAAATGTTAACTCCATCACTCACTCACCCAACTCCCCCATACAACCCCACGCTACCCACTCCACCTCCACCCCCAACCCCATCCCCACCCTCCAACCTTATGTTCCTCCCCCATCCACCCCAACCCCACCCACCCCCTGTCGCGACCCAGACCCCGCGGGCCGGGAACTCGCCAGCCGGACGTCGACTTAACACACAATTACCAAAAATACTGAAGATAAAAATTCCATTTTATACCAAAAGATGATAGGACAAGTTTTATAAATCCAAGCTTGACAACAACAAAATACAACTAGCATAAGCTCCATAAGCATATACCCAAAATACAAAATACACAAGTCTTAATGACGTCAATGTTTGGAGACACTATCCCAAAGGTTATACATTTAAAAATGCAAACCGAAACAACCTTCCCAAAAGCTACTCCACACTCGACGTCCTTCTCGTGATCAGCGAGTACTAATCCTTTCCTCCTGGGGGGGGGGGTTAAGGAAAAAACAAAGATAAAAGAAAGGGGGTGAGATAAATCTCAATAAGTTACTAATGCAACTACATGACATGCTATGATGCAATAAGTAATAATAAATCACATATAGTACATAGCAATTAGCAGTTAACAGATAGCAGCGGAAATAAACAAATAACAAAGGATATTAGCCAAGGTTTTCCAACTGATAAAACCAAATAAAGGATCGCCGCGCAGCTTCAACAATCAACCAATCAACATCTTCATAGTAGCATAAAAGCTGAAGAGAAACCCCGGTACCGGAACCATAACAAAGTAACATGTCACAAAGGACAGGGGAGATGACACAAAGTCAAAACCCAAAAAGTTAGCTAGACTACTTCCGAAGAAGATAGCTCATCCCAACCAAGGCCAATCTGGATGAGGAAAGAAGGACCAATGGGCGATGCTATACTAGACTTGGCTTGTGCCATTATAGCATTATCCATTGCCTGACTCGAACACAAATAACCAGCTGGACTTTCAAATAAATGCTAAGTAATAAATACTAGCTTAAATAAACAACATGATTCCAAAGTAGGGAACCATATCAAAACCACCATAAAAGATGAATTAAACCAACAAACACATCATACAAGTGCTCCAACATTCCCAACAATAATTGATCAAAATCCACATCACATTTGTTCACAAAGGAACCAATTCCGAACAATAAGGTGTTCCACGATGACCACCTAAGACAACTCGAAGTACTCAAAGAGATCTTTAAAACGATAGCTTACACGTCTAAAACGGAGTCCGGATGAGAAAATTATGGCCTCCGGAAGATTGAGCGTAAAACGGAAAACTTGGAGAACAGAAAAAGGGGGGGGGGGGTGCGCACGCCTGCCTTAAAGGGTGCGCGCGCCCTAGAGGATCAGAATGTTTGAGTTTTAAAACACAAGAGGGAGCGCACGCCCCCTAAAGCATGGTGCGCGAGCCCTTCTAGGATCAGAAGGTTTTGCCAAAATGGAGAACAGAGGGTGTGCGCGCCTCCTATGAAAGGGTGCGTGCGCCTCCATCCATCAGAAGGTTTTACCAGAAAGGGGGAGAGGAGGGTGCGCGCGCTCCAAAGGAATTCAGCAAACTCAGAATTCTTCCTGGGTTCTTCAACCCGAGAATGAACACCAAAGTTCATTATTGCAACCCAAATCAATACAAACACTTCCAACTAGTTTACCCAAATGCCAAAATAACTTCTAAGCCTAAAAATAACTCATATAACCTCATTTAACAACCCCAACCAAGATTTGATCCCAACTTTCTCAAAATCACAAAAGATGAACAAAAATACAAATTAATTCCAAACTCAACCAAAATGACATATATATGAACTAAAGCATTACATAAACTAAAGATGAACCTTTTAGCATAAAAATGGGGGAAAAGCAACTTACTTGGAATTTTACGGAATGAGACGGAATTCAAATATTTTTGGCTCTACACGATCCTATCGACGATCTAAACACATTTCATAAAATGAGTACTAAGAAAAGATGAGAGGAAGGTGACTAAAATGAAGGAAATAGGGAGGAGAACTTTCTTACCCTTTTCAACCATGGAAGAGAGAGAGAGAGATTGAGTGTGTGTGTGTGCTGGGAAGTGAGGGAGGGAGGTGAGGGAGAAGAGGGGAGTAGGGAGGGAGTAGTTAATTGAATTTTAAAACTTACACTTAGGCCCCCTCATGCCCTACTAACACATAACCCAAATAACCCTTCTAACCTAATAATTCCCTACTACCCACTTAACACAATATCAACCAAATAATGATAGACACAAATCAATATTACGAGATATAAAATGCGCACATAAATAAATAATCAAATAAATAAATAAATAAATAATTATTTATTAATAAAAATAGAGACGGGTTTTTGGGTCGTGACATTCACTCCTCCTTAAAGAAAATTCGACCCGAATTATAAAGGTGCTTACCCGAACAAAAAGCCACGGATACTTCCGTTCCATCTCTTCTCGAAGCTCCCACGTTGATTCCTCGACGTTGTGATTCCTCCATAGCACTCTAACCAACGCAATTCTTTTATTCCTTAACTCTTGCACTTGGTATCAAGAATCCGAACCGGTCGTTCCTCATATGACATGTCAGGCTCTATATCCTCAGGTACCCTCGGTAACACGTGAGATGGGTCATGCAAATACTTCCGGAGCATAGAAACATGGAAGACGTTATGCAACCGGTCAAGAGAAGATGGCAATGCGAGTCGATAAGCAAGAAGTCCCACTTTTTCCAAAATCTCAAACGGCCCTATAAACCTCGGAGCCAATTTACCTTTCTTCCCAAACCTTCGAATACCCACCTTCGGAGACACCTTCAAGAACACAAAATCTCCGGTCTGAAAATTAAGATCACGTCTTCGGTGGTCCGCATAGCTCTTATGTCGACTCTGGGCTGTCTTCAATCGATCCCGAATAACTTTGACTTTCTCAACTGAATTCTGAACCAAATCGATGCCCCATATCTTCGCTTCCCCGATTTCATCCCAATAGATAGGCGATCTACATTTTCTCCCATATAAAGCCTCGTAAGGAGCCATCTCGATACTAGCCTGATAACTGTTATTATAAGAAAACTCCACTAGAGGTAAATGAACATCCCAAGAATCAGAAAAGTCTATCGAACAAGTCGCAACATATCCTCTAAAATCTGAATAGTCCTCTCGGATTGACCGTCAGTCTGAGGGTGAAAAGCTGTACTGAATCTCAAATCGGTACCCAAAGCTTCCTGTAACGCTTTCCAGAATCTAGAAGTAAACCTCGGATCATGATCCGACACAATGCTAACCGGGACCCCATGCAATCTCACAACCTCATTCATATAAAGGGTCGCAAGTTTCTCCATCGAGTATCTAATTTCAATCGGTAAGAAATGAGCAGACTTGGTCAGTCTATCCACGATTACCCAAACACTGTCAAACTTCCTACGGGTACGAGGTAGTCCCGTAACAAAATCCATAGTCACATGTTCCCATTTCCACTCCGGAAACTCTAATGGATGAAGTAGTCCCGCGGGTCTCTGATGCTCGGCTTTGACCTACTGACAAGTTAAACACTTCGATACATACTCAGCTATTTCTCTCTTCATGTTGTTCCACCAAAATTGTTGTTTCAGATCTTGGTACATCTTCGTACTACCCGGATGAATAGTATATCTCGATTTATGACCCTCATCTAAAACTTGCCTCTTTATTCCATCAACGTCGGGTACACACAACCGTCCACGAAAAGTTAACACTCCAATCGAACTAATAGAAAAATCCTCAAAGTTTTCTCTTTCATTTTACCCATTATTTTCACTAACTCTGGATCTTCTTTCTGAGCTTCCTTTATTCTCTGAATTAGGGTTGGAGATACCCTAATATTCGCAAAAATAGCCCCATGTCTCGATTCACGAGGACACCAATCTCGAACATCCTCAAGCATTTTCCACTCTCGAACCATCATCGAAGCCACATAAGATTTTCTACTAATCACATCGGCTACAACATTTGCTTTCCCAGGATGATAGGATATCTTACAATCATAGTCCTTCAAAAGTTCCATCCATCGACGCTGTCGGTTATTAAGTTCCTTCTGAGAGAAAAGATACTTCAAACTCTTGTGATCCGTGAAAATCTCAAATTCGCTCCGTAAAGGTAGTGCTTCCACTTCTGAGGGCAAATACGATAGCTGCCAATTCCATATCGTGAGTAGGATAATTCTGTTCACTCGACTCAACTTCCTCGAAGCATACGCGATCACTTTCCATTCTGCATTAAAACACAACCCAAGCCTTCCTTCGATGCATCACTATAAATCACTAAGCCGTCGTTCCCATTCGTAATGCAAGAATCGGTGCAGTAGTCAACCTCTTCTTCAATTCCTCAAAACTGTTATTACATTTTTCATATCCATACAAACGAAACATTCTTTCGGGTCAACTGAGTCATCGTGTAGCAATCCGTGGAAAACCCTTCTATAAACCTCCTGTAATATCCGGCTAACCCCAGAAAACTTCTGATCTCAGTCACTGTCTCGGTTTCTTCCAATCAACATAGCTTCTATCTTCGAAGGATCCACAGAAATCCCATCTTTAGAAATAACATGCCCCAGAAATGAAACTTTCTCGAGCCAAAATTCACACTTACTAAACTTCGCGAACAACTGTTCCTTTGTAAGAACTGATAAAACTGTCCTCAGATGTTGCTCGTGTTCCTCTCGAGATTTAGAATAGACAAGAATATCATCGATGAAACCCACTACACGAGTCAAGATAAGGATGGAAGATTCGGTTCATCAAATCCATAAACACGGCCGGTGCATTAGTCAACCCAAACGGCATAACCAAGAATTCATAATGACCATAACGAGTGCGAAAAGCAGTCTTCGGAATATCATCCGATCGAATCTTCAGTTGATGGTACCCACTCCTCAAATCAAGTTTAGAAAATACTACCGACCCTTGAAGTTGATCGAATAATAATCATCAATATGCAGTAGAGGATATTTGTTCTTCACCATTACCTGATTCAACTTTCGGTAATAAATACACACCTCAACGAACCGTCTTTCTTTCTCACAAACAAACAACCGGTGCTCCCCACGGGGAAATACTAGGTCGAATAAACCCTCTATCAGAAACTCCTGCAACTGAACCTTCAATTCTTTCAACTCTGCCGGGGCCATTCTATAAGGTGCTTTCGAGATCGGAGCTGTACCTGGTAGAAGATCTATACAGAACTCTATCTCTCGGTCGGGCGGCATATCGTACTCAGAAGAGAAAACGTCAGGAAATTCTCTAACTACCCGAACACTTTCCAAACCGAGTGATTCTTTCTTGGTGTCAAGCACACTAGCCAAGTAACCCTTACAACCACGATGCAATAATTTTCTCGCTTTCACGAAAGAAATTAAACGAATTTTTCTACTCAAAGGACTAGCCTCAAAAACAAACTTAGGCACATTGGGAATAGAAAAAGTAACAACTTTCTTACGACAATCAACAGAAGCATGAAACTTGCTCAACCAATCCATACCCAAAATAACATCAAAGTCTTGAATCGGAAGGACTACCAAGTCCGCACACAAGACACGACCACATATAAGCACATCACAAGCACGAAATACTCTATCAGTCACCAAACATTCTCCTATAGGGGTCGACACCTCCAGCACATAAGGTAAAGACTCAAATGCAGCATTTAGCAAAGAAGCAAATTGTACAGATATGTAAGAATGCGATGATCCTGGATCTACTAACGCACGAGCGCTCACATTAGACACAGAAACAATACCTCCAATAACGGAAGGATCATCGGTAGCTTGTTGTTGATTCAAGGCAAATACCCTTCTTTGGACCTTGGGCTTTCCCGCAGCATCTCTTTTCTGGCCCTGAGAAGAACCAGCTCCTGACCCTGATGGTTGGCCTATGAACCTCGGGCAATCTTTTGCAAAATGCCCCAACTGTCCACAATTGGTACACTTACCCTGTTTCTTCCAACACCGGTCCTCTGAATGGCCTTCCCTCTGACAATAGGTGCAAACTCTCCTATTTTGGTTCCCCGGAGTAGTACCCGGATTCCTTGGTACGGGTTGTCCTTTAAACTGAGATGGTCCTCCCGAATTACCTCAGTTATCTGAACGCTGATGTGGTTGTGGTTTGGTATGACTTCCTTGCTTACCCGTGTTCGCGACCTCGGTCTTCCTCTTATGTTCCCCGATGTCTTGCTCGATTAGGTATGCACGATCCACGGCATCCTGGAATGTCAGAATCCTCTGAGCTATAAGCTGAGTCCGGATAGATGTCTTCAAACCTCGGATGAACCTCATTGCTTTCTGCTCCTCCGTCCTCACAAGATAGTCACAGTACCTGGCTAATTCTGTGAACTTAGCCGAGTACTGAGCCACGGACAACAAGCCTTGATCCAAATAGAAAAGCTCGATCTCCTTCCGATTCTGGTTAACTACCGGAATAAAATGCTCTTTGAATTTCCGCACAAACAATTCCCACGCATACGGTGTATTAGTCTCATCCCAGCTTGCTTTAATCCCTTTCCACCAATGCTCGGCTGTACCCACAAGCTTATAGGCCGCAAATCGGACCTTATCCTCACTAGTGCAACCAAAGACATCGTAAATTTTCTCCATTGATTCTACCCATAGCTCGGCCTTCTTCACATCGGGTTCCCCATTATACTCCGCCGGTTTCAGTTTCAAGAATTGCTCCAAACCGTATCGAGGTGGTGGTGCTTGCTCTACTCTCGGCCCTTGGTCATGAATAGCCTTCATGGCCGCCTCAAACATACCCGGAAACATTGCACGGGCTTCATCTCTTGTTTCATTCTGATTTGAAGCTCCGGCGTTACCTTCACCACTTCTTCTTCAAGCCATGTTGAACAAATACCTGCATAAAACATCAACGTTACTCACTCCGAACACAACTACCCTCCTAGGTCATTCTAGTCCACCTATACTTAAACTTAGAGCTAAACCATAGCTCTGATACCAACTGTCGCGACCCCGACCCCGCGGGCCGGGAACTCGCCAGCCGGACGTCGACTTAACAACAATTACCAAAAATACTGAAGATAAAAATTCTATTTTATACCAAAAGATGATAGGACAAGTTTATAAATCCAAGCTTGACAACAACAAAATACAACTAGCATAAGCTTCACAAGCTTATACCCAAAATACAAAATACACAAGTCTTAATGACGTCAATGTTTGGAGACACTATCCTAAAGGTTATACATTTAAATAATGCAAACCGAAACAACCTTCCCAAAAGCTACTCCACACTTGACGTCCTTCTCGTGATCAGCGAGTACTAATCCTTCCTCCTGGGGGGGGTTAAGGAAAAACAAAGATAAAAGAAAGGGGGTGAGATAAATCTCAATAAGTTACTAATGCAATTACATGACATGCTATGATGCAATAAGTAATAATAAATCACATATAGTACATAGCAATTAGCAGTTAACAGATAGCAGCTGAAATAAACAAATAACAAAGGATATTAGCCAAGGTTTCCCAACTGATAAACCAAATAAAGGATCGCTGCTCAGCTTCAATAATCAACCAATCAACATCTTCATAGTAGCATAAAAGCTGAAGAGAAAACCCGGTACCGGAACCATAACAAGTAAAGGAACACAAACAGTAGGACACACAAAGACAACAACAAAGACACGACAGAGAGACAAAAGTACACAAGGGAAAAAGTCAAAGACGACCTCCGTTAGCGATACCCGGAACTAGCTCATCCCAACCAAGGCCAATCTGGATGAGGAAAGAAGGACAATGGCGATGCTATACTGGACTTGGCTTGTGCCATTATAGCATTATCCATTGCCTGACTAAAAACAAATAACCAGCTGGACTTTCAAATAAATGCTAAGTAATAAATACTAGCTTAAATAAACAACTCATGATTCCAAAGTAGGGAACCATATCAATTAACCACCATAAAAGATGAATTAAACCAACAACACATCATACAAGTGCTCCAACATTCCCAACAATAATTGATCAAAATCCACATCACATTTTTTTCACAAAGGAACTAATTCCGAACAATAAGGCGTTCCACAATGACCACCTAAGCCAACTCTAAGTACTCAAAGAGATCTTTAAAACGATAGCTTACTCGTCTAAAACGGAGTCCGGATGAGAAAATTATGGCCTCCGAAAGATTGAGCGTAAAACGGAAAACTTGGAGAACAGAAAAAGGGGAGGGGGGGGGGGTGCGCACGCCTCCCTTAAAAGGGTGCGCGCGCCCTAGAGGATCAGAATGTTTTGATTTTTAAAACACAAGAGGGAGCGCACGCCCCCTAAAGCATGGTGCGCGCGCCTCCTAGGATCAGAAGGTTTTGCCAAAATGGAGAACAGAGGGTGCGCGCGCCTCCTATGAAAGGGTGCGTGGGCCTCCATCCATCAGAAGGTTTTACCAGAAAGGGGGAGAGGAGGGTGCGCGCGCTTCGGACCAAAGGGTGCGCGCGCTCCAAAGGAATTCAGCAAAACCCAGAATTCTTCCTGGGTTCTTCAACCCGAGAATGAACACCAAAGTTCATTATTACAACCCAAATCAATACCAACACTTCCAACTTTTTTACCCAAATGCCAAAATAACTTCTAAGCCTAAAAATAACTCATATAACCTCATTTAACAACCCCAACCAAGATTTGATCCCAACATTCTCAAAATCACAAAAGATGAACAAAAATACAAATAAATTCCAAACTCAACCAAAATGACATATATATGAACTAAAGCATTACATAAACTAAAGATGAACCTTTTAGCATAAAATGGGGGGAAAAGCAACTTACTTGGAATTTTACGGAATGAGACGGAATTCAAATATTTTTGGCTCTACACGATCCTATCGACGATCTAAACACATTTCATAAAATGAGTACTAAGAAAAGATGAGAGGAAGGTGACTAAAATGAAGGAAATAGGGAGGAGAACTTTCTTACCCTTTTCAACCATGGAAGAGAGAGAGAGATTGAGTGTGTGTGTGTGTGTGCTGGGAAGTGAGGGAGGGAGAAGAGGGGAGTAGGGAGGGAGTAGTTAATTGAATTTTAAAACTTACACTTAGGCCCCCTCATGCCCTACTAACACATAACCCAAATAACCCTTCTAACCTAATAATTCCCTACTACCCACTTAACACAATATCAACCAAATAATGATAGACACAAATCAATATTACGAGATATAAAATGCGCACATAAATAAATAATCAAATAAATAAATAAATATTAATTATTTATTTATTAATAAAAATAGAGACGGGTTTTCGGGTCGTGACACCCCCCACCTACCCACCCACCCATTTTCTTTTCATTTTTTTTCACTCATCATATTAAATTATCTTTCAACACCCCTTGCCTCCGCCCCCTTTACCTCCCACCCCAACCCAAAAAATAAAATAAAATAAAATTCACTCATATTAAAATAATTTTTGAACACCTCCCCCGCTCCCTACTACCCCACCCCTACCCCACCACCCACCTACCCCCCCAATTTTTTTCACTCTTATTAAAATTATTTTCTAATAACTCTTACATTCGCCCTCCCTACCCCCACTACCCCACCAGTACCACACCACCCTACCCCAACCCCACCCCCCCACCCCCCCCAAAAACCCAAAAAAAAAAAAAAAAAAATCTATTTTCACTCATATTAAAATTATCTTTCAACATCCCTCCCCCCCGCCCCTTTTACCCCCACACCCCCACAAAAAAAAAAAAAAAAAAAAAAAAAAAAAAACTTTTTTTTCATATTAAAATTATTTCTAACAACTCCTACATTCACGCTCCCTACACTCACTACTAGGGGCGGACCTCCCATATATTATGGGGGTGCAGGTGCACCAGGTTAATTTGTTTTACCAAGAGAAAAAATGGATGACTTTATAGTTAATATTCTCTGTGCACCACCATACAACATATTACTTTGGTAGTGGAGTTGATTGACGTCTTGTTTTAAGAAATCTAAGACCTGGGTTCGAGACCCATTACCCCAACATTTGTCTCAAAATTAGTCTTATTTTTTAAAAATAAGAGTTAAATTATTTCGAGAGAAGTAAAGTTAAATTATTAAATTTTAAATTTTCAAAACTTACTATTTAATTTAAAATAATTGAAATGTCAAAGAAAAGACTATCAATTTAAAACCGAAAGAGTATAATTTTTGTTTTAAGAAATCTAAGACCTGGGTTCGAGACCCATTACCCCTAAAATGTTTAATTTGTCTTAAAATTAGTCTTATTTTTTAAAAATAAGAGTTAAATTATTTCGAGAGAAGTAAAAGTTAAATTATTAAATTTTAAATTTTCAAAACTTACTATATAATTTAAAATAATTGAAATGTCAAACAAAAGACTATCAATTTAAGACCGAAAGAGTATAATTTTTCTCATCCATTTTGTATGTTATTGAAACACGGAATAATTAATTATAACATAAAGCAATCATTTAACGTTTTGTGTATTAATCACGTAATGATAGTGATAATTTGAAATTTATGTTAATTTTTTCTTTAAAAAAATGAGTTTTTTATTTTACTAATGATGGATGAATTACCCTTGTTAGGCTACATCAAATTTCTTGTAAATAGACTAGCACATGTCCAAAACAAAATTCGAACTCATTGCCACCAGTTTAGAAGCTAATATCGGATACTATTAGAACTAAAGTGTTTTTTATGAGAAAATTATATTTAAAAGTATTAGTGTGAAGTGCACCCCCTGAAGAAAAACTCTAGGTCCGCCACCTACATACCCACCCACCCCACCCCCCACCCCTCCACCTACCCCACCCCCCAACCACCATCCCACCCCAACCCCAAAACCCCACCCTCATTCAATTTTTTTTCTTTCTCATAATAGATTTTTTTCTCATATTAAATTATTATTTTTTTCATATGAATTTTTTTTTTTCAGGAAAATTTTTCCTTAGATTTACCAAACAACCAAAGGCGGCTGGCGGCAGTGGAGTGTGTGTGTGTGTCCGTGTGTGTGTGCAGTGCATGTGTGCAGTGTGTGTATGCCGAGAGTGTGTGTGTGTGTGTAAAGTGGTGTGTCACAAATTAGGGTTTGTAAATTAGGGTTTTGTGTGTGTTGTTCATGGTGTTCCAAGTGTGTGAAAAGTCAACTGGAATATTAAAAGTCAACTGGGATAGGGAAAGTCCAAACTGTGAATAGTGGAAAGTCAAACTGTGAATAGTGAAAGTCAAGCTGTGAATAGTGAAAGTCAAACTGTTAATAGTAAGTGTCATGCTGGAATAGTGAAAGTCAACGCTGTGAATAGTGTTTTCATGAAATTAAGTCAACTTAAGACATTTGGGTTGAAAGTAGACTTTTATGTAAAACCTAAGGGTATGTGGGAAAGTTATGAAGGGTAATGTAAACCCTAAACTAAAAAAAGACCTTAAAAGGGGTTTAGGGAAATAAACTCATAAGGTTAAAAATAGAAAATGAAGTTGGGGGACGGGGTTAAATATTGCTCTTGCCCTAAAAGTAGTATCTTTGCGTGATTGTAGATTGTACGCAAGAACCCGCTAGAAGTCAACGCTAGCAAGGTAAGGTATTACGTTCCTAAGTATCTTGAATTCTTTATTCATTGGAACTCTATAATTCTTTCATGAATGCTATATGGTCCAAGCACTTGAACTCTACGTTGATGAAGTCTTTTGTATATCTTACCTATGACGTGTTTTGGTCGTAGGGAATCTTAGAACATTTGAATTTGCATGTGCTCTTGTTTAGGGAACACTATTTTGGAAAGTATGCTATATCTAATTGCAACAGGTTGTAGCTGTATAGTCCCTGAAAAGGACATGTGGAAACGGTCCTAGAAAACGGACTAATGGAAATAAGTCTAGTTAACTACGTGTAACTTAGACTTTGTGGAACTCTAGATTATCATGATAACTCTAAATAAGGGAGCACCCTGAAAAGGTGTAAGGTCTCTTATTCACTTACACCCTGAAAAGGTGTGACACCCTGAAAAGGTGTTGGAACTTGGAATTGACGGAATGGAATTAGGACCACAAATCTTTGAATAGTTAACTGCATTCGTTACAGCAGTTAGTATTTAAATAATGTCCGATCTTTGAAATTATCAATGAGTCCGTTCTTTCGGTCACTTCTCTTTAGCTATCGGAGAAGTCCGTATGAACTTACTGAGCATTGTTCGCTCACCCTTTCTCTAATAATCTTTTTCAGGTAACGACTTAAAGAGGTAGACGGATCGCTAGATGAAGCTGTCCGTGTCAGTTATATTAAGACTTTAGGTTTATTTGTTAGCTAGTGGTTGTACTGGCTTTGAATACTTAGCATTTAATTCGCTTCCGCATTTATGTTGAATTGATGGTTTGAGACTAGCCGTTGGGCTGTTTAAGGGGATTTTGTAAGATAACTATTGGTATTTCCATGTTTTTATGGATTTGTCTACTTTATGAAAATCTGGGTCGTTACAGTTGGTATCAGAGCAAAACCCCGGCCTTAAGCTTGCGAGCTAGCCCGGGGGTACGATCTGGGTATTGATTGACCTTGCCAAAGACGCTGAAAGGGTATAACGCATATGGGTGATAGTTGACCGACTCACCAAATCTGCTCATTTCCTGGCAATTAAGGTAAATGATTCGCTGGAAAAGTTGGCAAAGCTCTACATAGATGAGATTGTAAAATTGCATGGGATACCAGTCTCGATTGTGTCCGACAGAGACGCTAGGTTCATATCAAAATTTGGAAGAGTCTGCAAAGAGCTTTGG